>CM035159.1:26433219-26871809 GCA_020205615.1 Panax quinquefolius | reverse complement strand
TTTAGTTTTAAGCTTTCTAAGAATTTCTCATTAGAATGATCATCATCATTATTCTAAAAGCATTGCTTAAAACTATGGGTTTATCACATATTATAAAACAACATCATGTAGATAATTAAAAGCCTTTAATAAATTAATACTTTTTATTAATAAATGAATAAGATTGTTTACAAAGTATATGTTTTATCATCAAATATGATTGGCTTGTGTGCATACTACTTTTAATTATGTGCTACGTGATGCATTATAGCTGTTAGATTTGCTGAGCTGTCGAGCTCATTCTTGTAAAATAACCATTTTTGCATATCAAGGATTCAAGGTAACGTTACGTGCTACTTGAATGATAAAGATCAGTAGTAACCAAGAAGATTAATTATTTAGCTAAAGTTATTGTTCTTTAACCATGTTTATGGTTCTAGAAGATGTACTTGTTAGTAGTTTACAATGCTTAGTTTATGTTAAGTTGTAAAGTTGTATTATCCGATATATAAGGACATCAAATTGAAATTTAAGATTTTATAGCTGATAAAGTGAATCATGGATTACATAAAATTCAAAGTCATGCAAAAGATAAAGGTTGTAATTCAGGGAAATAAAGAAAGAAGACAGAAAAGTTTAAAATTATTTTGCATTTTTTTAACCGTGGCATTAAATAATTATGTAAAATTAGAAGTTAGATGTATTGTTAACAACCAAAGTCGGGGTTGAATTGTATAAATTTTGGGGGTTGAGCATTGCTTATCATCATCAAACTGACGGACAGAGTGAACGAACAATACAAACGTTAGAAGACATTCTTAGAGATTACGTGATGGATATCAAGAGGAAGTGGGATGATCACTAACCCTTAGTAGAATTTTCTTATAATAATAGTTACCATACGTGTATCGGTATGGCACCATATGAAGCTTTCTACGGAAGAAAGTGCAGAACACTGTTATATTAGAATGAGGTTAGAGAACGATGACTTTTGGGACCAAAATTAATTCATCAAACGGCAGACATTGTAAAGTTAATAAGAGCCAGATTACTAGCAACTCAAGATCAAGAGAAGAAATATGCAGATTTGCACTGTCCAACCCGAGATTTTGAAGTGGGTAGTTTTATATTTTTGAAGGTGTCTCCTTGAAAGGGAAAGATAAGGTTTGGCAAGAAAGGGAAGTTGAGTCCGAGGTTTATAGGACCATTCAAAATATTAAAGAGAATAGGCGAAGTGGCGTATAAGGTAGCTTTGCATCCGGAGCTGGAACATATCCATAACATGTTTCACGTATCCATGTTACGACCATATAAACTGTATTATAAGCATGTGATATCCTATGAGACCATTCAAGTAGAAAAGAATCTAACGTATGAAGAAATTCATGTCCAGATAATAGATTGGAAAGAACAAATATTAAGAAATAAAATTATACCTTCTGTAAAGGTAGTTTGGCAAAAGCACAATGTCGGGGAGGCTACATGGGAGTTAGAAGATAGGATGAGGAGGGACTCTCCCCATCTATTCGTGTAACCTTGTACTCATTCCGAGGACAAAATCTTTATAAGGGGGGATGATGTAATACCCATAAATTTTATAAATAATATTAGTAATGAAAATAAAGATATTTGAAAATTATTTGAGTGCATGTGTATATATATGTGTGGCATGGATTTTAATAATTCAATTTGAATTGAATTAAGTATGAGATGATTGAGAAGTATAATGATGATAATGATAAGCTTGATTATAATTAATTAAGCTTAAGTGATAAGCCTTGTGTGACATAATTAATTACTTAATTGGATTAATTAAGACATGATTTAATAATGTATTGGACTAAAGGATATACCTAAGCGTAATGTGAATAAGTTACAAGTGTTAGAAGCTTAGTCCAAGTGGATCATAGAACTAACATTAAATTTTAGCCAATGTGTACAAGTATTTGTACATGGCCCAAATAAAATTAAATTAGGATGGGTTAACCCAATGTGAAATGAAAAAGTGTAAGTATGCTTAAATATGTATGTGGGTAAATATAATATATATATATATATATATATATATATATATATATATAGTGTCAGAATCCAGTCCGGGTTCCTGGACTTTATAAAATACGGACCTTTTTTTTTTTGCTTTTTTTTTAAAACAACTTAAAAAAAGTTTAATATTTTATAGAACTGAAATTTTTATATAATATAGTGTTTTGGGTGTGATTTGGATACATATAACAAAACACCCAAATATTATGTAATACAAACATAATACGTACATGTTTTGTTATATATATCCAAATCACACCCAAAACATCGTATTATATAAAAATTTGATTCCATAAAATATTAAACTTTTTTAGTTGTTTTAAAAAAAAAAAAAAAAAATGTGGTCCGAGAAATTTTAGATCTTGATTATATATATATATGGGACCGATCTTGATTATATATATATATAGGAAGCAAGTATGCTATCATTATGTACAAAAAGGTAAAATAAAAATGTAGCATATGAGTAGTATTCCCTCCCAACTGTTCTAAGACCCCCATTGTAAAAGTGCGGACTTTTTGAACTTAAATAAGCTAGCAAGCAATCCCATGTGAGCGAATGATGATATATGCCATTGGCTATGTGTACCTAAAGTGAAGAGTTGGTGAAGCTTTCCACCAAACCACCGTTTTCCCTTGGGTAATAATTAGGTTGTTGGATATTAATTCTCCTATAAATAGCAGGCACATACGTCTTCTTCTAAGGTTGCCACATTATTCAATTGCTAAGCATTAAGAGAGTTATTCTAAGGGTTAGTAAGTAGTGAGTACTAGTGATAATAGAGAGAAGAAGAAGAGAGATTAGAGAGTTTTTGCATTTTGGTGGAGCTCAAGAAAGAAAGATGAAAGATGGAGAGCTACTTGAAATTTTAGCTAAGAGAAAGAAAGAATCAAAGAGGTAGGTTCATAAACTAGTTTAAAATTTTGTAAGAAAAGTTAGTATATGTAGCTCTAAGTAAGAAATGCATGATTAGTTGTGGGAGTCTTATGTGTTGTGGGATCATGAGGGATCCGAAGGTAAAAGGATGGGTATTGAAAGGAGATTGCATGATTTTATGCCTTCTATGTGATTTAAGTTTGAAATGGAACAAGGAAATGCATGCAAGAATGAAACCTAGATTTTAATGTTTGAAAGCGTGATATTTGGAGCTAAATAAACTAAAATGTAATGACCGAGAAAATCAAGCTTTGATGTAAATAAATTTTTATTTGATTATATTGAATAAAATTAATAATATGTGGATTATTTTTGTGTAAAGAATTTAAAGGTCATTCTCTGACCTAGGATGAATATATTATGGTAGTATTCTGATTATGTGCTAGAATTAACGTGTATAAATTTCCAAGATGAAAATGAAGTTTTTCGAGAAATTTGAGAAAAATCACTATTCATCCAAAACTGCTCGGGAATTCTTTTTGAATTTTCGAGAAACGTGTAATGTTAGAATTCTAAGGAAAGATGAATTATTCAATAATAATTCAGTTATGGGAAACACAATTTTTCGCCTGCGTACTCAAATTCAAGATGTTAAGGAAAGTGAAAATTGAAAGAAAAGAAATGATTAGGTATAATAAGAATGATTATTATACGGAAGGAATACGAGTATAATACAATGTATTGTACAAGTATAATATGAAGAATAATACGACATATAATATGAATATTATACGAAGTATATACGAAAAAGTGTAATGACCGTGAATTTTAAAACTCCTTATTAAATAAATATGTGATTTAATTTTTAATGAGTTACTTTTGTGAGTCTATTTAAACCTTATGTGGATTTATAAAATGATTAAAGGAAGTCACTAATAGTTTATTTAAATTAGTAGGACTAACCCTAAGATTTTGATATCAGAGAATTGATAGGATTCTTAATAATTAAATATTCAATTTATTTGAATATAGTGACATGATTTGAACATATTTATTCATTTTAATTATGGGTGTATCACCACTATAGAAGTTAAATTATATCATGTAAAACTTGTGTGGTGATAGAATTTGGAACTGGCTTGAAGCTAAACCATTTTGGCATCGCAAAGGGACAAGCATGACTATGCCTTCCAAAGAAAGATACAAAATGCGTAAATGAGCCAAGTGTCCAATCTGGAAAGAAATTAGTTTTCTACTGTAGAAATAAAATGGAACATTAATGTAAGGTGTGACATGAATAAAATCATATGATAAGAATATATTCTAATGATATGAAGTATCAGTAGTGCAATAAAATCATAAGTGATTTTAAAAGCGTAAATAATTAAATATCTCGTGTATTCCGTAAATTGGGAAAGAAATTATGTGTGTACACTGGATAGATAATATTAAATAATGTGATAATGTGGTTATGTGAGTAGTATAATATAATTATGAAGATACCCGGATAATAATACCTAACTGTGTTATTTTATTGTGTGTATTTAATGTACATGGATTATATGATGTGTACATAAATAATCCTTAATTTCCTAATATGGTAACAATTGTACATTAAGATTATATTTTGGGAATTAAAAGAACCAAACCAAGCCTTAAATAACTTGTTGCTGAGATTTTTCTCTTGTCCCAAATTGAGTGACACAATAGTACATGAACAGTAACATGGAGCTAGTTTACGTAACTTTCAGTGGCTAGTGATTGCTAGGCTAATGGCTATGGAGATGGGTGGTATAGGGTTGTTGAACCACTCCTTAGCAACCATTTTTTTCTTCTATTACACCATGAATTCAACCTCAGTGCAATATGATTGTCCAGTCCAAGTTTCCTTTATAAATAGAAACTTTAGTTTCAGTTTTTGTTGTTTGTTAAGTCCGAAATTGAAAGTTCTAAGTTGCTGAGCAATTATAGAAGCATACTCAGTGTGTAAGGAGTCTAATCCAAGCTTAAGGAGGTATAAATTATAATTATGTTCTTGAGTTGGGTTTTGTCAAATGCTTGAAATTCCATGTCAATTGATGTGAATTAAGATGCTATCATGTGTTTAGTGTGACACCCCCAAATTCGGGTACTTCATTCCCATAGGATTTGGTGCTCACTATCAAAAATAATTACATCTAACTACCCATAATAAAGGATAAAGACATAAAATAACTTAAATAATAATCTTTCCCCCTTAAAAGGCTACATCATCTTAAAGACAATCCTAGGTAATCTAACCTTAAATTATT
Source organism: Panax quinquefolius (assembly GCA_020205615.1). Classification (NCBI taxonomy): domain Eukaryota; kingdom Viridiplantae; phylum Streptophyta; class Magnoliopsida; order Apiales; family Araliaceae; genus Panax; species Panax quinquefolius. The sequence continues at coordinate 26,866,616 of CM035159.1, read as the reverse complement.
ACATAAATCTGCGGAATACATCACAAAATAAAATAAGTCTTATAACATAATTCACTTAAATAAATTCTCATATATCTTCAACATTTGGACATCTTGCCCTTTCTTTTACTGGTAGATGGCTCATCGACTTTCTCAACTTTAGCTGCAGTGTTAAATGCAAGAGTGAGTAAATAATTGCTCCCTGATATAGAGAGTAATAATGATAACAACATGAGAATAAACAAAAAATGTTGAACAATGGTGAACTTGTTCTACGATTCAAAAATATAAAACAAGTTCGAATTTAATATCTGAGGGTCTTAAGACCACGAAATATGTCCTCGGTAATTAGGTATTGTTACCTCAACCTTAACAGTCATTTAGACTTACATTACATACTTAGGGGGATCAACCCTTTGTACCATGTATTGTGCACAAACATCTAAATGTTACACGTAAAAAATCCCCTATGTTAGGGTTGTTCATCTCAGTTTGACTTTAGGATTTTCGCACTAAAGAAAGTTGGTTTGGAACTAGCTTATCAGTGGTTCTAGAATTTTAGAACACTATTCAATTATAGATTAGTTCATTCAATAAGAGTGTGCTTGCTATTTGAAGGTTTAATGCGATAATATAGAATTGAACAAGGTTATTTAAGTCCAAGATTGAATAACAACAATATACATTTGGATAGGCATGGTATATATATACAAGGTACTACATTCAAAAGAGTTAGAACAATCCCATTTGAATCAATGAATTAAAACAATATATGCTTTGAATAACAATAACAAGAAATTTACAAGTGAAACTCGCTCGATGTAAAGAACTAGGTTACAAGAGATTATACAATCATACACAAGATAGAATCAATAGGCTTGCTCAACTTTAATATAGGATTTGCATAATGATAATTTAGGACTAGAAAGCTTGCTTGACAATAACAAAATAACGAAATTATGGAACTTGCATTCATTATAAAGAGAATGAAGTTAGGGAACTTGCCTCATGTATAAGCTACACAAATATAATAAACGTTCACCAATTACCCTACATATACCATTAGAACCACAATACCAATTAGTTATATTAACATTAACTTCATGGGTTCACTTCTCATTTTAGTCAAGTCTATAATTTTAACTTAAGATATGATTATCCCACTCCTTCACTTAACACTAAACTGAATTCTCAATTATATTATAGTATCCAACATGGTGGTTATAGAACAACACCAACTCTAATAACATCACATTCCAAACTCTCATAACTTACTAATTCATAATCCATAGTCTTAACTCTGTGATTTCAATATGTTATTGCATCTTATAACATGTTTTAGGTTCCTCAACAATCATTAGAATAAGTTAAGTTAGCATTCCCAAAGTTATGTTGGTAACAGCTCAATTCTGGGTCTGCTAGACCACTAGCACGGCCGCACCATGTTTAGCTTAGGGTCCGGCGTGCCCGCGCTAGACACCAAATTCTGTTTTACAGAAACGTGAATTGAAGCTATGCTCTAACCAAAAGTTCTAATTTCTCCCAATTCCACAGTAATTCATTAAATCCAATAGCTACAAACTTACTACAACATTGCTAAGCATATACATAACAATTCTAACAACAAAACAACCAAAATTTTAAGGATTAAAACCATATTTTTGTTGTTTTCTTTATTTTTAACACATTTAACGAATTGATTCACCAAATCCTCGTTTCTTAACCATATTACGCCATTATACATGCATTATTTTTGTTTCTTGATGTACTAACACAATCTAACATAAATTTGCAGATTATAGCAAGTATTGAACATCAAATTTTGGACTTACTAAGCCATTTTTTATGAAAATACACTGTTATTTCAATTCTCTTCCTCAAACCCAATTTTCACGTATTTGATCATTACACAACACTCATATATGATGATTAATAGATTATAAACTATATATATATATATATATATATATATATATATATATATATATATATCAATCCAACATAACAATCAATAGAAATTTCAAAAATAAAAGTTAAAATTAGAGTAGGTTATACCTTGAATCTTTGTTTGTTGGGAAGAGAATTGCTTTCCCTTGATACTGCAACTCCTTCTTCTTATTAAAATTTACAGGGAATTTCTCTCTTCCTCACAAAATCTCTCTATCTCTGCTCTTAGTGCTTAGAAGAATACGTGAAATAAGAAAAAACCCAACTGAGAGCTTAAACACTGATAATCGTGGTTATCAATTTATTAAGCCAAACGTCTTTGGCTGTTACATTACCAAAAGCCACAAGGCTTTGTTTGGTTACACATAATTTCCCATACTAGTTTATTTTTATAATATTTATATTATATAGTTACTTTTGTCACACTTATTTTTGTTAATTTAAATGACTTACAAAGGTAATTATAATAATTATAATTTCATTATAATTATACTTTATATTTGAAAAATTGTTTTATATTTAATTTAATTATTAAATTAGACTTAAACATTACTTTATTTAATTTACTTATTTTTTTAAATATTAAACAATTCATTTAATTTAATCATTTCATTAAATTAAATCTTCAAATAAAATTACCATTATTCAATTTCATTAACATTAATCAATTTAGTTACTAAATTCTTGCATCACAATTCCATCAACTATTTATTTTTCTCAATAAATAAATTGTTCAAAATATTTATTTAATTCAATAAATATTTAAATTAAACACAAAATTCCTCGATCGTTATATTTAGGAAGTAGGTTTACATGTATGAACTCTTTAATGGTAGATTGGAACATGTTTAAACTGAAAAGAATCGAAGTGGATTGAGGCTATGCAAAATAGAGTCTGTTTTACTTACAGTGCGGCGTGGTATGGCGTTGCTACTTCTATTTCAGATTAGGGGGATAGGCAGCAGCAATTGCACGTACCCGAATCAATTTCTGATTTCTTGTTGTGCTATGTGTTGCTAACTTGATGTTATGACTTAGATATATGCCTAACAAGGGGAATGACCTGAGATATAAGCACATGCATGTAATATGAACAAGTATAACAATGTTAGCACATATGATTGACGCAACACTTAGGGTCTTAAAATGAAATGTGTAATTTCAAAAGTGAACTTTGTCACGAACACCTCATGTGAGCATTCTCATTTTATGAACATAATAATATGGTTTATATTGACATGAAATGCAAGTCTAAAGTGATTAAACACACTAGCATACATGATTGAAAGTTAAGACTATTTCAAAGATAAGAAACTTAAGACTTTTTAAATGAACTTGACCAAGACTTTTATCTAGTAAGTTATGACCATGCAAGCATGTATATTAGGACTCATTATTCCTATAGATATATTGACATACACATCATTTGGTTCAAGTATAGTTTTCACTTATGCACACGTAATCATAAAAAAGAAATTTCTAAAATATGAACTATGTGAGTAAAATATACATGTGTTGTTTATACACAAGCATGACTACTGAATATCGTATAACCAAGTTATGGAGCATGGTAGCCACATGACTTTTCTATTTCTGAACACCATGTAAATTATAGGCTAAAACTTACAAAGGTAAACTCAAGTATGGTTATGTGCTATGTGAGAAACTCTAGCATTAATGTATGTTAATGTTTAAGTGTAGGGGTAGGTTAGAGTTGGATTGAAATCAGGAGAGCAAAGCCCAACCTTGGTCTGGCCAGGGAGCAGCGCAGCTGTGCCATCCCTAAGCCTAGACCAGGTGCAGCTACGCCATCCTGCAGTCTTGTCAAAATTCTATTTTTGATCTGATGTTTAAGGCATGCTTATATGATTTCTTTACCTTGTAATATATGACCAATTGTTGCCTCTTTCTTGTTTTAACAAAAGAGCTCTAACTCATGCAAGTATACATGCGTCAACAAGTAATACAGAGTAAGTCGAGTATCGATGCTCATGGAAAGTTGCTAAATCAAATTATTATGCATCAACTCTATCACTATTTTTATATTCTTAAACTAATAATTAAGATTATGATTGAAAATTACTTTAAAATCAAATAACACTAAAATAAGAATAATAATGAAATAAATCAAACCTGGAAATAATGGAATCCTAACTTCATTCAATACCTCATCTAATTACCACCATCATGCAAGAATAGTTCACATATCACAGGTAGGTAGCCAAGAGCACTAAAATAGATATAACCATTTTTCAACGTATTATGACCTACTCACATAGCATCCACATGCAATAGACACCACGTAATCATCAATATAATCAAAATCACTATATGTCTATGTGAAAGTGCAACTATATTGAATTTAAGCGCAAGCTCTTATTTAACTCATGCGGTGAAACAATATATGTCTATCTGATTCACAAAATACAAAGCCATGCAAAGCAGCCCATATACGTATGCTATCATGATTACAATCCATACTTGCATGTTATTTTTCAATTCCATACAAGCACTTAAAACGAATGGTGATCAATCATTCATGCATGCAAATCAACCATGATAGAAATCCCTTATGATATATAAAACAGTCCAGCAGTCAAGCATGCAATTAAACTACATATTAAAATCTGTTAGGATCCCATAATGAAGTTTAGTTCATGACTGAACCAAAAGCCATTATGGGATCAAAGCAATACATGGACAATAATCAAACAATTGAAAGTGAGAGGATAGAATCGATCAAACCAAATTGCTGATTACAATCCAATGGTAACATTCAATTCCGCATTAAAATACAGCATAGAAACAGTAGTCTACCACAATGATTGAAAATCCAAAGAAGAAAATAGAAAATAAGAAGTTTAGGCTTACTTGTACATTGGAAATCTCCCAAAGTGTAAACTTTAGTTGCAATATAAAAAGCACATAAAAACTACTGAATGTTCCGTCTGACACCAGTCAGAATTATTTTAATCAATCACAACCCTTAAAATTTAAAAATTAAATTAAAACATGTCAAGACTTTCAGCATCGACGCGGCGGTAGCGTGCTTCCTCTTTTGTAATAATCATCAGCGGCGGTATGATCTTCAAAATCTGGCAAATCCGGTGATCGATGTAGGCCTTGAGTCTTGCTTTGTGAATGGCATGGCTTCTGCGATTTGGATTACGGTTCAATTTCTTTGCTCTTGACTTGATTCATTGTTTATTCCTTTGTCAATCAATGTTTAGTCTCCTTGCTCCACTTGATCCTCACACCATGCATCCATCAGCCTCATGCCATCTAACATCACCAAATTATGCCCTATCCTGCACTTTTACACCAAAGGAGTTCTTAGTACATGCAATGAAAAATAACATGAAATGCAACTAAAAACACACTAAAATGTACTTAAGATGGGCATAGTTCGCCTGAATTGATATCAATAAGCAGGTGTAAAACCCACTTATCAAATACCCCCAAACTTGAACTATTGCTTGCCCTCAAGCAATGCATACTAAAACAAAGCAATGTAAATGCAAGCAACTACACTATTATGCAACTAACTTCGGATGCAAACTAGTCTCACATTGTTCCAGCTCTAACAGAATTTCAGTCCAAAATGCCTCAGCGAATTATCCAAATTCAAGAATACAAATTCAAACCAAACTATAGGCATAACATCATACCCTTAGTAATTCATAATTTCTATAGAGATGCTGCTATGTGTGTGTGTTGTGTTCACCAAAACTTGATTTAAGCAAAGAATACACATGTTAAACTACTCAAAAACAAAAATTACAGTCTAAATCAAGACTCATGTATACTTATACAACGAAGACTGTTCCAACATATCAAAACAAACTGAGGTTCTACAATGGGCTTAACTATTTTATTGCTACTCACAAGGGCAATTTTCGCTCTTTCTCGCGGTGTTTATTGCTATATTTTTTTTCCCTTTTGTTTTTCACATGGCTATGCAATGCCTCATTCCATTAGGCAACACTGCTACCCCTTAGCGAGCTTTCAACCAATGACTCCCAGACCATGAAAGACCTTAGGGCGCTAGGTGTTAAGACACCTACGGGCGTACTTACTCAAGTAGCTAGGGCCCCGAAATAAGAATAGCCACGTTATTGCTATTTTTTTTACATAGCATACCCATGTTTTCCCAAAGTTTGAATGTCAATGTTTTGCAAGTCTACATCTATGTTCCACAGATTTCTCTTTTTAAAACTACATTTTCTATCGAGCAATGCAACACATCATTCTTATGCCTACAAGCAGTTGTGAACACGTCAGTGCAAACCGAAAGCATTTAAACAGCAACATGAATCTCATCGTGTAAAACATTATATCCAGGTTCATGTTATCCAAAATACTCAAAAATTCTTCAAAATTCACTATCATCATTGGCTAGACAAAATTACCATAAAGCTAGACTTTGTGAGACATGCAAACTAAAACTAAATATTCTAACACAAACAAATAAACTATTAAACTAAACATGAACATGCAAATAAACATGCAAAATTTAAACTAATCATGCAAAAACTATATGCTACTATACTACTATCCCAATACCCCCAAACTTATAATATTAATTGTCCCAATGAATGAAGGTAATGGGTAAAAGAAAACTCCCCTAATGATCAGTGGCACCACCCTCTTTGGGTGGTGAATCTGGTGGTGGATATGGCACAGCTATCCCGAATTGAGGCCACTCTAGCATCGTTCCCTGCTGTGCAAAAGCCTCCACCAAGGACCTCGTGAGACCCGTAGCAAACGCTGAAAAATTATCATACATGGCATCGACTTTTCGCTAAAACCTTGAATACATCGATCCCAAAGTAGCAAAAGGAACTTGAGTTGGTGGGCCCGCCTCAAATGCATCTCGATAGGGCTCTTTGTGGTGGCTTTGGGAAAATGGGCTAGAGGATAAATCCTCTTCCTCGTGGGTGCGGTACACCTCCTGCCCAATCCTCGAATTTCGCAATGGTGTCATGAGTGATGTCCTGGCTCGGGTTTTGCATTTGTTCATTGCCGCACTAGCATCCCTGATGAGCATATAGCATAGCTACAACTGAGGCTTGTGGAATGCTCCCAGTAGTGCTTCCTCGCAGATATCGTAGCATATTCTGATGGATGATATGGCCCATATAAATATATTTTTTGGTGATTATGCCCCATAGAATGATTGCCCTTTCTGCTGTGATCTCACGCTGACGAGACGAAGGCACTAGCTTGGCACATATGAACAAATTCCATGCCTTTGCATATCTATTCAACACTACGGCGGGGAATATAAGAGGTTGGTTCGTGCCGGCTTTGTATGCCCACTTCGTGCCAGGCACGCACATTTCAGCAATAACCAGTTCCAAGTCTGTTTCCATATGTGCCCCTATGACCCAATTAGCCGACCCTGTTGGTGGTGTATTAGTAAGTCTAAAAATGGTTCTGATGGCTAAGGGTCTGTAATTGATTCCAAAGCCGCGCACCATAGATATACCGCTCATGTGACTTTGGCATTGACGTAGAACTCTCGGACTATACTCATCGGAATGGACGTAGGAGTGGCAGTTAATCCACCCTAGCCTCGTTCGCGAATCATGGCACATAACTGACCATCTTGCCCCTCCGGTTTGAAATCGCGCTCCTTGACAAACGTCTTCGCCACAATTCTGTAATACTCCTGCTGAGCTTCCAAATTCAAAAATTTGTTGTGATCGACAATATCCTCCCCTTGACTGCCAGAGGAAGATGATGAAATGGAGCGAGCGCGCTTAGGACCCATTTGCAGAAGAGAGAGATAATGCAGATGATTCACTTAATAATGAATGAGAGCCTATGATGTGATGACCCCCAAACTCGTTTCTATAAACCCAATCAGAAACCCTAATTTTATAGAGTAACAATCAATCGTGGGTCTGAGCTTTGATTGTGGAGAGAATCGTGGGTAGGTGATGAGAGATTGATGGCTTCAAGTTGTAACTGATAGAGAGGAAGATGAGGAAATTATGTGCATTTGTGGGAGAGCAAGTGATTGCACTTCTGTTATGATTTCAAATGAGAGCCCAAATAGTCCCCAACACGTTTTTAAAACTTTAAAAATTTTCTCTGTCGGAATTGTCGCAGCGGCATACCGCGTATAATATGTCAATGGGTATGTTCTTGCGGTATGAAAGTAACTTGATCTGCTTGGATTCCTTGTCGCGTGGGCGCACGAGTTCTCAAGCTTATTCATGCGCGGTCGCGCGATGCAGAGTCCTGTACTGCTAACTTTTACTTCTAATACTGCAAGTCAGTGATGAATTCAGGTTAAGATACCTACATAGACATCAAGACGCATTGTTAAGGCATGAAGTACTAAGTACGCATGAATGACTACATAAACTCTATACTATATCAAACACCTCTCAGTGAAAATTTAGCTACACATTCACTTATGTAAACATAACAATCTATCAAAGATGAACTAAAGATAAACTAGCTAAAGCATCCTAAACTGAATGAATAAAAAGAAAATAAAGATAGAAATAATGGGTTGCCTCCCATCAAGCGCTAAGTTATAGTCAATTAGCTTGACTGTCTCTGAATCTCACGTCTAAGAAAGAATTGAGGTGACTTTCTGTCTGTCCACCTCACCCATCACATTAATGTCTCCAGCTTTTGTCAATGGCTCTACCTCCAACTCTGAATTTTCACCAGTTACACACCTCAACGGTTCATAGTTCACCAAATTCTTTACCTCATCATTTAAGACCCGATCCACCAAATTAACCCAGCAACATTCTTCTTCATCTGTTGGAAACTTCATTGCCTTGAAGACGTTAAAGGTAACCTCCTGATCATGCACATGCATCGTGAGTTCCCCTTTTTGCACATCTATCGAAGTCCTACCTGTGGCTAAGAATGGTCTCCCCAGTATGATTGGTATGCTTTTATCTCCCTCGTAATCCAAAATGATGAAGTCAATCGGAAAGATAAATTTGTCCACTTTCACCAAGACATCTTCAACAATTCCCCGTGGATACGTGATGGATCTATCAACTAGCTGCAAAGAAATGTTTGTCGGCCTTGGAGCTGGCAATCCCAACTGGTTGAATACTGACAAGGGCATCAAATTGATACTTGCCCCAAGATCACATAAACACTTACTGAAGCTCATCTTCTCGATTGTGTATGGAATTGTGAAGCTGCCCAGATCCTTCAGCTTTGGAGGTAATTTCTGCTGAAGCACTGCACTGCATTCCTCTGTCAAGGCCACAGTCTCAAACTCGTCTAATCTCCTCTTCCTTGACAATATACCCTTCATGAACTTTGTATAGCTTGTCATTTGTTCCAATGCCTCATCGAAAGGTATGTTGATTTGTAGCTTTTTAAATACCTCCAGAAACTTGTTGAAGTGCTTATCTTCCCTCTGCTTATTTAATCTCTACGGATATGGAACCTGAGGGTGAACTGGTGGTATTGTACTCTTACGCTTTTCCTCTGAACCTGCTTTATCTTTCTCTTCATACTGTACCTCATAATTTTCCAAATTATCTTTCTGCTCAGTTCCTATTTCCACCTCGCGTGTCCGCGCGTCATCCTCAGTACAATATGGCGCGGGCGCGCGACTATCAGTTCCTGCAATATTTTTCCCAGACCTCAATGTGATCGCTTGACATTGTTCCTTCTCGTCTCTTCTTGGATTTGTCTTTGTATTACTTGGCAATGAACCTTGGGGCCTGTTGTTAAGCATGCTCTCCATTTGCCCCATTTGAGTCTCCAAATTCTTAATAGCCACTACTTGGCTTTTGATCAACACCTATGTGTTTGCCATGTACTTCAACATCATCTCCTCCACTTCTGATTTCTTCTCTTGTTGAGGTGCAACTGGAGTGTGATGTTATTGTTGTTGAGAAAATCCCTGCAGAAATGGTGATTTTGGTGTAAACTGTTGCTGCGCTGGCTGAGACTGAAATTGTTGATTCGGCTAAAACAAATTCTTCTGATTCACTTGGTTATTTGACCAACTGAAGTTAGGATAATTGCGGTTGTTGGGGTTGTATGTGTTCTAAAATTGTCCTTGATCTTTCAAGTAATTTCCCACATACTGTACCGACTCCGAGCTGATAGCACATTGATCCATGGAGTGCGACCCCACACAAATCTCACATACGAAGGCAACTTTTTTCGCTTTGCTCTCTTCTAATGTATCTATTTTCTTTGCCATAGCTGCCATCTGTGCCGACAACTGAGTAATAACATCCACCTCCAATAAACCTGCAACCTTGGGTTGTGGCATCCAAGATGTAGGATTTTGAAAGTCATTTGCTGCCATAGTCTCGATAAGGTTATAGGCCTCTTCATAGCTCTTTGCCCATAATGCCCCTCCTGCAGCTGCATCTACAATAGGTCTCGACTGCCATCCCAATCCATTGTAAAATGTATTGATCACCATCCAATCTGGCATACCGTGGTGCAGACACTTTCTTAGCATCTCTTTATATCTCTCCCATGCTTCATATAAGGACTCACCCTGTTGTTGCTCAAACTGAGAGATAGCTGTCCTCATCTTCGCAGTCTTATCCATTGGGAAAAACTTGGCTAAGAATTTCTGTGCTAAATCCTCCCATATAGTGATTGACCCTGACGGCAAAGAGTGTAGCCAACTTCTCGCCTTATCTCTCAATGAGAATGGGAATAGCCTAATTCTGATAGCATCCTCCGTCACACCGTTGTATCTGAATGTATCATAAATCTCAATAAAACTCAACAGGAGTTCATTCGGATCATCCGTAGCAGCACCCCCAAACTGTTCCGAATTCTGCACCATATGGATAGTGCCCGATTTAATCTCGAAAGTATTTTTTGCTATCATTTGATCTCGACTATGCTAGGTCAAGTCCATTAATATTCGGCATGGAATAGTCCTTAGAGCCCTCGTGCTCTCTCTCTTTGCTCTACTCTTTGTTCTTTACGCCATATCAAATATAGTACCTTCAAAGCTGTAGCACAAATTTCTCCCAGACACTTGCTTTCCAACCTCTTAGTTAATATTATCTGCCTTTGGTATTAACTCAGAATTAGATGATCGCGTGTGCATAAAAATCTACAAGTACCTGAAACCAAAAACAAAAAAAAATAGAAAGGAGATAAGATTAGATTTGTCTAAGTCATATAATATAGCTTAAAATTGATGATAATTATTTAAATTTAACACCTGTCCCCGGCAACGGCGCCAAAAACTTGTTGCCTCTTTTTTAGTTTTAACAAAAGAGCTCTAACTCATGCAAGTATACATGTGTCAACAAGTAATACAGAGTAAGTCCAGTATCGATCCACAGGGAAAATTGCTAAATCAAATTATTGTGCATCAACTCTATCACTATTTTTATATGCTTAAATTAATAATTATGATTATGATTGAAAATTACTTTAAAATCAAATAACACTAAAATAATAATAATAATGAAATAAATCAAACCTGGAAATAATGGGATCCTAACTTCATTCAATACCTCATCTAATTACCACCATCATGCAAGAATAGTTCACATATCACAGGTAGGTAGCCAAGAGCACTAAAATAGACATAACCATTTTTCAATGTATTATGACCTACTCACATAGCATCCACATGAAATAGACACCACGTAATTATCAATATAATCAAAATCACTATATGTCTATGTGAAATTGCAACTATATTGAATTTAAGCGCAAGCTCTTATTTAACTCATGCGGCGAAACAGTATATGTCTATTTGATTCACAAAATACAAAGCCATGCAAAGCAGCCCCATATACGCATGCTATCATGATTACAATCCATACTCGCATGTTATTTTTCAATTCCATACAAGCACTTAAAACGAATGGTGATCAATCATTCATGCATGCAAATCAACCATGATAGAAATCCCTTATGATATGTAAAACAGTCTAGCAGTCAAGCATGCAATTAAACTACATATTAAAATCTATTAGAATCCCATAATGGAGTTTAGTTCATGACTGAACCAAAAGCCATTATGGGATCAAATCAATACATGGACAATAAACAAACAATTGAAAGTGAGAGGATAGAATCGATCAAACCCAATTGTTGATTACAATCCAATGGTAACGTTCAATTCCGCATTAAAATCCAGCATAGAAATAGTAGTCTACCACAATGATTGAAAATCCAAAGTATAAAATAGAAAATAAGAAGTTTAGGCTTAGTTCTATGTTGGAAATCTCCCAAAGTGTAAACCCTAGTTGCAATATAAAAAAACACATAAAAACTATTGAATGTTCCGTCTGATACCAGTCAGAATTGTTTTAATCAATCACAACCCTTAAAATTTAAAAATTAAATTAAAACATGTCAGCGACTTCAGCATCGCATGGCGACAAGGCGCGCTTCCTCTTTGTAATCATCGGCGGTAAGATCTTCAAAAATCTGGCAAATCCAAGGGTGATCGTGCGGCCATGAGTCTTGGCCTTTCATAGTCGTGGCAACCTGCGGTTTGGATTTTAGTTGATTTTGGTTTCTTTGCTCTCGATTTTTCTTCACGCTCATTCCTTTGTCCATCAATGCTTAGTCTCCTTGCTCCATTTGATCCTCACACCATGCATCCATCAGCCTCATGCCATCTAACATCACCAAATTATGCCCTATCTTTCACTTTTACACCAAAGGAGTTTTCAGTACATGCAATGCAAAATAACATGAAATGCAACTAAAACACACTAAAATGTACTTGAGATGGGAATAGTTCGCATGAATTGATATCAATAAGCAGGTGTAAAACCCACTTATCACCAATATGCCATTTAATGTGTTAAGAAGCATGTTATGTGATGACTTGATTCTTGTAAGTGTATACTCATATTAGTTTACACATACTAATTGAAAAGACTGACTTGTTAACGTTAGGTCGTTTCAACGCAAGTTAATTAAAGCTAGAATTAAATTGTAGCTGAGCAAGCAGGAAGGTTCCCTAACCTTACTCAAATTTATATTGAGCAAGTCTCCGAACTTCACTTTTTGGTTGTACAAGTTCCTTAATTCTTACTCTTTTACTTGGGCAAGTATCTGAACACTAATTTTATTGTGTTGCAAGTTTCTTAACTTACACAACTTTAGATTGTGTGCAAGTTTCCTATCCTTCTCATATTGTATTGAGCAGGTTATTGTTGAAATGAAAGTTATTCATTTAAGCTTGAACTTTATTTCCAAGCATGCTATTAAGTGGTTTAATTACTTTACAATTATTCCACATCGATATTATTGATATTCGCACTTAGTGCACTTGAGTTCGTATAGTCTTATACTTGTACATCAATTAAAGTTCTATAATTCTTGAACTCTGTCAGATAGAGTCTGAACCTTTGTTCGGTCAGACAAGTGTATGAAGTGTTATAAAAGCTATCCAAACCAATTGATGGTAAGGATTCTTAGACTGAAAGAACACCCCTTTTATGATAGGGGAGTACCTCAGGTATTTAAAATAAGATACAAAGAGAAGATTTAAATGTTATGCATATACACGGTGTACGCGAGGCTGATCCCCTCAAGTATTTATTCTGTAGCCAGTAACCAAAGGGTCAATCAACTATTGATTCCATTGGAGTTTTATAGTTCAAAGTCTACTTGACTATCAGTTATTCTAAAAAGAAATCATTATCTTTGCTTCCAATATTCATATTGTTGAATCCTTCAGATATTCATATTGTTGAATTCATTGTCAGATATTTTTCCATTCATCATGATATATCCTTATTGTTGTATTTAAACTTGTTGAGCAAACTTGTTGCTCATTCTTGCTATATCATGAATTATATTACAGCTACGCCCGAGACCTCAGGAAAGGACAAGGGTAAAGGAAAGATGTAGAATAGTTGTGAGGAGCAGACTTTACTTTATGCCTAGTTTAAATTACTGTTATGTAATATGAACCCTAATGAATATTTTAGAGTATGATTGTAAGATTGTATTAAGGTTATCGAATCTTGGGACTAGTAACACCTTCTGAATGAACGACATATGTTTATTATATTCTACATTTTAGTTATCGTATGTTGTTTAGAGGTGGATGTTTGTATTTTATCGTGATGATCGGACCGGGGCCAGAGGACCCAGATTTGGGGGTGTCACAAAAAGAATACGAGAATTATACGAAAAGTCAAAGTCTTGGTCAACAAAAGTCAAGGTTGACTATTGGTTAATGGACTTGGATTATGGCAAGCCCAAATAAAATAAGAAGAAGGCCTAATGAAGAATTAAGTCAAGGCCCAATGAAATATTAATTTAAGCCCAAAGTTTGGCCTAAATTTGAATTAAACCTAAGTTCGAACCAAGAACCGAATACGTGGGTCGAACCATGGGTCATATGTGGGAAAAAGTGGGTTAAGGCAACCCATGAGGGCCCCACCAACCCACATAGTTGGCCAAATGAGGTAGAAAAGCTTCCTTGGGAAGCTTGGTGGTGATATTTAGTGGAGAAAGGAGGTGTGAATAGTAAGGAGGTGATGACTCAAAAGTTTTTTGAATGGTTGGATGATAATGGATGGTGAATGATGAGGGGAGAGTATGTAAGATTGGAAACTTGAGGGGATTGACCACACAAGACCCTAACCTAAGTGACCAACTTGTAAGATAATGAAAAGTTGTGCAAAAGACTAAACTATCCCAACTCTTGCAATTTCTATAAAAGGATTAGGGAAATCATAATTAATGATTAAGAACTTAATGAAGAACGCATGAAAAACTTAGAGCTTGTTGTTGATGGAAAAGTTTAAAGCCATCGTGTATAAGTTAGTTGCTTATTGCTTGATTAAGAGGATATATGAATGAATGATGGATTTTTCCCATTTGGAACAGAGTAAAAACATGCTATAATGAAGTTATGATGAAACTTTTAGTAAAAGACGTTAACCGTTGAAATCATAGTTAAGTATGATTTCCAGATGAAAATGGAACAATGATAATGAACCTTAAAATCTAGGGTGTTGTAAGAATATCAAAGAACACAAAGTTTAATTGTAGTAGAATTGAGAATGGACGTATTCGGACATTGGATAAACGAATTACGAACGAACGAGCGAAGAACGTTAAAGAACGTAAAATGAATGAACAATGAAATGTAAACCAACTAAAAGCCTCATTAACGGATTCAAAAAATATTCTATCCAGGGGAAATTAAAGTATGAAATATAAGAAAATGGCTTTAGAATGAATCAATTTTGAGTTATAACGAACAAGTTGCGAGTTCGGGAAGTTGACATTTTGGAAAAAATTTCACTTAAAAAAATTCAAAGGAAATGGTCTGGCGCCGTAGCGCCATCCCGAATGCTAGGTTCTGCTAATATCCGTCGCGTCACAGCGTGGCAAAAACAAAGGGGAACGACACCGTCGGTTCTATTAAATTGATAGTCAAGAGCTTTTATGAATGTAAAAGTTAAGGGATGTTTAAGAATTGATTATAGACTTTAATTAGACATAAAATAATATCCTAAATGATAATTAAAACCTTAAATTTTACAATCAAGTATTAATTAAAGGTTATGAAATTATGAACACAAAGTACGAAAACAATATCCGTGAACCGTATTCGCGTTGAACGAACATCTTAGGATTAAGTAGGTTGTAATACCAAGATGCTAAACAAAAATGGTAAATTATGACAGTTAAAAGTTATAAAACCGTAATGAATGATAGATAACCTAACGAATGTTATCATTTGTAATTATTCAGATATGTTATGAAAGAAAGAAGGATAAGATAGGTTAATGACAATATATAACGATTGTTATGTGACATAATTATGTGTTAATGTGATTATATCATTTAGACATATTAAGACCAAAGTAAAGTAAAAGCTAGAAGACATTTGAGGCAAGTTTTCTAAACCCTTGTCTATACCTTGTGGTAGACAAGCTTTGTGAATTCATGACATAATATGCATGAATTGTTTAAGAAAAAGCCGATGCCATTTTCTTCGACTAGACAAAGATTTAAAGTATGTTGTTGGTTTATTTACAAATCTTTCAAAATATTGTTATGATAGTTATCTTATGCCAATTGCTTTGGTACGGATTCGAAGGTAAGCCTGAGTATGAATAAACAAAGATTTTTAAGTCGTAAATCGATTGACACGCAAGGTGTCACAAATTAAACGTAAATACATTTAATGGATGAATGTTGATCACTTAGGAGTACTATAGACTGATCACTTAGAAGTGCTCGTAACGAATATCGGACTGAGGGTCTTAGTTTTGAGTTGTCCTTTTCAAAGAAAGAATGAATGGAATGTTCATGGTCTTTGATCAAACTCAGAATTTAACTGGTGTTTATCATCATTAAATGTTTTAAAGGAAAGAAAAGTGTTATTTTGTTATTCATAGTACTTCATAACCATTTGTTCAGTTATAGAAGATAAATCATATGATTCTTGATTTTGTTCTTGCAATATAAATGTCAAAGTTTTTGAGCTTGTTAATGCTCATTCCTTGCTTGAATTATATGATTGCAGCTAAGAACGAACAGATTAAATGATCCGGTAAAGACAAAGGAAATACTAAGACGGATAAATAGTTATCCTGTAATAGATTAGTATTACTTTTGTATTGAATTAATACTATGACAAATGATGAATGTAATGGTTATAGAAACCTGGGAGAATGTTGGGATATGAGGTAATTATAGTTATATTCATGTCTTTAAGTTTATATAGATGAACTGTTATGAATGTTGTAGTACTATGTAGCACCATATCTAGGGTTGGAAAATACTAAGATTTGGGGGAGTCATATAAAATGTGTAGGCTATATTTTTGATCTAAAAATTTTATGTTAAACATCTATGAAATACAAACATAACCCAAGTGGAATCATCAGATTCAGATGTAAAACGAACTCGTAGCAAAACGTGTAGTAAAATATGTCCAAGTGTGAACCCTAGCTTGGAAAAATCAATAATTTGATTAAATAAATATGTTGGAAAATTATTCAAGATATCAAATATTGAAGATATGTAAGTTTATAAGATAATGAAAGTGGTTTGAACTCATTTAGATGTAAAATGAACAAGTTATGATAGATTGAATAAAAAGAGGAAGAGAATCAAAAACTCAACTTGGAGGTTTTGATGGCTAGCGCTGTCGCGCCAACCTCACAGTGGTGTCACACCAGGTTGCTTTTGAGCTGAATTGGAAACCCTGCCTAACCAGCGCTGTCATGCCACCATATAGTGATGCTGCGCCATAGCCATTTATTCTAATAAAAACCCTAGAAGGTTGGCGCTATCACGTCGCTTCTAAACACAAACCCAAGATCAGAAGCAGGACCCACTTTTCACAGTTGGCCTGGATCCGGGTCAAATCGGTTCGGGTCATAGTGGACCAAGTCGGGTCGGGTCAAACCGGGTCAGAAATGAAAATTTTCCTAAATTAAAGTAATAAATAATTAAAATAATATTAAAAGATTATTTTAATTAAAGAAGATTAAACAATTAAAGTAATTTTAATTGTGAATTATTACATTACAAATTTTTTAATATTAAGGATTTCTTTAAGGAATTCCTAAACTATAAATAAACAATTAAAATTAAAGTTGATTTTAATTATGGAATTAATAATCAATTAAAATAGTACTTATTTTAATTGTAAGCTTAACTATGTGAATAATAATGTGCTTTAATAAATAATAACAATTACAATAATAGCAAAGACTATTTCTAATTGTAAAATTAATGAAGTGTTAACAATTTAAAATCACATTAATAACATTTTAATTTGTGTACAATTAAAGTAATATTAAAAGTTAATAATTACTTTAACTATGGAATAATAATAATAATAATAATAATAATAATAATAATAATAATAATAATAATAATAATAATAATAATAATAAACAATTAAATACTTTGGAATATTATTTAATTGTGGACAAGTGAGACATAAAAATTAGAGTGATATAAAGAGAAATCTCTAATTATAACCCAAAGTAATAACAAATTAATTGTGGACTAATAAAGTATGAATAGTAATTAAAGAAATTACTTGAAGAATAATTAAATAAATGAAGTAAGAATACTTTATGAATACAATAAGGTGTGAAACATTAAATGAACAATTAAGATAATAAAAGATTTTCTTATGAAATAAATATGAAGATAAATAAAGTAACAATTAATTAAACGAATTATTTTGTGAAGTCTTAGTCACCTTAAGGATAGTGTGTTAGATCGATTAAGATTTATTTTTATGGGTTGATAGAGATTAACCCTTTATAATAAATATATGTTAATTGAAGGATAAGAAGTTGAGGTTGGATATAGTCAACGACTCAAGCAAGTACCTAAACTTGTACTCTTATTGATCGTACGAGTAAATAATTGTAGAATGATTCTTGTATTATATAAACTCTTGAAAGTTATTATTCATACTCTGAAGCTTGATTTAAATCATAATTACATTCTTTGAATCATGTTGCAAACATTGGATAAATGAATTATTCCAAAATATATTTAGAAAGGTGTCTACGCCATTTCACTCGGCTAGACTAATATCATGTGTTAAAAACCGATCCAAATCAATTACTCTGGTGCGGACTCTTATAATCTACTGAGATGAAAAACCCTCATAGAAGGGGAAAATATATTATGTTGGGAAACCAACACACGTGTGAACAGTGTGTTTAAGTGTTATGCATAACATATGGTACTTTGGGTTGATCACATATTATACTTGTTTATATTGAGTTATCAGTGAAATGCGGTTAATCCTAGTAGGAGTTCTTGGTCTTTAGTGACTTCTCAGTAAATACTCAGTAACTTAAAACTGTTAAAACCTTTGAATTCTTTTAATAATCATTTGGTCTATAGCGAATCATTATTTAAATTCAAAGGAGGGATTTAGAATTGTTGATATTTTTTTGTTCACAACATTCTTCTTCAAATTCCTGAGCTATCATTTATCATTATACCTTTTGAGATTATGAGCTTTATATACATTTGTTCACATTTATTATTATATTTTTTGGGCAAATTTGTCACTCATTCTTGTTTTCCTTAAACATATCAGTTAAGGCAGAACAGGGTGGGAAATTAGAAAGGGACAAGGGCAAAGGCAAGGCTACGGAGTAGCTTTGTTCTTCTATGTTAGAATTAAATTCTGATGTTGTATTAAGACTTAATTATGGTTATATATTAAGTTATATTATGGATTAAGTTATGCATCGTTTTAGTAATGATTGCGAGATTTGGGACGAGAATATTTATGTTATATTAATGTAAATTATTCTATTATTCCAATATATGTGTTATTAGTATGTTATATAAATTATATCGTAGAGCACCAAATTCGAGGTATAGGTATTTGAATTTGGGAGGCGTCACAAATATTTCTCTACTCCTCTTTTTTTGTTTGACTACTTTTTGCCTTTTATAATCTGTTGAAGATCTTCCCGTTGCAAGATGCCCGTTTGTGCATTTAATGCTCAGATATTCTAGGATCCTTGATGTTGACATTTTAAACCTAGGTTACAGTTCCTTTTTTCTTGCTTGTCACATCATTCTGCTTTTTAACCAAACACCCTTGATGTGTCACTGTCACCAACTAGCTGGTAGACACATATTATGATTTTCAATTTCCACCAAGGATATTTAACATCGGGACCTTCGATTTGCAACACTTCAGTGTCAGTTAGTTTGTCAGACTTGGATACTCTACGATCAGGTCCTTCTCAACTAGCTTTGCTTGACTCGGAGATTCACTTGTCCATTTTACGAACTGAAGTAGCTTTACGATTTGAAGTGAAATTTATGATAACTCCAATTAGTTCTGCGATCCTTCTTTCAAAATAGAAGATTATCTTTAAGAATATTCAAAAAAACTATCAACTATACATCAAGACAACTTCTTCAAGATCAACCTAACATTATTTGATCTTTCTAATATAAGTCCTTGTACATTTAGTCAAATCTTTTTAAGGACTGTAAAAATCATACTAGTACAAATATACATTCAACTTATTCATCATCAAATTTAAATATGAAAACTCTAATGGTATCAAAATACAGACTTGAATATAAAATTCATGTGAGCAATACCCAATAAGTGGGATGGCAAGACCACAGTTATCCGAGAGTCAAAGAATCTGCACGAGATGACTGTTGATATGATCCTGACCGAGCTTGCATTTAACAACAACAAATCAACTCAAGCTCAGAGAATTTAAAAAAGATCTTTAGTGATTGGGCTTAAAGAGTACTCAAGTATACTTCCATTAATGCTCAATTCATATGAACGACGAGGAGATGATCAATCGTGTGATTTGGGATTACTAGATACCATCTATTTAGTAAGACAGAATCAATGCAAGCCAAGTTATCATGCAACGCATGGAACAATGGAAAGGGATTCAAGCTATACGACAATCTATTCATCATGGGAATTGATGCAAGGAGTTTGGAACGAGGTTGGATCAAGTACAAAGGTTATTACGCTGGATTCCAAGATCGAGAAGTCCGTGATTAGGATGCAAGTGAGCGTGCTAACCTAGGAAGCAAAAAAAGATGTTGTTATTGAAAACTAGGAGCTCACCAAGCTTATTGAACTAGCCAAGAAATTTCCTCTCTGTAGAAATTTGCTTCAGCAAGTTCTGAGCTCGCCCTAGCCAGCTTAACTAACCCCAACGAGGTGGTCGGGTTTTAGTTGGGTTTTTAACACATTTTGGCAGATTTGGACGCAAATTTACTTTCTAAATTAGTTGTTTTCAACATATTTCAGTTTCCTATTGTAATTAGGTTACTTCTAGCTTAGAGTTTGATTCTAAATTACTTGTAATTAACTATAAGGATTCTAGGGTTTCATAGCTACTATAAATAGGCTATATGAACATAATTCATACACATGATTTAATACAATTTTAGATTTTATACTCTTGTGAGATTATTCTGTACTTTTGGTTCTTTGAAGAATTTCCAAGTTATTTTCTTAGTTTTTCTTTGAGATTCAATTTGACTCATCATACAATAATACATAGTTATGTGTGATGTCTTCTACCACATTAATCATCGATTGTACCAAGATATCTGATTCAATATAAGCGAGCGGGTGAATGTGTCGTTGGTGTTCATTCAACGTAAAATTCCTAAAAAGAGAAATAGTACCGAGATTATCGTCTGCATATAGACGAGGGGTTATGGAGTTCTGAGCAATTCATCCTACAACTTTGCTAGAAACAATACGAGCGACGACCGCCTCATGCAAGCATGTCGTGGAGTCTATCACCGGGTCATTCCTGAACCCATATAATGGGGATTCCTGCCCAACCTCTATCTTCATCCCCTCTAAATCCATCCTTTGAAATGCATGGCTATAGAGAATATCTACGAAAGACTCATTGTCTATCATGATCCTCTTTATATCAACTGGTCCTACCTGTACCATGATAACCAATGTTTTTTCATGTGGCTCCACCATATTAGACGGATAGTCCTCATTAGAAAAGGAAATAATAGTGTTCAAATTAGGTCGTTCCCCTTTTAATGGTTGTTCGGATACTGTCAGACCAAAGTCTGAGGTCCCCGTTACTTTCTACCCGTCAATTTATTAACTGAACCACACAATATGACATCCACCACCTGCCACAGATGCTCATCTCGCTTCAGGTTGTTAATCCAAATTTCACACCCGATCACCAACTTGTTGCAATACCTACCTCTCCCGCCTGGCCACATAGTGCACTAATTCCCCATTTTGTACATTATTTTCAATCATATCTTTCAACTGTAAGTATGCCTCAGTCGAATGTCCCGTGCTTTGATGGTATTACCAAAATAAATTTTTATCACCCCTCGACGTACGATTACTCACCAGACATGGCTCGAAAAAGGGTTTATCACTTATCTCGTTAAGGATCTTGGGATAATCGGTATTGAACGGTGTGTAAGCTTTATTATTAGAACGATGCTGGGATGGAGGCTTGTTGTTTCCTATAGATTCGTTGCGGTCCTCTTTCTTAAATTGTATATCTGGCCTTAGATTATAATTGCAATCCATATCTCGAGGTCAATCAGCCCAATGTGATTGTGGCTTAAGACTTCATATAACATCATCAATGGCAATAATGTTATCTGCCCTATCGTAAGCTTCTGACAAATCCTTCGAAAGATTGAACATGATATCCTTCATTAACTTCCGTGATTTCTGCATATCTAGTGTCGTAGTAAAAAATTAGAGTGCATGTGGTATGTTGAGATCTGTCACCATGCTGATCGTCTCCCTAAATCTCTTCACGTATTAGCTAAAACTTCCCATTTGATTGTTATTTTATTTTCATAAGAGAGACTATTACTTTCCCTCTTTTCCTGTTACTACGAAACCGGTCATGGAATTTATCGCAAAGCTTCTGCCAAGACCCAATAGAGTTGGGTGGTAGGGACATCATCCATAATTGCGGCCCTTTTTTAGTGTAATGACAAATATTTGACACTGAGTAGTATCCGAGTGCTCATAGTAACACATAAGATGCTCATACGTGTGGGTATGATCATAGAGGTAGCCCATGTCATCATACGTCTCCAAAGGAGGCATCTTTTTAATTAGATTAGCTCGAACCTGGTCATTCTCTAGAGTAAAAGGGACTTCGGGTCGATCGATAATTGGGTTGTTTAGCAGCAGCTGCTATCTTTTGTTCCAACTTCATGAACTTCTGCATTATGGGATCGGGGATGTCCCTCAGGGGGTCCTTCTTTGCTAGTCTCGCATATAATTCGGAGAGTCCACCCACCATCATCGTGTGGGGTGCTCGCACCCCTCATCAAATTCCCTAGAATAGGCCCTACGTTGATTATGTCATTCTGGTGAACCACCCAAGCGATGAGCCCAATATCGTCTCTATGGAGTATACTCCCGATCCCTACGAAATGTCGGGTAAACCTCCCCCTCTCCTTCTAATTTTTCCGACTGGGCATCTCATTCTTCTCATTGGTCTTCTACCCATCACTTACAAAAATCAAGAGCCTTTTAGCTTGGGGTAAAGAATAATTATCGTTGGACCGGAGTCGGTTGGGCTTTTGCCGGATTTGATTTTGGATTTGCTAGGTCCGAGCCTATCTTTATCGACTTATGGGTCTGGTGGGTGGACAGGACGACCGAAGACCTCTCTTGATCTGGAACTACCTTCCCCTTATCCATCATAACTATACTCCAAAAATGAACTGATGATTTTAATTTAACACTAGAATCAGACCCTCCTTCCAACACTAATGTTAACGCCAAAATCTGACCGCTCGCCAAATCACCAAACATTGAACTAAACCCTAAACAATGACCAAATAAACATACCAAAAAAACTTGAAGGCCGGAGCTGTCGGGGGATAGCTCCGATGTGAGAATAAGTACATGCTAGAAATGTCAACAATGGATGTCTGAAACTGCTCTAGTGTATAAGAGTATATAATGTATGTGTACCTTCAACTTGGATTATGACTATATTTATAACTTGATCACACCACCTCAATTTACCACGCCCGTTGTAATGACCCCAAAATTCATACAATTTAATTCTCGACTTCGGTCGTTAATAATACATTCAACCTCTAATTTTACATCATTAAACAATAATACAACCATTGAAATTTGCAGAATAATTAAAATTTTATACATTTCCCTTTCCTATTGCCCTAAATCGCAACCTTTACAATACATTTCCTCGACTTAAATTTATATCATGAATCGTTACAACAAAATAACTTTATAAAGTCTTACATCATAAATAGATATCCAAATACACTAGATAGCTCAACTTACAATTTAACAACATGTTACATACAAAATATCAAATACATTTCTCGTAAAACATAGATAATCTTCATGAATATGGTTATCTAAAATTCACTTAGCACATATCCTTACCTTGAATCTTTAACCTGCAAAAGTGGTTATTTGCAAGGTTGAGCTCGACAGCCCAGCAAAATCTAACAGTTTTCATGCATCACATAGCACATAATAACATGCTCAACATATATCTCATAAACATTGAACTAACCTAAAATACATGCTACAGTTCATATTACAAGTATAAAGATTGAGTTCCTTACTCATTCAGCATACTTTATTCAATCAACGTAGTCATAAGTTGACTTTAACATTTCATGCATTCACATATATATAACACATCATGCTCTTTGTGATAAAACTTTAAAACAGTTAATCATCATGTTCACATAACAAGTAGGAACTGAAAGACTTGCCTTGATTGTTGTTTACCAATAACAGTTTAACAGCTTACAGATATTTGCACTTCACGTGCCCTACACAATTATATAATCATTCACATTAACTATTAGTCACATAACAATGCATATTAGTTGTAATGTAAACTTTATTCTACGTCTCATAACCCTTCATATCATAAATACACAATGTTCAATTTGTTTGTGTTAAACTTTCAACTTATATCTCACTATATTTCATATTTGAAGTTCATTCAAATGTTTAAGTCTTGGTAGGACTACTTATTGGTTTTATATTAACACTATTCAATATCTTATTATATTCATTTCATTTGATTTAAAACATGTTTTACGTTCATTATCACTTATCACGGTGTTTCGACCTTTATTCATCACACGCCCAATTTGTCTCTCTTGTGTGTGCTTAGTATGCGTATACAACTTATCTAATACATCATTTGTTAATGTTAAGCAGTATTATACTTCCTAATATTCATGTTCTATAACTTAGAACAACATCTCTTTTCGTCAAGGGCATTACACTTGCATACGTACATGCCCGACGCCCTCTGATTGCCTCCGAAAACACAATAGTCCTAAAAATTACCATTTTGACCCTTCCTAAAGATCTCAAATTAAAACACTTAAAGAACAAAAGTTGTAGGTCTATTCATCCTTGTTTCGGATCATCTTGAATCACGTCAATCGGAGTTTGTATGAAAACGTTATGACCGTTTTACCAAAATAGGTCAAAGTAGTCACACCTTGCACACAAAGCGCAAGCGCCGCCCGTAAGCCGCTTCATAGATTCCACATGCTGCGTGACATGGCGATTACCAACTCTTGGCTACTCGCTCGCTCTGGGATGCTTGTCGGCGCATGGCTATGCCCAGATTAAAAATTTTGTAATGTTTTTACTTCAAACCTTTATAACTTCTTCGTTTTAAGTCGGAATTAGTTGGTTTTCGATTCTATGAACTCGTGAAACACTGAACTACTCATCTACAGAATAATTTTAACATTTCAAAAACTTTAACACATCAATTTAAGGGTTCCAATTCAATGTTCATGCTATATTTTCATGTTTTAAACACATTTAGCGAATTCGATCGCCACGACTTCGTTTCTTAACCAATTAACACGATTTAAACTATGTTGTTTTCGTTTTTTCACATACTAACATAATCCAATACCAATTTACAGATTATAGCAAGTATTGATCATGAAATTTTGTACTTTCTAAGTCATATCCTATAAACATAAACACTGTTTTTACAATTCCTTTCTACAATCCCAATTCTCATGAATTTGACAAACAAGTATCAATCATATATGATGGTTAATAGATTATACATACCCAATAATCTTTATAAACCAATTCTTTACTCAAATCATGCACCATAACCAATTAAAGAGAAGAAGTTCTGATAAAACACAACTAAGAACTAGGGCTATAATATTACCTTTTTAATTTCTCCATAAGCTTAATTAGAGGATGAGTATAGCTTCATTATCCTTCCTATTCCTTCTTTGATTCTCACAATTACCCTTTTTTCAATTTAACAAAGGATTTCTTCTCTTTCTCTCTTAATTTCTCTCCTATTCTTTGTTTTTTATGTTCTTAGGCTTTAGGAACAAAACATGTATATCAATATAACTGATATAAACATAATGCATATGCATTATGGGTTCTTCAGTTACAATAACAAAGTGTCACTAAGCCATGTTTGGCTAGCACCCAAAATCTCTTTTTTCAATTTATTTTAATACTCCTCTATTATATGGTACATTTGTCACACATAACCAAACCTAATCTTATAATTTCATATTAAGTTACGTTGTGTTTATTAATAACTTAATTTATCAAATCACTCCTTATCATCTTAATAAATTATTCATCCTCTAATTTAATTATTTAATTAAATTAGAGCCTTATCATTCCATTAGCGTAATAAAATACATATAGATTATAAAATTGCTTATCATCAATTAACTTAATATTATCATACATGAATAAATTATTCCATAATAATTCCCATCAAATATTTACTTTATAAAATAAATATCTCAACTAAAATATTTATTTTACACGATAATTATCTTAACTATTTATAAAATTCACAATTAAATTACATTAACATATTACATTTACATGTAACACATTATTACCTCTCAAAAATAAATATATTTTCATTAATTCACTATTTTAATTAAGTGAATTACTCTCAATATTTATGAAATTTAATTCATAATAATTCCATTGCCAATAAGGCATAATAATCAAATTATAGTATTTCATACTCAAACTCAAAACATCTCATAATAAGAACTTTAATTATTAAATTCCTATTTTAATAACTTATAAAAATTCGGATTGTCACATCATTTCCTCCTTATAAGGATTCCGTCCTCGGAATCAGCGAAACCCTACCTTACTCAGGTTTTCATCAAATCTCTTTGTTGAATAACTTCAACACTTTACCTTAATATAGGTTTTGTATTTCCTACCCCCAACACTCTTGATAATAAATTCTAGTAAGTTTTATTTCATAACTTTCACTTGAACTAAATTATATTTTGAGTATTATATATTCTTTAACCCATTCATTTCCTTTTCTAAGCATCGTTATCATAAACACTCGGGATATTACATTCACCCATTCTTCTAAGAATTTTATCCTCAAAATTTTATTTATTAATCTTCATTCATTCAATCTATCAAAATAGATTTTATATTAATATTTTATTCATTCATTGGGTTCTAAAACCACTTCTTTCCACAAAGATCTTTCTACAATTAAAAATGGACCGCAAAAAAACTTGAAGGCCGAAGCTATCGGGGGATAGCTCCGATGTGAGAATAAGTACATGCTAGAAATGTCAACAATGGATGTCTGAAACTGCTCTAGTGTATAAGAGTATATAATGTATGTGTACCTTCAACTTGGATTATGACTATATTTATAACTTGATCACACCGCCTCAATTTACCACGCCCGTTGTAATGACCCCAAAATCATACAATTTAATTCTCGACTTCGGTCATTAATAATACATTCAACCTCTAATTTTATATCATTAAACAATAATACAACCATTGAAATTTGCAGAATAATTAAAATTTTATACATTTCCCTTTCCTATTGCCATAAATCGCAACCTTTACAATACATTTCCTCGACTCAAATTTATATCATGAATCGTTACAACAAAATAACTTTACAAAGTCTTACATCATAAATAGATATCCAAATACACCAGATAGCTCAACTTACAATTTAACAACATGTTACATACAAAATATCAAATACATTTCTCATAAAACATAGATAATCTTCATGAATATGGTTCTCTAAAATTCACTTAGCACATATCCTTACCTTGAATCTTTAACCTGTAAAAGTGGTTATTTACAAGGTTGAGCTCGACAGCCCAGTAAAATCTAACAGTTTTCATGCATCACGTAGCACATAATAACATGCTCAACATATATCTCATAAACATTGAACTAACCTAAAATACATGCTACAGTTCATATTACAAGTATAAAGATTGAGTTCCTTACTCAATCAGCAAGCTTTATTCAATCAACGCAGTTATACGTTGACTTTAACATTTCATACATTCACGTATATATAACACATCATGCTCTTTGCTATAAAACTTTAAAACAGTTAATCATCAAGTTCACATAACAAATAGGAACTGAAAGACTTGCCTTGATTGTTGTTTACCAATAACAGTTTAACAGCTTACAGATATCTGCACTTCACGTACCCTACACAATTATATAATCATTCACATTAACTATTAGTCACATAGAAACGCATATTAGTTGTAATGTAAACTTTATTCTATGTCTCATAACCCTTCATATCATAAATACACAATGTTCAATTTGTTTGTGTTAACTTTCAACTTATATCTCACTATATTTCATATTTGAAGTTCATTCAAATATTTAAGTCTTGGTAGGACTACTTATTGGTTTTATATTAACACTATTCAATATCTTATTATATTCATTTCATTTGATTTAAAACACTTTTTACGTTCATTATCACTTATCACGGCGTTTCAACGTTTATTCATCACACGCCCAATTTGTCTCTCTTGTGTGTGCTTAATATGCGTATACAACTTATGTAATACATCATTTGTTAATTTTAAGCATTATTATACTTCCTAATATTCATGTTCTATAAGTTAGAACAACATCTCTTATCGTCAAGAGCATTACACTTGCATACGTGCATGCCCGACGCCCTCCGATTGCCTCTGAAAACATAATAGTCATACAAATGACCATTTTGACCCTTCCTAAAGACCTCAAATTAAAACACTTAAAGAACAAAAGTTGTAGGTCTATTCGTTCTCGTTCCGTATCATCTTGAATCATCTCAATCGGAGTTCGTATGAAAAGGTTATGACTGTTTTACTAAAATAGGTCAAAGCAGTCACTCCTTGCACACTAGGCGCGCGACCGCGCCCAACTCCTTCATAGATTATGCGCGCCCGCACGACATGGCAGCGTTCCACTGCGCGGCCGTGCTCCTGGGATGCGCGGCCGCGCATGGCTAAGCCTAGATTACAGATATTGTAACGTTTTTACTTCATAACTTCTTCGTTTTAAGTCAAAATTAGTTGGGTTTCGATTCTATGAACTCATGAAACACTGAACTATTCCTCTATAGAATAATTTCAACATTTCAAAAAATTTAACACATCAATTTAAGGGTTCCAATTCAATGTTCATGCTATATTTTCATGTTTTAAACACATTTAGCGAATTCGATCGCCACGACTTCGTTTCATAACCAATTAACACGATTTAAACTACGTCGTTTTCGTTTCTTCACATACTAACATAATCCAATACCAATTTACAGATTATAGCAAGTATTGATCATGAAATTTTGTACTTTCTAAGCCATATCGTATAAACATAAACACTAGTTTTTACAATTCCTTCCTACAATCCCAATTCTCACGAATTGACAAACAATATCAATCATATATGATGGTTAATGATTATACATACCCAATAATCTTTATAAACCAATTCTTTACTCAAATCATGCACCATAACCAATTAAAGAGAAGAAGTTTTGATAAAACACAACTAAGAACTAGGACTATAATATTACCTTTTTAATTTCTCAATAAGCTTAATTAGAGGATGAGAATAACTTGATTATCCTTTCTCTTCCTTCTTTGATTCTCACAATCACCCTTTTTTCAATTTAACAATGGATTTCTTCTCTTTCTCTCTCAATTTCTCTCTATTCTTTGTTTTCTCTGTTCTTAAGCTTTAGGAACAAAACACGTATATCAATATAACTGATATAAACATAATGCGTATGCATTATGGGTTCTTCAGTTACAATAACAAAGGGTCACTAAGCCAAGTTTGGCTAGCACCCAAAATCTCCTTTTTCAATTTATTTTAATACTCCTCTATTATATGGTACATTTGTCACACATAACCAAACCTAATCTTATAATTTCATATTAAGTTACATTGTGTTTATTAATAACTTAATTTATCAACTCACTCCTTATCATCATAATAAATTTATTTAATAAATTAGTTATCCTCTAATTTAATTATTTAATTAAATTAGAGCCTTTTCATTCCATCGGTAATAAAAAATACATATAGATTATAAAATTGTTTATCATCAATTAACTTAATATTATCATACATGAATAAATTATTCCATAATAATTCCCATCAAATATTTACTTTATAAAATAAATATCTCAACTAAAATATTTATTTTACACGATAATTATCTTAACTATTTATAAAATTCACAATTAAATTACATTAACATATTACATTTACATGTAACACATTACCCTCTCAAAAATAAATATATTTACATTAATTCACTATTTTAATTAAGTGAATTACTCTCAATATTTATGAAATTTAATTCATAATAATTCCATTGCCAATAAGGCATAATAATCAAATTACAGTATTTCATACTCACACTCAAAACATCTCATAATAAGAATTTTAATTATTAAATTCCTATTTTAATAACTTATAAAAATTTGGGTTGTCACACCCGTCCTGATGAGGACATGACATGCGTGGATTCAAACAAGAATAAAGGGACGTGGGGATCAAGCAAGGCTAGAACTAAAATGTTCAAACAAGATCTCAATCGATTGATCCAAGATATTTGGGCTGAAGCTAACACAAGAAAACCCAAAGAGAAGGATGAGACACAAATTTGGGTCAACTTAATACAAGCCCAATTCTGCTCTTACTAAGCCCACGAATTACATATTCAGCAAGGATTTTTAGATTTTTATAATTCTATTGTAATAAGACTTCTTTTTTTTAATTAGAATTCTTTTCTAAATTGACTTCTATTAGGGTTATAGTTTATTCCTATTAGGATTTGGATTGTTTTGAGTGGTATAAATAGAGGTCTAAGTTGATGTAATCAAACACATTATTCATTATTCAATATATTTGTGAGTTTATTCTCTACTTTTGGTTCTTTGAAGAATTCCTAAGAAATTAGTAGTTTCTTAGTTATTTCATTGAGATTTAATTTGACATATCATACAACAATTCATAGTTGTGTGTGGCGTCTTCTACCGCTTCAATATAAGCAAGGGGTCAAGGTGTCGTTGGTGTCCATTCAACGCAGATTCCAAACGCGAGCAATTGTACCAAGATTACCGTCTAAAGTATAGACGAGGGGTTAAGGTGTTGCAAGCAATTCACCCAACAATTTGTCTTTAGAAAGCGATCGTGACGACCACCCTCACCTAAGCGTCTTAGTGGAGTCTATCATTTGGTATCAAAGCCAAGACTTTCTAGCGAGTTACTTATCTTTAATTTTCTGTCGAAATATATATTGTAAAAGAAAAAAAAGTAAAAAAAAAAATTTAATAAAGAAAAGAAAGGAAGAAAAAAAAGAAAAGAAAATTTTAGATTTTATTTTCATTGTGCTAACCAAATTTGTAGCACAAATTCCAACCAAGAGTTCATAACGTTCCATCATCATCGATTACGAAACAAAGCTATAATTTTTAAAAATCGAGGCATACTGAGAGAGTACAAAGCGATCGATCGGTGATTTTGTGGTATTACGATAGTCATGACATCTATAATTTTGTTTCGTGATAAGTAATTTTGAATTGATTAGTAAAACTAAAAATTTGCTAGGGAATTCAAGAAGAACCTATTAGAGAGAATATTTTGAGGTAAAAGGCTTAGTGGTGAGATTAATCGAGGGTAAAAGCCAATTTATTGAGAGTATACGAGTGAACCATTGCGTGAAAGCGAAACACGTAAAGGAGTGGTGAGGAAATTGTTTTCTACTAACCCTTATTTTTGCGGAAATATGTCTAACTTTCGAAGGATAAAGGAACTTATGAGGAACAACCCTCGGCAATTTGAATTGAAATTCCAGATGGAAGCCATGCATAAAGAATGGGATCGAAGATTGAGAAAGACTATGGAGCAAATGCAAGCACAGTTAGAAGAGATGAGGGTGTCTATGGCTGAGATATCCCAAAACACTCATGGGATGCAAAATAAGACGAGGACACAACAAACTGACACAAGAAGGGAAGACCTTTACGGTGAGGACAGTAGTGCAGCGGAAGATCGTGAATCTAATTTTCGACATCAAAGACACGGAGGTGCTAGGGAAAGAAGAGGTCAGGACAGAGAAGATGGCAATTTGGATAGTATAAAAATGAAGATTTCAGCTTTCCAAGGCACGGGTGATCCTGAGGCTTATTTAGATTGGGTAACCAAGATTGAGCGAATCTTTGGTATCACAATTATCTGAGACCTTAAGAAATTTAAACTAGCGAATTCACGGAGTTTTCGGGATATGTATTGATATGGTGGGATCAGTTGACAGCTAATCGGAGAAGGTGTGAAGAGCGACCAATTACAACTTGGGTGGAGATGAAAGCTATCATGAAAAAGAGGTTTGTACCAGCATACTATCAATGGGAGATCATTCGTAGTTTACAAACTCTTAAACAGGGAAGTCGAAGTGTGGATGAATATTACAGGGAGATGGAAATGTTGAAGGATCAAGCTAATCTGATTGAAGATAATGAAACAGTGATGGCTAGGTTCTCGGCAGGATTGAACTGGGAGATTGCAGACTTGGTTGAACGAAAACATTATTTGGAGTTAGAAGAACTGGTACATATGGCTACTAAGATAGAGAAACAACTCAAGAGGCGAGGAAGACAACGAGGACAATCTAATGCTAGTTCATCATGGAGACCTAATTTTGCAAAGCGAGAGGAAAAGACAGCTGCGTTCAAACCAAAGGTGGAACCTAAGAAAGGATCAACTAACCGAGATACTCAAGGTAAAAATGAACAACCTTCTTTTGGGCATAATCGGGACATTGTATGCTTTAAGTGTCAAAGGCGGGGA
This sequence comes from Panax quinquefolius, assembly GCA_020205615.1. Lineage (NCBI taxonomy): Eukaryota > Viridiplantae > Streptophyta > Magnoliopsida > Apiales > Araliaceae > Panax > Panax quinquefolius. The sequence goes on along the minus strand of CM035159.1, from coordinate 26,834,062 downwards.
CATATTTCTGTGATGTCCAAATCGAGAGGAAAATGTTGTTACTTGACAATGGAGATGTGGAAGCAGGGGAAGAGAGCGACGCGATTCTATGCCACCATTAGAGGAGATAGGTGAGGATCACGATACATGGTGAAATTTTGGTTACAAGAAGAGCACTTAGTGCCTTGAGTTAAGGAGGAGAGCAGTGAACAACGATAAAATCTATTCCATACTCGATGTCTTGTGAATGGGAAAATTTGTTGTGTAGTCATAGATGGAGGCAGCTGTACAAATGTGGCAAGCACTACGATGGTGGAAAAATTGGGGTTATCTACTACCAAACATCCACAGCCGTATAGTTTGCAGTGGCTCAATGATAATGCAGATATTAAAGTAACCTAACAGGTGTTAGATCCATTTGCTATTGGTCGGTATGTTGATGAGGTATTATGTGATGTGGTGCCTATGCAGGCGGGGCATATATTATTGGGTAGACCATGGCAGTTTGATAGGAGGGTTCAACATGATGGGTTTACCAATGTATATTCCTTTGTTTATGACAAGAAGAAAATTGCTTTGCGTCCTTTGTCACCACAACAAGTACATGAGGATCAAATTCATTTGTAGAAAGATTATGTACAAAGAAAAGAGAGTGAAGAAAAGAAAAATCAAGAAGAAAAAAAGAGAGAAAAAGAAAGAGAGAAAAAGAAAGATGAGAGAAAAACAAATATACTAGCAAAAAAGAGTGATGTGAGAAGAGCTTTGATTTTTAAACAGCCTATGATTTTATTTCGGTATAAAGAGGTGCTTTTGAATACTAACGCTAATGAATATTTTCCTAGTGTTGTTTCATCTCTCTTACAGGAATTCAAAGATGTATTTCCCGAAGAGCTTCCTTAGGACTACCACCTATTCGGGGAATTGAGCATCAAATTGATTTTGTTCCCGGTGCGACAATTCCAAACCGCCCAGCTTATCGAAGTAATCCCGAGGAGACGAAGGAGTTACAAAAGCAAGTGACGAGTGATGGGGAAAGGATTCGTGAGAGAAAGTATGAGCCGTGTGCGATTAAGGTGATTCTAGTCTTAGAAAAAGGATGGAAAATGGAGGATGTGCATAGATTGTCGAGCAGTAAATAACATTACGATAAAATATCGACATCCCATTCCTCGTTTAGATGACATGTTAGATGAATTACATAGATCTTGCATATTTTCAAAAATTGATTTAAAAAGTGGTTATCATCAAATTAGAATGCAAGAGGGTGATGAATGGAAAACAGCATTTAAAACTAAATATGGTCTTTATGAGTGGTTGGTATTACCTTTTGGGTTAACTAATGCACTTGACACTTTTCATGAGATTAATGAACCATGTTTTGCGTCCATTCATTGGAAAATTTGTCATAGTTTATTTTGATGATATCTTGATTTATAGCAAAAACTTGGAAGATCATGCATTGCATTTAAAATCTGTTTTAGATGTACTTAGGAAAGAAAAGTTATTTGCTAACATGCAAAAATGCACGTTTTGTTCGGATAGAATTGTTTTTCTTGGCTTTGTTGTGAGTTCACAGGGAGTCCAAGTTGATGAGGAAAAAGTACATGCGATCCGGGATTGGTAGGAGTCAACAATGTGAGTCAATCTGAAACTTTCATGGACTCATGAGTTTTCTGAGCGATGTTTTGTTGAAATTTCGGTGAGATTACAACACCATTGGTAGAGGTCATCAAGAAAAGTGTGGGCTTTAAGTGGGGTGATGAGCAGGAAAAAGCATTTAATTTGATTAAGGATAAATTGACAAATGCTCCTTTACTTATTTTGCCTAACTTTGCTAAAACTTTTGAGATTGAGTGTGATGCTTGGGTTTAGGGATTGGGGCTGTGTTGATGCAAGAAGGGAAACCAGTGGCGTATTTCAGTGAAAAATTGAGTGGGGCAACTTTGAATTATCCTACATATGACAAAGAGATGTACGCTTTGGTTAGAGCTTTGGAGACATGGACAACATTACTTGTGGCCTAAGGAGTTTGTGATCCACACCGATCGTGAATCATTGAAATATTTGAAGGGTCAACCTGAAGTTGAACAAAAGGCGTATGCGATGGATGGAATTTATCGAGACATTTCCATATGTTATTCGATATAAGAAAGGTAAGGAGAATGTCATTTCGGATGCTTTGTCTGTGGTATATTTTGTTAAATACTCTTGATACTGAAATTGCTTGGGTTTGAGCAATTAAAGAGTTATATGATAATGACCTTGATTTGGTGAAGAGTTTAAAACTTGTGAAAAGAATGTTGTGGGTAAATACTTTAGAATTGATGGATTCTTGTTTCGTGAAAATAAATTATGTATTCTGCATGTTCTTTTGCGTGAGTTGTTGGTTAGGAGAATCACATGGGGGTGGTTTAATGGGACATTTTGGTGTTGATAAAACTTTTGCTATTTTGAAAGAACATTTTATTGGCCTCATATGAAGCGAGATGTGGAAAGAATATGTGATAGATGTATTACTTTGTCATGAAGCTAAATCTAAGTGTTGACCCCATGGATTATATACACCATTGCCTATTCTAATGAACCTTGGATTGATCTTTCTATGGACTTTGTGTTGGGTTTACCTAGGTTCAAGCATGGTTATGATTTGATATTTGTGGTCGTGGATAGATTTTCAAAAATGGCACATTTTATTCCATGTCATAAAAGCGATGATGCATCTCTTGTTCTTTGATTTGTTCTTTAGGGAGATTGTGCGTTTGCATGGTATGCCTAAAACTATTGTTTTCGATAGGATACAAAGTTCTTAAGTTACTTTTGGAAGACTTTGTGGTGTAAATTGGGTACTAAAGCTGTTATTTTCAACTACTTGTCATCCCTGTTGATGGTCAATGAAGTAGTAAATAGGACTTTATCGGCATTATTTACGGGCTATCATTAAAAAGAATATCAAGCGATGGGAAGAATGTTTACCACATGTTGAGTTTGCATATAACTATTACATTTCATTCTGCTACTAATTTTTCTCCATTTGAAATTGTATATGGTTTTAATCCCTTGACACGTTGGATTTATCACCATTACATTTACGAATATACTAACATGGATGGAAAGAAAAAAATTTGATCTTGTTAAATAGATTCATGAAAAAGCCGGACTAAACATTGAAAGGAGGACGGAGCGATTACATTAAGCACTTGAACGAGGGCGACATCAAGTGATCTTTGAACCGGAGATTGGGTGTGGTTACATATCACGGAAAGAAAGATTCCATTTTCAAGGCGTTCAAAATTGCTTAGGGGAGATGGTCCATTTCAAGTTCTCGGCGTATCGATGACAATGCTATAAATTGGATTTGCCGGTGAGTATAATGTTAGTGCCACATTTAACATTCTTGATCTAAGTCCGTTTGATGTAGGTGACGATTTGAGGACAAATCCTTTTCAGAGAGGAGAGGAATGATGAGGACATGGCATGCGTGGACTCAAACAAGACTAAAGGGGCGTGGGGATCAAGAGGCTAGAACTAAAAGGTTCAAACAAGATCTCGATGGATTGATCCAAGATGTTTGAAATTTTGAAGCTAACCTGAGAAACCCGAAGAGAAGGATGAGACACAAATTTGGGTCGATTTAATCTGAAATGATTCTGCTCTTACTAAGCCCACGAATTACATATTAATGAGGATTTTTAGATTTTTATAATTCTATTGTAATTAGGACTTCTTTTTTAATTAGAATTCTTTTCCAAATTGACTTTTATTAGGGTTATAGTTTTATTCCTATTAGGATTTGGATTGTTTTGAGTAGTATAAATAGAGGTCTAAGTTGATGTAATCAAACACATTATTTCATTATTCAATATATTTGTGAGTTTATTCTCTACTTTTGGTTCTTTGAAGAATTCCTAAGAAATTAGTAGTTTCTTAGTTATTTCTTTGAGATTGATTTGACTTATCATCTGATAATTTATAGTTGTGTGTGGCGTCTTCTCTCGCATCGATAAATCGATTGTCTTGAGATTACCGCTTCAATATAAGCGAGGGGTCAAGGTGTCGTTGGTGTCCATTCTAGAAATGATTGAGGGCGACGACCACCCTCATGGCGTCTGTAGTGGAGTCTATCACGTCCCCGAGTTGAAAAAAGAGTCCTAATTAGATTTTCCTTATAACTATAATTCCCATAATTGAATAGGATTTTTGTTCCTTAAAAATATATAAGACGAGAGATCACAAGTCAATTTGGATTTTGACTCTTCTAGAATATCAAACGTCCAATCCGCCAATACAACCATCCAGCCATGTGGCATGGGTTCCCTCGAATCCTGTGGACCCAATAAACCACACTTCAGCACGGGGCAAACCATCAACAATAGCAATTTTGCACAAAAACTAGTAATATTAAACTGAATTAATAGTAAACATGAAAATAAATTTAGTACTCTAACTATTTCAGGATTAAAGTTATTCATTGACTTTTATGGTCAAATTGATCATTTTTAAATCAATGTATCTTATTGTTCTATGGTAAAACTTTAGAAACTATATATAATTTAGTATTAATATCAATATTTTCTTTTATGAAAATTTAAATATATTTATTTAATTATTAATTTTAAAAGTAATTAATTTGACTATAAAAATTAATGAAAGACTTTTGCCATGGGAGGGAATATTTATTAGACTAAATGATGGATAAATTACATATTTTAGTACATTTTAAAAAATAATTACAATAATGGTGCAACCATAAAATAATTACAAAAGTAATACACTTTTTCATATTTATTTACAATATTAGTGTAATTAGGATTCTTTAATTTAGGGGATTAGTTTTGGTAGGTGCCATTTTCTCTCTCATCTCCTCCTATTCTGCCATTTTCTCTCTCATCTCCTCCTACTTCTATTTTCTATATGCCACTACACTTCTATTCTTCCATTTTCATATTTACAGACAAAAGTTGAAGAGTGAAGAGAGAAGATGAAGACGCCATTTTCTCTTTCATCTCCTCCTATTCTGCCATTTTCTTCTATTCTGCCATTTTCTCCCTCATCTCCTCCTACTTCCATTTTTTGTACATCACTGCACTTCTATTCTTCTATTTTCATATTTACAAATAAGAGAAAATCGCAAAACACCAAAGATTATTTTTCGGGTATGCATAGTAGTGTAGTTGCATCAAGTTTCGTGCTAAGTTTTTTCTTTGCTTCTGAGATTTGTACATCTTTAAGATGCAATTCAATTTTTGGAGAATAGGGGATTTTATTTCCTTACTGGCAGCAAGTATGTATTTTCATTAATATATATGAAGACTTTTTTATCCCCATCTTGTTTATCACAAATTGACATTTATGCCTGAGTATTTAGAAAGTTTGCTACTTTTAATCCTTCAGTTTCCAAAAAACAGATGAAAAAGGTATTGGATATTCCACTCTTTTTTCATAGTGCAGTTGGTAACCAAACTTTCATACCAAGGTAACAAAATCTCCATAACAAGGTAACCAAATATTCATTCTAAGGTAACAAATCCACACCTGCAGTTTTTTCATAGTGCAGTTGGTAACCAAACTTTCATCTCAAGGTTACCAAACCTGCAGTTTTTCCATAGTGCAGTTGGTAACCAAACCTCCATACTAAGGTAACCAAACCTTCATACCAAGGTAACCAATCCACACCTGCAATTTTTTCATAGTGCAATTGGTAACCAAAATTTCATACCAAGGTTACCAAACCTGCATACCAAGGTTACCAATCCACCTCCACACCTGCAATTTTTTCATATTGCAATTGGTAACCAAACTTTCATACCAAGGTAACCAAACTGTCATACCAAGGTAACCAATCCACCTCCACTCCATCGGTTTTTTCATAATACAGTTGGTAACCAAACCTTCACACCAAGGTAACCAAACCTTCATACCAAGGTAACCTTGGTATAAAAGTTTGGTTACGTTAGTATAAAAGTTTGGTTACCTTGGTATAAAAGTTTGGTTACCTTAGTATAAAAGTTTGGTTACCTCAGTGTGAAAAGTTTGGTTACCTTGGTTACCAAGGTTTGGTTACCTTGGTATAAAAGTTTGGTTACCTTAGTATAAAAGTTTGGTTACTTGGTATAAAAGTTTGGTTACCTTGGTACGAAGGTTTGGTTATCAACATTACATTACAGATCACTCTCTTATCTCTTTCTTTCCTATTCAGAAAACAAAATTTGTTTATAAAACTAGAACTGAAGGTGTTCCAGTGCTATTATTAAGTAGCTAGCTAGCTTATTACATGATGACATCAATTATGTCTTTTTCTCTTCCCATGTCATGAACTCTAATTTCTCTCTGGTGCCATGACATTACTAATGATCTTCTTCTCTGCAGTATCTCGAAAATTTCTTTTTATTACCGGAAAATGGCTGCTCCCGCCACAACCGCCCCAGCCTCCACCTCCACCGCCTCTGTAACCACCACCTTAGCCGCCTCCACCACCTCCGCCGTCGCCACCGCTGCCACCGCCACCGCCATTGCTACCTCCTCCATAGCCTTTTCCGCCGTTTCCGAAGCCACCACTACCACCTCCTCCGAAGCTGCCACCTCCTCCGAAGTTGCCTCCGACATCTCCTTCAAAGTATAAAATTTGTGCAGTCTTTCTTATGAAATTTGAATTTGAATATTTGAATTTGAATTTGTTTTTGTGATTAGATCTCAGAAATTTGAATTTGAATGATTAATTATGGCAATTATTTCTCCTTAATTTTAGGTTTCTTTATTAATATGAATTGCGTTATTTTTGTAATTATTTTGGTTATGTATTATTTTTGTAAATACTTTCTAATTGTTGTATATTAGTGTTAAGGACCCCTAAATGATCCCATCAATAGTACTAATTGTTTACATAGTTTTGACAAGGAATATGACCAATAATTACATTCTGAACAATATAATACATTAAAAAGTCACAAATTATGTAAAAGATCACACAAGGGCAAACAATTAATTGTTTCATAAGAAATTAATAAACTTTAAAAGATGAAATCACGCCTTAGAATCCATTGCCATGATTGTGCTTAGATTCATTGGAGTCATATACTTGTTCGAGCCAGTCATAATCTGTTGGACAAGCAATCTGTTCGCCTTTTCGGAAGGATGAAATGGATCCCAAAATGCATACAAATCTCTGTTCGGGCATAAATTGGACAGCGGGGTGCATAGACCAATTCCGTTGTATCGGCCTTGCCCACAACAAGCTATCTTTGATGTAACAAATCCTGCTCGATCAACAACAAAAAAAATGTAATCCATTTGCTTATAAAATCATTTTTTTATCAGCAAACAAGTAATTTCATTAAAAAAAAGCCCAAGTAATAAACATAATTTCATTATAAAATATTGTTTTGTAAATGAAATTCATGTGATTACCTCAATTTTGTTAGACTAAAATACAAAACTAATCTCTAATTATTGTGATGATATCGTCATTCACTTTCATAATTGAAGAATCTTTTATATAGTGAAAACACACACACACACACACACACACACACACACACACACACACATATATATATATATATATATATATATATATATATATTGGGGTCACATCCACAACAACCGATTGCTGTGGAGTAACCCTTTTTTTTATTTTAATGATTTGTATATTTTTTTTTTCAATTAAATTTCATTTATTGGTAAAAAAAAGTTGTTCACGCAAGAACAGGTTGCATATATATATGAGGTCTAATTAACAATTACAATAACTAAAGAACAATATTATCATACTAAAATGCAAAATTTTTCACTGTTTTGTATGACGTTTTGGTCCTTGAGTTAACTAATACGATGATTTTTTCTTATAAGTACAATTGTTAGTGGAAAATTGTACTTAATAAGTTAATAATTGATTGTGCAAAACTGACCCAAAAGGTTTAGTTTAGCATTACTAATTGTACCGTGAAGTATCAGTTTGTTATATTATAAATTGAGATACTATATTTACAGAAATTAATAAATTTGGGGTACCATTTTGCATTTTAGTCTTGATATCACAACCAAACATACTAAAAGGTCAATTTTCCATTTTAGTCATTTAATTATTATAAACATGTTAAAGCATACATACCATATTGTTGTGGATTGGCGATAAAATCGAGGTGCATTTCATTTGTATTTGCTGCGATGAAGACATCGCTACCAACTTCACTGTTGAGTCCATTAATCATCTGGACGAGTTGTGGGTTAAATAATGCTGAAGCACGTTGTAGTTCAACCGCACATTCACCATTTATGCTATGTTGCGCTAATTCTGCTGGAACGCAACCTAATTGTCCCGTGCCCGTCACTAGAACCCTACGTGCTCCAAGTTCATAGATCCTCTGCATATATTTGGAGATATAAGTAGTATTAAAGTCAAAATGTGCTTCATCACGAAACTTGAGATGTAAATTATTTTTTAATTGGGGCATGTATGGACTGGAATAAACAAAAAGAAAGCCCATAAAAGGAAGAAAATATTTATCACAATGATTTTAAGTTTAATTATCTGTAGGGTTTATGGTTAATTATCTATATTTCTAAAAGGGTTTAACATGAAAAACAATGTTGAACTATAGTGTAAGAGTAAAAGGCAAAACTATGGCTTCAATTTATCCATTTATGAAATATTTGTTCATGATTTTAGATATTTATTAGTTAAAACTCTCAGTACTCAAGTTACGCTCAGCATTGCAAAATTATACTTTTTCAATAAATTTTACACTGCAAATTATACCTTAAAAAGGTAATTTTACTCAGACAATTGCACCATGAGTGAGGAGTTTTCTAATTAGACAAACTTAAGGACGAAAACATCAAACGACACAAATACGGTGGCTGATTTTCATTTCTAAAGTATAGTGAAAATTAAGAAAACTCAAATAAAATTTTAGATTTCATTTTTTTTCTGTTTTTTATTTATTTTAACTGCCATCGAGTTTTTCATATTCTAGATACACCCTAAGGCTATGTTTGTTTACAATGATTATACTTGAATATGACTATTACTCACAAGTGTTTTGTTTATTTTTAAATTTAAACTTAGAACTTTTAGTCTAGTGATTATAAAATGATTTAATAGTCTTAAGATTATAATTATAATTCTAAAATTATAATCCTAAAATTAATAATCTTAAGATTATAATCTTTTTTACAAACATAACCGAAGAAATTTTATAAAGAAAATTATGTCAACCAGTGTTTAGGAGAGAATCATTGAACTCTAAATTAAAGGACGTTTAAAATTTAATTATGGGACCATTCTTGTGTGATTTGTTTATGTTTCTTCTTTAAGAGAGAAATATAGTGGTCAATTTCTCATAAATATGAGAGTAAATAAGAATTGAATGAAAAGAAAATCAGGTTAACTGTAACGCTCTAGTATTGCTAGTACCTCAGTTATTGATGTTTTACAATAACAATAGCACATGGCCCAATTTATTTCTACCTTAAGTATGGCGTGCAGTGTACCAGCACAGGTTCAACTACCTTATCTTTCATCCGTACCATATACTGAACCATAATTACAATCACCTTTCCCATGCTGGACTGACATATATATCTCCTACCACAAACTTACAAACTAATTAAAAGAAAATTTTATAAAATCTATTTGCAATATCTAATGATCTAAATTCTTACGGTTTGGCAAAAAAAATATAAAGTTGAAATCAGTTTATGGGGAGATATATACTCCATTAGTTAGATATTATAAGATTATTATTGAGTTTTAAAAATTAATCTTGAGACATTTGTAAATTCGACGGATTTTCACTGTCGTCATATATCTATAGTAACACTTTTGTTATGAAAATATTAAAAAATGTTGTAGAAATATCAATTTCATATTAATAATGTCTCATAATTCTAACACCGTTTATTTTATATATACAGTAACAATGTATTAAACTTCAACTCCTTTCAAATGTACTACTAACTACCAAATTTTAATTTCTCCAGAAAATACTTTTATGCTCAAAATCTCTAAACTAAAAACAATTTTATAATGTAAATAAATACTTCTTCGCATAATTTATATATATATTTATGTATTCAAAGTGATTTTATATAATGTAACTAAACACTTCTTAACATAATATTATTCTTTTACGTTTTCAAAGTGAAGTTAGCTCACCGCGGCTAACTCCCAAAGGTTAAAATATAAAGGATAAAAAAACAATCAAAAAATGAAAAAGAATAAAAAAAAAATGAAAATTAAAGAACAAGAGATCAGAGACAGAATATTAATTACCACTAAAATTTTACGGTACTCAGAGATCACAAAGGGGACATAATCCGGGAGAGTGAATTGGCGAGACCTAGCAGAGTATGGAACTAAGAAGTAATTGTTGACAAAATCATTGCCGCCTAAAGTGATGAGAACTAGTGCTTCGTTTACTAGTCGCTTAGTCTGCTCAGGTCCAATTAGAGCACTCACTCGTTGTTGGTATTGTTGGAAGTAGGTCAATTGTAAGGGCATCCTGATCATGTTTACCTGCAAAATGTATTCCCTAGATTGTTAATGTTTAAAAAAACAAACGGGACTGAATACTTAATTTTCTGCCTAATTAGGCCAATTTTCTTCCTAAAGTTTTCCGACTTAAAATGTTTGAATTTAGATATTTTAAAAAACTAAATTAATATAGGAATTTTTTTTTATAATCCTCATTATGTCGTGTATATTACCAACACAACAAAATTGATAAAATATTAAAGTACTTTAGTATTTGAAAATTATGAAAATTGAAAAATCATATATTATAAGGCGATATATTAAAGGGTCACTTCTGCATTTTACATTTTAGTCCACAAACCATATATTATGCCTAACGAGGTAAAATAAGGTCGCAAATCTTATTAAACTTACAAACTGGACTCCGGTGTCATTGAGTATTCCAATTCCGGCAGAAGCGAAATTAGCGCCAACAAGTAGCTTTTCACCTCTGAGCTGCCCACTCAAGTATGGCAATGTGGCTTCCGAACCAATGCTCTCACCTAAGTTAAATTAAACGACATTAGCACGTATAATTGTATACACTTACGGACGTAATAGTTTGATAAAATTTAATATTTTCACATGAAAATATGATACTTTCAATCTCAGATAAACAAAGGTCCCACTAACTATTTATGGAGGGAAACTTCATAGAAAATGGAAATTTCAATTTCCTAGTTTGATTTTGTATATGGTATTAATGGAAAATGACCATCTTTAGGAAAAATACATTCTAGACAAAAATTAATTTGATATGATTTTGAATTCTTCTCTTACACTTCTTTTTCTAGTTATTTGTGACATTCATACGTTAATTAAAATTAAAGGTCAATTTCTCAAGTGAAAAAAATAAAAACCGAAGTTGATGGTAACATGTGAATTTTTGCAATGTTCCATTGGACTTTCAATTCGAAATCTCCTGTCTCACTTACTATCTCATATTTTATTTTTAAAAATACGTGACAGTTGGACAATAAGTGAGATAGAAGATGAAGCAGAAGATTTGAATTACCTCTAACCATTGTTATGCAAATTCATCAGATTTTGATTTTGAGTACAGATAGTTTAAAATGGCGCGTTTTGGACATTTTATAAAAAAAAATAAAAAACAAGTAGCATTAGTATAGCAAGTAGTTGTAATTATATAATATTTGTAATAAAAGGCATTTGAAATGTAATTATATGTTATACTAGCTAATGCAACTTATTTTTCATAGATTGTTCAAATGAACGCTATATTTTTGAATTATCTAGAATCAAGTTACAAAAATCATCCTATCTAACAACATAAATGTCACATTTCTATGGCGATTTAATAAAATGTCATAGAATGTGAGAGCACAAAAAGTACATACATAACAACTTATAATGCGCGTAGAATTTAGTAAACTGTGGAAACTCAACTGATAAGGTCGGGGATGTTGAGGCCGTTAGAGAAACGGCCGGTAGGGCGGTGTGTAGGAAAATCGATGCCATACGGAGGTGCATCAGCACGAGCAGTGGTGGCCAAGTAGTTGTTGTTCCCGTTATCGACTAGTGAGTCTCCAAAAACGAAGAATGCACGAGACTCGACTTTTGGGACAACAGCTACAAGCGCCAGGACAATGCACAAAATCATTGATAGAGCCATTGCAATGGTAGCAAACAGCACTGCAGCAGTGCTAGTGCTTTTGTTTTGAGCAAAATGGTATACTCTAGTGTGTTTGGAAAACAAGATATGTGAAGGTTTATATAATAGTTATGGCACGTGCTGTGTGTGTTATTCAAATTTTAAAATATATAAAAGAATATATGTAAACAAATGCCAAAATCGAATGTAATAGCATAGTTATGGTGGTTACAACTGATAGACTCCACGGCACGCTTGCGTGAGGTGGTCGTCGCTTTCGATCGTTTAGCAGACGGTTGTTGGGTAATTCTTACAACAACATGCTTAACATAAATATATATATAGGCGGTAATCTTGGTACAATTCTTTGGCGTTCGAAATCTGCGTTGAATGGACACCAGCGACACCTTGACCCTCGCTTATATTGAAGCGGTAATCTCGAGTACAATCGGCGATTGATGCGGTGAAAGGACGCCACACACAACTATGAATTGTTGTATGATAAGTCAAATTGAATCTCAAAGAAATAACTAAGAAAAATACTTAGGAATTCTTCAAAAGAACCAAAAGTAGAGAATAACCTCACAAATATATTGAATAATAAATAATGATAATGTGTCATATTACATCAACTTGCACCTCTATTTATACTACTCAAAACAATCCAAATCCTAATAGAAATTTATAAACTATAACCCTAATTCTATAAGAAAATAGAAGTCGATTTGGAAAAGGAATTCTAATTAAAAAGAAATCCTAATTACAATAGAATTTAAAATTAAGAATCCAAATAAAATCCTTCATTGCGTGGGATTTCCATAATACTCCTTTGTAAGTAAATATGTTGACTTTGTTAAGAAGATTAAAATTGGGCTTGTATTAAATTGACCCAAATTAATGTCTCATGTTCTTTTGCCTCCTCTTTGGATTTTCTTACGTTAGCTTATTGAACATCTTGGATCGATCCATTGAGACTTTGTTTGAACCTCTTTGTTCTAGCCTTGCTTGATCTCCACGTCCTTTAGTCTTGTTTGAATCACGCATGTCATGTCCTCATCATTCCTCTCCTCTTGAAAAGGATTTGTCCTCAAATCGTCACCTACATCAAAGCGGACTTAGATCGATAACGTTAAATGTAGCACTAACATTATACTCACTGGCAAATCCAATTTATAGGCATTGTCATTGATCGCTCGAGAACTTGAAATGGACCATCTCCCCTCGGAAGCAATTTGAGCGTCTTTGAGCAGGGAATCTTTCTTTCGCATATGTAACCACACCCGATCTCGGGCTCAAAGATCACTTGATGTCGTCCCTTGTTCGCGTGCTTAATGTATTGTTCGTTCTCGATTCAATGTTTAGCTTTGGCTCTTTCATGAATCGCTTAACAAGATCGGCCTTTTTCGTTCCATCCATGTTAGTATATTATTCGTAAAAGTAGTGGTGATAAATCAGCGGTGTCAAAGGATTAAAACCATATACAATTTCAAATGGAGAAAAATTAGTAGCAGAATGAGCAAAGCGGTTATATGCAAACTCAACATGTGGTAAACATTCTTCCCATTGCTTGATATTCTTTTTAATGATAGCAAGTAATAAATAAGACAAAGTCCTATTTACTACTACTTGGTTTGGCCAATCGGTTTGTGGATGACAAGTAGTAGAAAATAACAATTTAGTACCCAATTTACCCCACAAGTTCTTCCAAAAATAACTTAAGAACTTTGTATCTCTATCGAAACAATAGTTTTAGGCATACCATGCAAACGCACAATCTCCCTAAAGAACAAATCAATGACATGAGATGCATCATCGGTTTTATGACATGGAATAAAATGTGCCATTTTGAAAATCTATCCACGACCACAAATATCGAATCATAACCATGCTTGACCTAGGTAAACCCAACACAAAGTCCATAGAAAGATCAATCCAAGGTTCATTAGGAATAAGCAATGGCGTATACAATCCGTGGGGTTGAACACGAGATTTAGCTTGGCGACAAGTAATACATCTATCACATATTCTTTCTACATCCCTTTTCATATGAGGCCGATAAAAATGTTCTTTTAAAAGCAGCAAAAGTTTTATCAACACCAAAATGTCCCATTAAACCGCCCCCGTGTGATTCCCTAACCAATGACTCACATGAAAGAACATGCGAGAATACATAGTTTATTTTCTCGAAACAAGAATCCATCGACTCTAAAGTATTTACCCACAACATTCTTTTCACAAGTTTTAAACTCTTCACAGAAATCAAGGTCATTATCATATAACTCTTTAATTCGTTCAAACCCAAGCAATTTCAGTATCAAGAGTATTTAACAAAACATACTGCGAGACAAAGCATCTGCAGCGACGTTCTCCTTACCTTGCTTATATCGAATAACATATGGAAATGTCTCGATAAATTCCATCCATCGTGCATGTCTTTTGTTCGACTTGTGTTGACCCTTCAAATATTTCAATGATTCGTGATCGGTGTGGATCACAAACTCCTTAGGCCACAAGTAATGTTGCCATGTCTCTCAAGGCTCTAACCAAAGCGTACATCTCTTTGTCATATGTAGGATAGTTCAAAAGTGCCCCACTCAACTTTTCGCTAAAAATCGCCCTTTGGTTTTCCTTCTTGCATCAACACGGCTCAATCCCTAAACTGAAGCATCACACTCGATCTCAAAAGTTTTAGCAAAGTTAGGCAAAATAAGTAAATGAGCATTTGTCAATTTATCCTTAATCAAATTAAATGCTTTTCTGTTCATCACCCCACTTGAAGCCCACACTTTTCTTGATGACCTCGGTCGATGGTCTTTGTAATTTCACTAAAATTCGAACAAAGCGTCGGTAGAAACTTGCGAGTCCATGAAAGCTTCGTACTTGACTCACATTGGTTGGACTCGGCGATCCCGGATCGCACGTATTTTCTCCTCATCAACTTGGACTCACGTGAACTCACAACAAAGCCGAGAAAAACAATTCTATCCAGAACAAAGCGTGCATTTCTCCATGTTAGCAAATAACTTTTCTTTCCTAAGTACATCTAAAGCAGATTTTAAATGCAATGCATGATCTTGAAGTTTTTGCTATAAATCAAGATATCATCAAAATAAACTACGACAAATTTTCCAATGAATGGATGTGAAAACATGGTTCATTAATCTCATGAAAGTGCTTTCGGTGCATTAGTTAAACCAAAAGGTAATACTAACCATTCATAAAAGATAGTATTTAGTTTTAAAATTTGTTTTCCATTCATCACCCTCTTGCATTCTAATTTGATGATAACCACTTTTTAAATCAATTTTTGAAAATATATGCAAGACCCATATAATTCATCTAACATGTCATCTAAGCGAGGAATGGGATGTCGATATTTTCTTAGTAATGTTATTTGGCGCTCGACAATCGATGCACATCCTCCATTTTCCATCCTTTTTGGCACTAGGATCACCGGAGCGCACATGGGCTCATACTTTCTCTCACGAATCCTTTCTCCATCATTTAAATCAACTTGCCTTTGTAACTCCTTCGTTTCCTCGGGATTACTCGATAAAATTTGGGCGGTTTGGAATCGTCGCATACCAGGAACAAAATTAATTTGATGCTCAATTCCCGAATAGGTGGTAGTCCATGAGGAAGCTCCTCGGGAAATACATCTTTGAATTCCTATAAGAGAGATGAAACAACACTAGCAAAGAATCATTAGCGTTAGTAGTCAAAAGCGCCTCTTTATCTGAGAAGTAAAATCATGGTACATTTAGAAATCAAAGCTCTTCTCACATCACTTTTTTGCCGGTATATTTGTTTTTCTCTCTTCTTTCTTTTTTCTCTTTTTTTTTTTTTTTTTTCTTCTTGATTTTCTTTTCTTCACTCTCTTTTCTTTGTACATAATTTTTACGCAAATGAATTTGATCTTCATGTACTTGTTGTGGTGACAAAGGACGAAAGAGATCTTCTTCTTGTCGTGAACGAATGAATATCGTTGGTAAACCCGTCGTGTTGAACCCTCTATCAAAGCGCCATGGTCTACCCAACAATATATGTCCACTGCATGGGCACCACATCACACAATACCTCATCAATATATCTGAGCCAATAGCAAATGGAACTAACACTGTTTGGTTACTTTAATGTACGCATTATCATTGAGCCATTTTACCAAGCGATACATTTGCGGATGTTTGGTAGTAGGTAACCCCAATTTCTCCACCATCGTAGTGCTTGCCACATTTGTCAATTTGCCTCCATCTATAACTACATAACAAATTTTCCCATTCACAAGACATCGAGTATGAAATAGATTTTCCCATTGCATTCCTTGCTCTCCTCTCATAACTTTGTGTACTAAGTGCTCTTCTTGTAACGAGAATTTCACCATGTATTGCATCCTCACCTATCTCCTCTAATGGTGGCATAGAATCGGTGTCATTATCTTCCCCTCGGTCTCCACATCTCCATTGTCAAGTAACAACATTTTCCTCTAATTTGGACATTGGCTAGAAATATGTCCCCTGCGCCTTGACACTTAAAACATCTGATATCTCGATTACGACCTAAAAAGAAGGTTGTTCGATTTTACATTGAGTTTCTCGGCTAGTTGATCCTTGCTTGGGTTCCACCTTTGGCTTGAGCGGTTGTCTTTTTCTCTCGCTTTGCCAAATTGGGTCTCCATGATGAACTAGCATTAGATTGTCCTCGTTGTCCTACTACGCCTCTTGAGTTGTTTCTCTATCTTAGTAGCCGTATGGACCGGTTCCTCCAACTCTAAATAATGTTGTCGTTCGACCAAGTACGCAATCTCCCGATTCAATCTGCTGAGAACCTAGCCATCGATGTTTCATTGTCCTCAATCAAGTTGCTTAGATCCTTGACATCTCCATCTCCCTGTAATATTCATCCACACTCAGACTTCCTGTTTAAGAGTTTGTAAATTACGAATAATCTCCAGATTGATAGTATGTTGGTACAAACCTCTTTTCATTATCGCTTTCATCTCGCCCAAGTTGTAATCGGCTTTCGTCACACCTTCTCCGATTAGCTGTCAACTGATCCCACCATATCAATGCATATCCAGAAAATTCCGTAATGGCCAGTTTGACTTTCTTGAGTCCTGAATAGTTGTGACAGTCAAAGATTCGCTCCATCTTGGTTACCCAATCTAAATAAGCCTCGGGATCACCCGTGCCTTGGAAAATTTGGAATCTTCATTTTATGCTATCCAAATTGCCATCTTCTACGTCACGACCTCTTCTTTCCCTAGCACCTCCGTGTCTTTGATGTCGAAAATTAGATTCACGATCTTCCATTTGCCTTCTTGTCCTCACAGTAAAGGTCTTCCTTTCTTGCGTCAGTTTGTTGTGTCCTCGTCTTGTTTTGCATCCCAAGAGTGTTTTGGGATAGCTCAGCCATAGACACCCTCATCTCTTCTAATTGTTCTTGCATTTGCTCTATAGTCTTTCTCAATCTCCGATCCCATTCTTTATTTATTGCTTCCATACGGAATTTCAATTCAATTTGTCGAAGGTTGTTCCTCATGAGTTCCTTTATCCTTTGAGCTAGACATATTTCTGCGCAAAATAAGGGTTAGTAAAAAGGTTTCTCTCACCACTCCACTTACGTGTTTCGCTCTCGAATCAATGGTCCACTCGTGTATACTCTCAATAATTGGCTTTTACCCTCGATTAATCTCACCACTAAGCCTTTTACCTCAAATATTCTCTCTAATAGGTTCTTATTGAATTCCCTAGCAAAATTCTTGGTTTTACTAATCAATTCGAAATTACTTGTCACGAAACAAAAATATAGATGGTGTAGTTATCAGAATACCACAAAAATCACCGATCGATTGTCTTGTACTCCTCTTGTAGGCTTCAGACTCGTAAATTGTAGCTCCGTTTCAGAATTGATGATGATGGAACGGTATGAACTCTTGGTTAGAATTTGATGATTTGATGGTGTGCTAAAATTGGGTTATACTGATAGAATATGAATTTATTTTTATTTTTTTTTTTTTTTTTTTTTTTTTTTTTTTTTTTTGCAATATATATTTCAACAAAAAAAATTAAAGATAAGTAACTTGCTAGAAAGGCTTAGCTTTGATACCAAATGATAGACTCCACGGCACGCTTGCGTGAGGTGGTCGTCGCCCCGATCGTTTCTAACACGGTTGTTGGGTGAATTGCTTGCAACACCTTAACCCCTAAATCATATATATAGGCGGTAATCTTAATACAATTCTTTGGCGTTAGAATCTGCGTTGAATGGACACCAACGACACCTTAACCCCTCGCTTATATTGAAGCGGTAATCTCGATCCAAATCGGCGATTGATGCGGTGAAGGCGCCACACACAACTATGAATTGTTGTATGATAAGTCAAATTGAATCTCAAAGAAATAACTAAGAAAAATACTTAGGAATTCTTGAAAAAGAACCAAAAGTAGAGAATAACCTCACAAATATATTGAATAATAAATAATGATAATGTGTCATATTACATCGACTTGCACCTCTATTTATGCTACTCAAAACAATCCAAATCCTAATAGAAATTTATAAACTATAACCCTAATTCTATAAGAAAATAGAAGTCGATTTGGAAAAGGAATTCTAATTAAAAGAAATCCTAATTACAATAGAATTTAAAATTAAGAATCCAAATAAAATCCTTCAACTGCGTAGGATTTCCATAATACTCCTTTGTAAGTAAATATGTTGACTTTGTTAAGAAGATTAAAATTGGGCTTGTATTAAATTGACCCAAATTAATGTCTCGTGTTCTTTTGCCTCCTCTTTGGATTTTCTTACGTTAGCTTGACCCCAAACATCTTGGATCGATCCATTTGAGACTTTGTTTGAACCTCTTTGTTCTAGTCTTGCTTGATCCCCACGTCCCTTTAGTCTTGTTTGAATCCACGCACGTGTCGTGTCCTCATCAATATGATCTTGATTCCAGATAATTTAAATTTTGGACATTTTTAATATAAAAAATTGTATTTTATTATTTTTTTTATCAAACGGTTCAAAAGAGTGAAATATATTAAAACTGCATTCTGTTACAAAAGATGAAAGAATTATAATAAAAGAATTGAAATAGTAATTCTTTCAAACAAAATAACATATATACAAGAAAAATGGTTAATCCTATTAACAACAGTAATAGTGACACTATAAAAACTCATGAAATATAGTTATAACCATGGACAGAACTAGGGGGGCCAGGGGGTCTTATCACCTCCCAACTCTGGAATCTGAAGCATGTTAATATTAATTAAATTTGATCTTTGTTATGAGATAGTATTAATTTATTTGTTTTTTTTATGTCTTTTCACCTATAATAAATTAACAATATTACTATAAGATAAAATAATGTTAAATAAGTTTGATAATTAATTAATTAATATTACACTCATTTGTCTTACTGACTTAATCATACATTGGTATCAATTTTTTATAAATGAGAATAACTTAATTCATTTTCTTGCTTTGAGTGACTACTCTCAGTTGTCTCAAAAGAAGATGACCAGAACCACAATATAAGGTTTTGAATATATAATATTATAATTTATAATTTATCTATAAAAGTAGCTAGTCAGTCGACTAAAAAATTCAAAGTCTGATTAATAGTCTCATAGTTTGGAGTAAATTATATATATATATATATATATATATATATATGTATGTATTTAGTTATTAGACTCATAACTTATAGGTTTACAATGGTTGGAATAAGATATTGTGAAATACTATAATTGGACAAAATAAATTTGAAAGAAACACTGCAAGTGTCAATAAATAATTTTTTTATTGATGTATTTTGACCCTCCCACTAAAAATGTCCTGGTTCCGCCACTGGTTATAACATAATACCAAAATATTTATAGAATACACAAATCTGGATCGTTCTTTAATACGGCCAATAAAAAACTAGCCGCCATGATAGCGACAGATCTAAATCTGAACAATTTATTTTTCAACAATTCATGCAATTAAAAAAATTCTCACGAACGAAAAAAAATCTCCAACGCAAAGAAAGCAAAATCTAATCCCAAACTAAAAAAACAAAATCTCCCAATAGATCAATAAATTTCCTCACAAAAGTGAAAAAATCAGTAATCTCATGCAAAAAACCAGTCCCACAAAAGGGTAAAAATAAATTTCTCAAAAAAAGAGAACACTTTATTAGATCAAAATAAGGAGGTCGAAGAGAGGATATAGCCAAAATAAGAGTCCTCCTCAAATCTAAGATAGACGTTAGGATTCTTCCCTAGAAAAAAAAAATAAAAAATAAAAAATAAAAAAAAGGAGAGAAGATAATAGTATATAAAAGGGCCTTAATAAGTTGTATTTTATATAACAAATCGTTGTAATTGTATAATTTATATAATCGTTGTGTCTTACCTGTACAAGTTTAGTTATTATTATTTTGTTTATTTTCATTTAATGTTTTGTATCTTTTATTTATTTCTTCTAATTTTATAAAATTTCTATTTTATCTCCATATTATTTATACACACAATACATTTGACACAGAGTACTAATAATTATATAACAAAAGTCATCTAATATGTTATTCTATGCTATACAAATACAATTTATTCTTATACACTGGCCAAATAGACAAATACATTTTGCACTGGCTGAATCAGGATCCTGCTAATAACAAACAGATTGTGTCACAAACATTTCATCTATTGCTTTATTGTCTTTTCATTAAACTCGATAAGGACTATTTTGTCAATTCAGCAGTATATAGTCATCAAACACTAATAATTATTAGTTGTGACACTCACAATCAAACTTTTCCAAATTGAATATAAGAACAGTTAAAATTACCTATAGGATGAGAGCAAAAAAAAGTTAATTTCTTAACATCACTATCTTATTATTGTTCATCTCCTTCTCTCGCATAACGCTCTTAAGTGCAAATAAAATAATGGGAGAATAAAAAAACAAGAAAGGAGTTGATGAAAACGTCCTAAATTAAATAGTTTGGGAGTAGAGAAAAATGAGGGATGACAGAGGATGGGAGAGAACTGATAAGTGTATAATATTTTATAATTTTCATTTTTTTATATTTATATTTATATTTATATTTAGTTTTAGTATATATTTTATGTATATATGAGTTTATTAAGTGATTTTTTGATTTCAAGAAGAATTGGAATTGAAAAAGAAGACAAAAAGAAAAATATTGCTAAGTGGACCAAATGAGAGCATAGGAGGAAAAATGAAAAACGATCAGGGAGTAGAGAGTCGCGACGCTCAATTAGTTAAGCCGCGGCGCTGGCGTGTTTTCCCGGGCGCGTGGCTAGTCGACATGATTTTCTCAACTTCGTATTTTTAGAGAAATTTTGCTCGAACTTGGAATATTATTTTTTAGAGACTTAGGACTTTGGTCTAGGGATATAAATAGAATGTATTAGTCAAAGTTTAAGGACTTCTTGGCTGCAAAGATTGTAAACCCTAGATTTGGAGGCAAGATTGAAGAGAGCATGTCAGACTAAGTTCTTTATTTTTAGTTCTAAGAGATGTTGAATGTGACAACCCGAAAAATCGGATTGTCCAGAATTTAAGTTTAAAGAATTAGTTATTAATAAAATGAATTTTTATTAATAATATTATTTGCTATGTGTTTATTAATCGTTCTAGAACCTAGGATGATTATAATACGGGAGGATTTTGGCTACGAGCTAGACTGAACGAGTAAGAATTTTCAAGACGGAAATAAAAAAATTTCGAAAACAAAATATTTTTGAGGAAAAAGACGAAATAAGCACTATTCACCCGACAAAACACTAAGGGTTAGGGTTTGAATAACCGAAGCCTTTCCGAGAGTTCGGTATGTCAAAATGACATTCCGTCGAAAGATTTGACGATAATATATCGTGAAAAGTTAAGTAAGCCGATAAAAGGTTTTCTTAAAAAACGTGTCAAAAATCGGACGAAATAAAAACGACGAAAAGTACTGTAATGTACTTTTCATTCGTTTAGCTATGTTAGGGGAAAACGTGAAGGAAAACACTTAACGTCAAAAAGTGTTATTCAGTTTTTCGGAGATCCGAAGAATACGTAAAAGTTAATCGGTAAAGAAAAGACGAAATATCCAAAAATATTTTGATTCCGAGAATCGCACTTTTCGAACTGTTAGACGATTTTCGCAAGACGGAAGCACGAAGCTTCCAGTAGAAGCTTCGTGAATAGTAAGGAGGTGTGAATAGTAACTTTAGGGGAGAAATGACTATTTTGCCCCTAGCTTTGAAAATCTATAAAAGGAAGACTTAATTTTATTTGTTGGTGATTTTGAAAATCACCAACACTTGAGAGAGAGAGAGAGAGAGAGAGAGAGAGAGAGAGGTCAGATGATGAGGAGAAGGAGGAGGAAAATCTTGCTCGTGTGCAAACTTTGTCCAACGGAAGGAGATTAAAGGAGAAAGGTAATCCAAAACCTAACTTCTAATTAAATTTTCTTTAAGTTTTCTATGTTAAAAACATAACTTAATGAGAAAAGAAGTAAAAAATGTTAAGAATGATTTTGATATGGTTGAAATCATAAGAAAAAGAAGAAATAAGAAATTAGAAGTTTAGTTTATAAATTTCTTAAGGAAGTATAAGTTTCGTAATAAATTTGAGCGATCTGAATGAATCATATGAATGATTTGGTGAAATTAGTAAGCAATGGTGTTTTATAACACCAAATTCCAAGAAAAAGTGAAATTATAATCAAAATATCGATTAAAAACGAAGAACTAACGAAGAACGCGAAGAACACGAAGAATGTTTTTGATGGACAAATTTAAAACCATCGTAGTATAATTGTTGTTGATGGATAAGTTTAAAACCATCACGTATAAGTTAGTTTCTTATTGCTTGGTTAGGAACAGTAGAAACATTCATGAAGAACGGATTAAAACTTAGCTATAACGAAGTTATGACAAAAATTTTGTAAAAGACGAACAAGAAGTAGAAAGTGTGTAAATGAACCCAAACGTGTAGGGTTTCATAAGAATGTAAGATAACGTAGAAAATGTGAGTCGTGGACTCAAGAACGAACGAGTTCTGAGTTCGGATGATCGAATTACGGACGAACGAACGAAAAGCGTTAAGAACGTAAAATGAATGATTGATGAAGATTAAGCCAATTAAATGGCAAGTTAACGGATTCAGAATAAATTTATGTTCAAGGAAAGTTGAAGTACGTAAGATAAGGAAGGGAATGGCTTTGGAACGACCTCGTTCCGAGTTATAACGAATAAGTTATGAGATTGGGAAGTAAGCGTCTCAAAATAATCCAACACTTACAAAAATATTTCAAGGTTGGATGCTTGGCGCCGCAGCTGTGACGCCCCCAAATCTGGGTCCCTTTGAACCTCGGATTCGGTCCGCCACGATACTACTATCGTTAAACTATTTCTATCTTTTATTCATAACTTAATGAATATAACTTTGCTTATTACAATTTAGAAAATAAATTCTTTCAATTTCTAGGATCTGTACAATGACCCCAAACTTTTATAAGTTTCAAATCTTGGTCATTTACCATTCATGTCTTACATCATATTCGATGTTATAAAAATATGCGAAATAATTTAAAAATTTTCAATCTAAAAGTAGTATGCACACAAGCCAATCATGTTTGATGATAAAGCATATACTTTATAACAATCTTATTCATTTATTAATAAAAAGTATTAATTTATTAAAGGCTTTTAATTATCTACATAATTCTGTTTTATAATATGTGATAAACCCATAGTTTTAAGCAATGCTTTTAGAATAATGATGATCATTCTAATGAGATCTAAATTCTTAAAAAGCTTAAAACTAAAATAGTTCCCAATTGTTGGATTACTAAATTGGGGATTAGTGAATCCGGATAGATTGGTACATACGTTACTTGCTCATTGGATGAGGATGATTGATCTCATGATCATTTGTGTAGGAATACCTAATGGAGTTTTACTTGCCTGTCAATAGGAATTCCTGTAGTGATAGTAGTGCAAGTGATTCTTGGACTTGAGATCATCATAGTATCTTATGTATGATGAGTTATACTTTGACTTATTCCTTAAGACCCTTAGGGTATATCAAAGGGTATGCTTGGGTATAATAAGTTGTACATGGAGATAATGTATGATCAATAAAGAATCTACCACTTCTAGTAAAAGAAGATAAATGTCCTATGTGATTCGATAAATGACAACCTAGTAGTCCTTGGCCAAGGCAGAATGAAATTAGAAAGGAGTTTTTAATTTGCATTATTTGGTGTTGTGCATTTAAGAGTCGAAATACATATAATTAAATAAAATAAGACTTGACAGTAATTCCATGTCTTATATTTAATTGGGACATTGTATGGTGGAAGGATTAAATTGTACGGTAATTATTTACTCAAAGGTTCTTTTATGATTAATGTTAAAATCTATATTATCTGAAAAGTTGTTAATCGCTAGGGAGGCTTATCCCTATTGTAGAATAAATATTATTTATTTAAATAAATTATTAGTTTAATTTATTTATTTAAATAAGATTAGAATTGTTCTAATTGATTTATTCACAACTTAGGTTTAATATGGAGAACCTAAAGGTCACACCATAAAAGGAAGAATAATTATTTAAGAAGTTAATGGTATAATCGTAATAATAAGTTAATATATTTAATTTAATCTATGGTGATAGAATAAATTAAATAGCTTAATATTTATTATTTAATATTTTGGAAATATTAAATATAAATTAATAAGAGGGTCTTATTATTATTACTATTGTTATTATTTAATTCCTAAAGGAGTTTGGGAATTAATTAATAAAAGTACTCTCAAATATCCTAATAGGATTAGGAGGCAAATTAATTAAAAGAGTTTAATTAATTATCCTTACTAAGATTAGGGAGCTTAAATAATTAAAAGAATTTAATTAATTAAATAAAATCCAATTCCTTAATTGTTAAGGAGGGTTGCCTACATCTATAAATAAGAGGAGTCTTATTATGGGTGAAGGTTGTTGACGTTTTCATAGAATACGTAATTCCAATAGTTGGGAGAGTACACCCTTTTCTATGAGAGATAGAAAAACTAGGGTTTTGCCAAATATCCATCTGCTTGAATCCTTCTTCTTCCTTGGTGGATCACCTCTAGAGGCCAAACACTTGGGTGGCTAACGTTGATGAAAGGAAGGAACCAAACCCGGTGGATTCAAGTTGAACGCGAAAAGGATTGGAGGTGAACTTGTACCTGAGGAAGCTCGAATCTTCAAGGGTATGATTCTTGTTCTTTCTTTTTCGTTTAATTAATAATTGCGCATAAAGGGTGATTTGGGTATATGGTTTGTAAAATTTTAAAACTCTGATTTTCCATGCTTCCGCTTATTTTGTGCAATTTGATTGCGTTCTTGAATATTACAAACCTAACACAATCTTCTCTGAACAAATATTTTATTGATTGCTTAAATTGAATCAATTACATATCCTTGAATCAAATTATGTTATGATTCATTCTATCCAAATTTCGATATAAATTTTTACATCTCGATTCGAATTCTTCTATGTATCACATAGTACAACTTTATAACTCAACATGTATTACACATCGTAAACTACTATCATGTACATCTCCTAGAACCTAAACATGGTTCAAAAACATATATTTAAATAAATAGATCAATCTCCTTCGATACTATTGAACTTTATCAATCAAGTAGCTAGCACGTAATCTTTACCGTGAATCCTTAACCTGCAAAAGTGGTTTTTTGCAAGGGTGAGCTTGACAGCCCAGTAATTCTAATAGTTTTTATACAACACATAGCATATAATAGCATATTCAGTTCATGCATTCATAATCAATTAATATTTACTACGCATGTTACTTCTCAAATAACATGCATAGAGATTTACTTCACAAGCATATAATCAAATATCAACTTTCAAATTTCATACATATTTCATATGCTTTTCTTATATATACATCAACATTTGCATCGCATAATATAGCTCAACTAACAGTTACCAAATTCATATATCAAATAGAAACTGAAAGACTTGCCTGATTCATAGTTTATCAACTATGACTTAACTGCTTAAAGCTTATATGCACTGCGTGTATTCCTACACAGTTATATAATCATGGATTCATACCCATCAGTCATACATTTCATACACTCTTAATATAAGAACAAATATTGTTTCCTAACTTGGTTTCATTTTTACTTGAACTTAGGATAACCATGAGACTAGCTCATTATACTATCATATTTATCTAAACAATCTTGTTTCATATCCTTTATTCCTTAAGGACAACATATAACCATAACTTAAGATCATGCAGTTAACAAATTGCTCTTGGTCACTCTGCAGAACGGCGCGGCCGCGCTGCATTTAAGCTTGGGAGTGGCGCGGTCGCGCTACTCCCATCCAGAACCAGACTTAGGCTTTTTATTGCCCAACACAATTCCTAGCACGACATATATTCTGATACGTACTGTAAACATACATCAAGTAGGTTATGATATTTCTTCAAGTTCACATTTCAAATCATTTAGTTTTGAATTACATAGCTCTTTGTTGAATTATTTACATCAACAAGTCTTAACAACTTCTTTTAACAAAGGTTCAATGTTTATAAGCTTTTTAAACCTTGTATTGGTACTAACAAGCCTTTAATACACATGTTCACATGTATCTATCTCATTTACATAGACATAGCATAGTTCACACTTTGAAAACGTGCTTAAATAACTTATGTCATGCTTGACTAGTTGAGTGTACATATCATTCATGTTCAAAGGCATAAATAACTCTATCATGCTTGCATATAAGGTCATAATGCAAGTAACACAATACTCATCAAAGTTAGTTTCTAAAACTTTTAAATTTCTCTTTAAAACACACACTAAACCGAGTTTGACAACCTTTTATGTGAAATACATCTTGGAATTACATTCCTTATCCATCCGCGCACATAACTACGCCACATTCACATGTTTCCAAGGTCGGAACTTAAAAGACACAAAGTTCGTTAAGTTTCATTTTCAAAACATCAAGTTTTTCTTTCAAAACACTTTAAACCAAGATATATCAATCTAGTATATACAAGGTAACTTTAAAACTACATTTCATGTCCGTTGATATGCGTACATAGGGTCCAAGGTCAGAACTCAAAGGACACCAAATTCATTAACTTCCGTTTCTCAAAAAACTTTAACTTTTCTTTTAGAAATCATTGATAAAGCATTCCATTATGAGTAAAGTAATCTTAGCCATGTGACATGTCTATTATCATGCATATTCATGTTTTATCACTTAGAATAACATATTCCATTGTCGGGAGCACTATACTTGCGTATGTGCTCGTTTGACGCCCTCTGATCGCCTCCTATTACGTAACAGTCACAAAGATGAATGTTTTGACCTCTTCTAACGACCTCAAATTAAAAAACTTAAAGAATAAAGGTTGTAGGTATATTCGTCCTGGTTCCGGATCATCTTAAATTACCTCAATCGGAGTTCGTGTGAAAACGTTATAACCGTTTTACAAAAATATGTCAAAGTAGTCACAGTTAGCACACATTGGGCGCCCGCATGCACGGGTGGTGCGCCCCTTGCTCCCACCATTCCAGTGCGCCCACACCATTTCCAATTTCACCAAGGCTACCAAGATCTGACGGTATGCTGCCATGTGACTTCACACAGATTACAGTTTTTGACATAACTTTCTCATTTTAAGTCCGTATTAGTTGGTTTTCAATTCCTTAAACTTGTTAAACTCTTAGCTACTCATCTGCAGAGTAATTATAACACTTCAAAAACATTGACTAACCCAAATATTAATCCAAAACTCATATTCATACTAAATTTTCATGTTTTGACAAATTTAGCGAATTCATTCACTACTAATTCGTTTCTAAACCAAATTGGTCCGTTTAACTTTCGTTGTTTTCGCATTTAACTATATTATCAATATCTAACAACAACTCATAGATTATAACAACCCTTAGCCATCAAATTTGTGACTCAAAAGTGACTTTTTCTTATTATTTCTAAGGAATTTGAAAACTTAGGAATCAAAAGCATAAGTTAGCATTATTACCTCTTGAATGCTCCAATTTTCTATCTATAGCTCTCCCAATCTCTGATTGCTCTCAATTCTACCAACCTCTCATAACCAAATTCTCAGAGAATTTTTCCAACGGGAAAGAGAAGGAGTTGGCTTTATTTATAAAGGAACCATTGACCAAACAATGGCTTTGCCCAACAATTTAAACCAAAGGGAAGAAGAAGAGGCTAGTGGATGCTCAAGAGTTGGTCACCAACTCCACAATCAACTATCATCAACTCTACTACTTAATGAAGAAGAAATAGGATAGGCCAATGGCCTATTCATACGACAGTTGAAATAAAGTAACACTAATTTTGGGACATAGTTTAAATCCCATCAATATAGCTTAGTTTGGTTCCTTTAATTCCCAAAATGAAATTTTAATGTGTTTCAAATTAAAATTAGGGATTATTTATGTACTCACATCATATACTCCATGTACATTAGTCCACATAATATTATAATTGTGCTAAATATCATTCAGTTTGGTATTCCCAACCCATTACTTCTTATCACACATAATTATCAAAATGATTAATATCAATCATCTATTATCTTTCCATTAATTCTCTTTTAATAATTTCAGTTAAACCTTTAGTCTAGTTTAACTTTAATACCTAGGCCACACAAGGCTCATTAATCTCACTTACTAGAGATATATAATTCAAGCTCAGTAACTCTACAATAAAATATTAAGGGTCTAGGCCACACTTGGCTTTTCCCCAATTTCACATTATTTTAATATTTATTTAATATAAAGTTTGTGTGACACACTTTACATTAATCCTAACTTATTTAGCTTACTATAAATAATTGTACACTTATAATATGAAGAACTAATATACTAGGCTTTATGAATTTTATATTCATAACACCTTTATTTAAGAAAATAACCATTAACCTTTACTCCATTATTTAAATTATACAATTATAAGTATAATTATCCGATCAATCCTAAGATAACTCCCTCAATCTTTATATTTAGCCGCATCTCAAATATTAATCTAATATATAAATCTCTAACTAATATTCACTTATATATATATATTGGTTTTCTTCTATTATTCATCACCCATTTTCCATTATCATCTTTCAAGTATTAAATCCTTTCATATATTATCATATTATGTAATATATATATATATATGAAAATAGCAAATTTAATTAACATAATCATTTCATTTTCTTCATGTAATGTATATACATTAATTTACCATTTTACTTAAGTGAATTACTCCTTTCATTCAATTTACCACCACACAAGGCTTTAGCATTATATTATAATATTAAATAATATAATTTTATTAACCAATATTAATTTCCATAAATAAATTTTCATTCAATTTATGATTCGTTATCTCAATCCATTCATGGACAGCTGGAACACCAATTATGATCCTTATTATAATATATTAGTTACTAATACACCAATCCTAAAGTTCAGATTACACGAACTCATCATGAACTATCTACGGTAAGTAGCTGGTAGCGTCCGCCTCGGGTCTTAGGCTTGAGGGTATGCCTTGTTACACCACCTTAAGTTAGGATGCAGACATGTTATGCTTCAACAAAAACAAAACTTAACTCACAAATCCTTTAACATGCTCCATACATGCTATCTCACTATACTAACCAAAATAAATCTCCAATGACTACATTCTTCAATAATTTAGAGATTAAACTTCAAGTTCAACTCTTCTTTATTTAATCTATACATTTAACCATACCCCAATATTAGTCAATAAATCTCTAACCAATATTTATCTAAAGATATATTGATTTTCTTCTCTCATCAATAACGTACATATAAACAAGTCCAAACCTTGCACACATCGAGTTTTTAATGGTATTTAATATAGTACACTGAGTGGTTTCCCACAAACAACCAACAAATTAGTTTCTGTCTCGTCTACACTATTTTCACAGTGAGTTAGATCGGTTCACTATTTTCATAGTGAGTTAGATCGGTTAATAATTCATATATACATCCGCTCTCTTAAGGAATTGTTTAGCCCAGCTCCTATACATCCACCATTAAAGGGTACGGTTGCACTGCCTTAGACTTGATACTTACTCGTACATATACTCAAGAAATTGGTGATTATCAAGGATATTCAATGTCACTAACTATGATAAAATAATTCTTTAAATTCTTTAATGTTGATAGATAAATCTTATCCATCTTCTTATTAATTCATCTCTATAATTTATAATAATATATATATATATTATTAGTTCCCAGTAGGCACAATATAGATCTAGAAGGGAGGCGGTTGAATAGATCCTTTTTAATTTCAAATACTTTTCTCGTTTATTTTGTATTGCTCATGAATTAGCATATGACAAACATAAAAATCTTTTCAAGCACAGCAGAATAAGTAAAAGATCCCTTTCATTGATATATTTGTAATCATACATACATTATTTTAGAGTTAGTTCGGTTGTAAGAAGTTAAAACATACATAGCAGTTATAGCAGTTAATGTACATAATGTAAATGACATAAGGTAAAAGACACAAGGGTTTTAAGTGGTTCAAAGACTCAAGCTCCTAATCCACTCTTCTGCTTTCAACTAGCAGGATTTCCACTAAGGAAGGGCAGCACCCTGAATCACTAAGATTCCTTCAAGGCCAACAGTCTTGGGACTTCAGTTCACTAAGAACTCTTCAAGGTCAGCAGCCTTGGAACTTCTCTAGTTCCCTAGGAACTCTTCAAGCCCAACAGGTTTTGAACTTTATTTAGTCCCTTCGGACAAGGACCCCTTAGGCCCTAACTTCTTTTTGTTGTAGTTGGTGCTGAGCTGTTAAGATGTCTTTAAGCTTGAACATCTTATGTACTTAGCAGCTTGACGTAGTTCTCTTGGCATTCTGCTTTGAGTCTGGACTACATCTTCTTTAGTGTAGCTGATCTTTACTCTTTTCTACTCATCTTCATCTGATGTCAGCTGTGCACCATCACCATCTGGATTTGCTAAGTCTCTGAGACTTTGGTAGACTTCGTCTGGCACTTAGAAATTCCTGAACCCTTCTTGAATGCTTTGTAGACATGATTCTGCATCTGTTCTGTTTCAGCCTTTGGTTCATGGTGATTCATAGAGTGGCTATCTGGATCTTCTTTGTGCTATGTCACTCTTCTGAATGCTATCGTCTTGGACTTCTCGGCTCTCAGCTTGGCTGCCATCTTCAGTGGCATTCTCATCTTTGTTAAGTGAAGCTCTAATCTGTTTAAGTCCTTCTTCAAAGCTACTTCACTTCTACCTATGTAGTCTCACTGTCACTGAGACTTGTTCTCTTAATCTCTGGTGGAACTCGTAGAGTCAACAATAGCATTCCAATAACTCAACGATTCTGCAACTTAGCAATCATCAGCACTTTTGATATTTGAAGCTCATTCTGATTTATACTCCTTGCCAATCTTCCCGTTGGAAAGTAGCCATTGAAATCTATTCAAATTGCTTCACAGATCTCGAGTTGTTTGGTGTAGACTGCAGATGTGACATGACATGACTTTCTGACACTGCAGTCTACTATTTAACCTACCTCGTTAGAGATGTCACTTTGATGTCTCGGGCAGGTCGACGACTTTATTTCCCCCTTCTGATTTCTCGATCAGAGGTTGTCCTTTTACATCGATGCTCTCAATAAGCTCTTGTTCGAATACCAACCTTTAGATTGAACCGTTGCCAATGCTTCAATCTTTGGATGATCGAACTCTACAATTCTGATGCACATCTTCTTGGACCTGATCGTAGTTTCTAGTTGACGGTAGAGACAACACTACGATCCTAAAGAGTGTTCATTGGATCTGCAATGTAGAACACTTCTTCTTTCTCTTGTATAGTGCTTCAACACTTCTGTTTGCTTCGACTGCTCTCAGATACTGATGGCTTGATTCTTTGTTCTGGCCCCTTTTGAATAGCAAGACACTTCAGATTTGTGGCGTGTCCAGCTCGCTTTCTCCTTGTGATCTCTCGTTCACTTATCATCAATGGACTGACCCAATGCTTAATCACTTTAGAATTGTTCTTCAGAAGCTGAATCAGTATCTCTGTGTATACTCCATCAGTTCTTTCTTTGTTTGGCAAACACTATGATCCTGGTTACTTCCAAGATCGTTGTCATCTTACCACTTGACAGCTACTGCACCTGCTGACTTTCCTTAGTCAGCTACTGAAGTCTTCTTATGATCATCTTGTGGAAGACTTCATCTCGAATGGCTTCACAACTCAATCTGGATGCTGATTGGATTGATGCTTAGATCTTCTGATAGCTTGCATGTCATTCGTTGAGTGCTCTCTAGTTTCCTTCAGGTGGGATGTATCTTTGCAGTATTAACCAGAGGCTTCATTTCTTTGGATATTCTGGGAGTGCTCATTTGTTGATAATCATATTAGCTCTACGATTCTGCCTTGACTTTGTGAGCGCATCTGTTGAAGTCTCACTTCTATACTCTATGATTCAGCTTTGGCTGTGCAGACACTATGACTCTGAGATCAGATCTTGACACTCTACGATTTCTGTCGTTGTGCTTGTTGTCTTCATCTGATCTTGTTCAACTATGATCTCTGCCTCTGATATGATCAGTAGACTCTACGACTCTGAGTGTAGTCTACGATTCTTAACATAGCATTGGCAGATGCTCTCGGTCGACTTCATAAGGCGAAATTTGTCTCTCACGATTACGAACATGACTTCCTCGGTGATTACATGAATATAGTGATTGCCAAAGATGCCGGTGAGACTTTATAATGGGGCTGGTCATTTGTGACGTCCCCAAATTCGGGTATCTTCCAACCCGACATATGGTGCTACACAGTACTCATAACTATACAGGCATTCCATTAAAATACAACATAATGAATATAATTACTATCTTTTATTACAATCAAAGTGTAATCCTTTCCCAGGTTCATAAACCGATTACATTGTTCATTATTCGTAATGTATAATACATACAAACATACTAATCTATTACACGATGGTTAATTATCCATCTTAGCTTTGCCCTTATCTCTCTTAGCATTCTCAGTACCTTCATCCTTAACTGCAATCATATAATTCACGCAAGAAGTGAGCATAACAAGCTCAACAAGTTTTAACAAAGGATAACAGTAATACCACATTTGTGAATTATAAAACAATTCATACATAACTGAACAAATAGTTATGAAGTATTATGAAACAATAATACTTTAACAATCCATATCATCAATTCCCAAAGTATAGAGTAGATTAGGAATTCTGAACCGGTCGATAGACCATGAACAATATCTTTCTGTTTTCATACTTGAAAAGGATATCACAACACTAAGGTCAGATATCCAAGATTACCTCACGAAGCACTTCTAGGCGATCAAATTTATAGTACTCTATGTTGATCAACACTCCTTCGTTAAACGTATTTATATTTAAGTTTTGGCAAACTCGCGTGCCCATCGAATAATCGATGAAAAATACTTTTGTTTGTTTCATAGAAAAACCTTACCTTCAAATCCGTACCAATTACTTGGCATAGGATCAGCGTTAACATTTCTATATAGAAAGATATGAATATCAATCAATCTATATCTTACGAATAGTCTAGCAGAGTTAAAACTGACATTGACCCTTTCTTTAAAACCAGTCGTGCAATTCAGTACAATGAATCACATAAAACTTGACTAACTTGAAATTTAGACAAGCATTAAGAAAACTTGCCTTTCAGCGTCTTCAAATAACTTAATCGACTGACCACAGCCTTTACAGAATCTACATGATATATTCACATAGCACACTGTAATTAGCTATCAAACAATTATTCACATTGTTCCTTCCAACTTCTTTCTCTTCTATGTCCTTATTAACTTAATTCATTTAATAAAGTCAATCCGACTCATTACCCTTCGTCCCGGATTATTAACCAACTTACGTTATTAACCGGACTCGATCATCATTGGTGAAGTACCAATGTGGTTCACCGACTAGGGTTCATTGATAACACTTTGTGTTCTTCATTCAAAAGTTAATAACATGCCTTTAATTCCTAAGTTTCAATACCATATACCTTAGTATAGGTAGTATAGGAATAGTTTTAGTACACTTATGAAGTGCATAAACTTAACTAAGATAGGTCTTTGAACAATCATAGTTCAAACCTAAGTAATCTAAGTTATCTCTATACAAGATCGGCGTATTGCGATGCGGTTTCGAAGACCAGTCCGGTCTCGTACACTGCGGTGCGAGACTTCCTTATACCGATAAATATGCAAGGCCACTCGAAAGAGTTAATAACATCAGGTCTTGCGCATTGCATATGACACTTAAAGCAATCGTTCAGCGCCACAAGACTGGACCTCAGCACCAGAAAATTTTTTAACACATAAAATTTTGGTGAGTTTCTCGGATCCATAACTTCTTCGTTAAAAGTCCGATTTGGTCTGTTCAAAAGCCTACACATCATAAATGACATACTCTATGCGTTCATATAAGAATTCAATATATTCGAATCCGTTAACTCAAAATTCACTATTGAGTTCATTTTTTAAGCGTTCGTAAACGTTAATGAGCATTCAATGCTCGTTTTCTTCGTTTTAAGTTGGAATCCGACGATTCTTAAGTCCACAACTCTTAAATACCCAATCTCACATGTTGACATTGAAAAACAATGTTTTCAAGTCTCACGGCAACTTTCGACTACCAATCCGGAATTTTAACGTTTTCGACTTTTAATTTCTATTTCTGTGAAATTCGCCATAACTTCGTTACTAACGTTCTCTAAGCCAAATTACATGGAATAATCCATGGACTTTATATCTACATCCCAACTAAGCAAGATGCACATATTTAAGTATTGATGGAGTTTAATTGTTCATCAACAATCAATCTCAACAATCAATATTTTCATGATTTAAAACTATATCAACCCTTATGATTTCTATGATTCCATGACTTAAAAAGATTGAATCTATAATAAGTCATCCTTATTCCACCATACTAGACATACACCACCCATTTATGATTCTTCATACATTAATGAAATCAAAAGAGATGGATCTACCATTAAAGACTATTACCTTAAAGAACTCTTGGGTATTCTTAACAAACTCTAAAACAAAGCTTCAAAGTATATGATTTGGTTGAGTCTAGCTCTTTCTCTCTCTCAAAATATAGGTTGGTAATTTGAAAAACTCTTAAAAGATCAATCCTAGCTTTCTATTTATAGGCAAATGAAATGGAGGGCAATCTAGTCATTACACCACCACCTCCTTACTATTCCATACTTTGTCACCAAGTAAAATACTTGGTGACCAAGTGATTTGCTTGCCGTGCACCCCAAGTGGTCGGCCCACCATGCCCATGGGTCATCCCCATGGGTTGACCCATGGGTTTTACCCATTCGGTGACCCACCGGTTCGATCCATGGTTCGGTTTTCTTGAATTGGGCTTAATCAAACTAATATTGGGCTTTAGCTTGGGCTTACTCATTCATTCCTTGGGCTTGCTCATTCAATTATTTAGGCTAAACATAATCCAAATCAAATGAATTAAGTCTTAACCTAATTCCATAATATGAATCATATTCTATACGTATAAGTCACGTATTCTCTCCGTATAATACTCGTATGATAATCGTATTGTACTTCGTATTAACTCTTCATATTATACATAGATACTAGATAGTATCATTCTTGGATAACACACGCTTTAACAATAACGCAATTCCTTCCACTACAAGAAAATGGTCTATCAGCGACCGCCTATCAGTGACCACTATCAGTCGCAGATAACTATCAGTGACCGACTGCAGTTGCTGATAGTCGTCGCATAAAATCTGGTCGCTGATGTGTACACCAGCGACCACTATTAGCGACCGATATATCTGCGACCGCTAGTAGCGATCGAATTCTTCATTTCAGTCACTGATCTGAGTCAGCATGGCTCAGGTCCAAAGGCTGACGTGGTCCACGTGTCCACGACTACAATCAGCGACCAAATGTGGTCGCTGATACCCTTAGATGTTTCACGGTCGCTAATGAATATCAACGACCGCATGCGGTCGCTGATTTGAAAAACTAAAAAACCAAATTTTTGTTGTTTAGCAGAATTCCCAAAAAACCTGTACCTATTTTGTACCTGCTTTATCCCAACACACATACACAATAATATAAACATCTTGCACAATAATGTAAACATCAATCGTCCATCGACACATACACCAAACTAGTATAAAGCTATATAAACCTTTAAACCAATATGAATTGAATAAATATAAACAAATCTAATGTTTAAGTAACATGAATGAATATAAAAGTACAAAATTCTCAAAGAACAACAAAACACAACTGTATCGATCGTCAAGCATTAGCGTCTTGATTAGCTTCTCTTTGATCACCCTATAATTAACAAAATAATAAAACAAGTTACAAATATATACTAACTATGTTAATATTGGTATATTACGATAATATATACAACAAAATGATTTTATACCTCGTCGCCATCCCCATGTTGTGATGCTGATGCTGCCGCTACTGCTTCAGCTAACTCCTCAAGACTCAGAACCCCCAGATGCCTGCCCAGTATCTTCAGAAGATCACGATCTCGACATATAGCTCTCACACAGTCAGCCGGAGTATGAATAGCTGGATGGCTTGATGATTGTGTAGACTGGGTAGAAGAGCAGCCTAAACCATTGAAGGATGGGCGTCATGGTTGTCCTTGACCTTTAATGTAGTTCTTTTTCACAACAGACGCCCTCTCCCACAACTCTTGATCAATAGGCGGACGTGGGGTGCCTTTAGGATAGCGCTCATTCAATAAACGCTTATAAGTATCCTGTCATCATGTTAACAATTAAATAGTTAAAAATAAATTAATTATGTAAGCATGGATAAACAAGATCAATTTGTTAAAATTTATTACCGCTATCTGGATAGCATCAGCGGAACCATCACGGGTGGTACGTGCATACATCCGACCAATGGATAGGCTGACCTTGAGACTGAGACTCCTATAAAAAAATAGCACAATATTACTAAGTTAAAATGTGATATATTTTTTATAATTCATGATTGTAAACATATTAAAACTTGTAAATACGTACCCTAGTAGAGATATGCTGCAACTGTGAAATACTGCCGCCCTTGTATGTCCCTTTAGCCTTTTCGCCATTGGGTACACCCGAGGATCTGTTGGTGGCGGCAGTCTTTCGTCTTTTCACCCAGCTCTCAGCTCTCCATTGGGCACACATCTCAACCCATATGGACTGGGTGCACCACCAGGGACTATACTCATACATGTAATCCTCTCCCTGGCCTGGATGGTCGATCTCGGCATTGTGAAGGGCTTTTTGTCTTTCTTTGTTCAAATTATCTTTGGTGCGGACCACGCACTTCTGCCAGAATAATGTCTGTATCACTGAAGCCTGGGCGTCCTCCCATCTATACTATTTCTGCAAATAAAACAACAATAATAACATTACTAAACAATTATCCTTTGAATATTATATTATCTGTCATAATTAAAAAAAACATACACGAAATTCAAATTTCAAACTTGACATCCTTGTGGGCGATAGGTGTGCTTGCCCACGTAATCACAGGTGTAGGCCAATTCTGTAAACACAGCTGTGATATGCACTTGATAATCTTATTATCTAAAAAATTACTATAATATGCAACAATTTACATCAACGATAAGTAGATATATTAAAGCAATTTACATCTAAGTTATAATACTTATGAACATTTTTCAAACTTATACTTATAATACTTAAAAAAATTGCAGTCTCCCTACAATATAGATTTAGCCACATACGACGATGGCATGCATATATGGACATTTCTAGGCACCCAAGACACAAACAATAACGATTGAATGCAAATTAAAGCAGTAAAAAATTCAGACCCATATATATTACCAATATAATATCAATCAAAACATTACCAATATACAATTATACATGAATTTTAGTTTTAAAAAACATACATTATAAATGAATTTTATAATTAACATCAATTAGCATATTAACATCAATTTACATCAACTATAAGTAGATATATTAAAGATATTTACAACTAAGTTCTATATATCTTGTATAAATGGAATCTTAAATTCTTATATATAAATGATATATCTGGGACATACGTCTTTATTCTTGAGGAGGGCGAATCTGAATAAGAATCCTATCATCCGGATTAGTAGGGGCCTTGGGCACATGATTAAGCTCCCTACCCTCGTCTAACAACTTAAAGAAGTCTTTGGCATCAGAATTCATAGGTTGCTCTCTACCTTGTTCCTAATCAAAATCTGGCCCTGCAATATCATGAACCATTTCATTCATACGATGAGTACTACTGCCCGAATTGTGTACTTCTGTGATGCCACCATCTCTTCTCTGCCCATGTGTCCACCCCTGGCATTCTTTCAGTAATTTTTCATGAACCCGAAACAAGTAAATGATAGTTTACCATGTCTTTGTCCATATAATTTACATTCTTACACTTCAAACATGGACATCGATTCTGCGACTTACCATTCATACATTACGGGTGACTATACGCATACTCCAAAAAACACTTGGCAACCAACTCTAAATTCACCAGAAGATTTTATCCGGGCACTTGACTTTCGTCGTGCCATCCAACTACTGATGCGAATAGAGGTCCATGATTCACACGGTACCTACTACAGACAACATTATAAATGTT
Source organism: Panax quinquefolius (assembly GCA_020205615.1). Taxonomy (NCBI): domain Eukaryota; kingdom Viridiplantae; phylum Streptophyta; class Magnoliopsida; order Apiales; family Araliaceae; genus Panax; species Panax quinquefolius. The sequence goes on along the minus strand of CM035159.1, from coordinate 26,795,180 downwards.
AACATATGACTTGAGTATACTTGTAACCATATGACTTGAGCATACTTGTAAGCATGCATATGATTAACATTTAAGCATACTTATAAGCATATGAGTTGAGCATACTTGTAACCATATGACTTGAGCATACTTGTAAGCATCCGTTGAGGGTTCAAATGAAACCATATGAGAATTAAAGCCCATGTCTAGATTTAAAGCCCGGGTCTAGATTTCAACTCAAATAGACCTTCCTCTCATCTCTCGTCTCGAGGTAAGGCAAGGAATTCAACCCCTAACCAAAACGATTATTAAAAAAATGCAAGGAACAACTCGTTCCTTTCCCCATGTTCTTGAAAGCTAAAAGCAATGTACTCTTTTATAAGTAGTAAATCAACTGAGTCATTAATTGTAGGCATGCCAAATCTTGACTGATTTGATTTGTTCCGGTCTAATTTATTGAATTAGAGTTCTAGCTCCTTTTATCCAATCATCCGGGATGTGTTTCGTTGGATCAATATCATAAAATAAATGGGTCAAATCATAGATCGATTTTATTTTATCCGAAAAAAGTTTGTTTTATTTCCCATCATATTTACTTTTTCTCTCCTCCTCTATGTCTAAATATGAAGAACACTCCCTTGTCAAAAGAAATTTGAGTCTAAAATAACTTACTATACTACTATTAGTAACTCTACTACGCCTCTTTTTTTTTAGCAAACATAAATGAAAATTAATATTTGTTGTTAAAAATTTGTTTCAAATTTCATATAAAAAAAATATTAAATATTAAATATATCTACAAAGGCTACTTAGTCCTGACAATAATAGAAAACAAAACTAAAACCTTTTGAACCAATAATATATAATGTAAACTTACTGTAATACTCGATAGTAATTTGTTCTACTAAAATAAGAAAGTCTGTGAATTTAAAATGCAGCAATCAATAGTTCAATCCGTAAATGGGTATATTTGTTAAAGTGTTTTCTAAAGCTGTTAATTAAATACAACACTATAGTAACTAGAGACTGCAAATATAAAAATTACATAACGTTAGAACAACATGTGGGTATTTTTATTTTTTTCCTTTCTCTAAAATAAATTAATTATGACGTTACTAAGAAAACTCTACTATTATTACTTGAATAAAAAAATTAAAATTATGAAGTTAAAATTTACTTGTAAATTAAAAAAAAAAAATTACTATGTCAAAGTATGTCTCACTAAAAAGTGGAGAATGAATAATAAAAAAGGTTTTAGAGAGGCGATGTGAAATTCTTTCATGACTTGATATCGGTTTATGAATATATTATATAAATTAATATAATTTGATAAATATAAAAAAGAAAAATAAGTTTTAAATGGATCGATTTGGATTAAGTGGATCATGGGGGTCTACTACATAATGAATCAAATTATTGATCTATTATCACATTTGGTGATCCATATCAAATAGAGTATAATTTGCTCATTCGAGTTATTTGACCCATCGACAAGCCTAAACTTTCTTTGTGTTCAAATGTTATCTAAAAAATAGTTTACTTGAACAAGTGAAAGAAAATAATAAAAAAGTAGTTACTTAATTTGGACCTTGTAACTTTCTACATGACACCACCTTGATTGGTAGAAAACCAAGGAAGTACAACATAATAACACATGTTTTATTATTATAACTAGAATTTACAACAAAGTTAAATTATATTTCTAGGACGGAAGGAGGACAACATAGTAACACATTTTACTATTATAATTAGAAACTACAACAATCCTCAACGGATAATAGAATGAACTTATTGGATACAATAACAATATAATTGCATGCCCTATATCTTCAATACATAAAACTTACACAGAGAGTATAAAAATTATTGCAATGTTAGGGTGCAAATGAAACCAAAAACCATCTCAAGTTTTATTTCAATACATAAAACTTACACAGAGTGCAAATGAAACCAAAAACCATCTCCAGTTTCTTTTCCATAACACAAAGGCTTGACCAACTAAAAATTACATAGAGACATCAAAACTAGGAAACTATAAAAATTATTGCAATGTTAGGGTTATTATGTTGAAAACTATATAATACCCAATTCAGATATCTACATAACACCCAATTCAGAAATCTATATATCACATTCAACATTAATATTCAAATTTAGAAAACTATAAAAATTATTGCAGTTAGGGTTACCTGTGGGTGCGGTGACAACAATGGGATAATTTTTCTCCTTCTTCTTCTTCCTCCTTGCTCCCTCTTCTCTCTATCTCGCTCCCTCTTTTTTTTTCTTAAATTCGTGTCTTCACGAATGACCGATCATGGTTAGATTAAGTTTGATCTGCTCCCTTTTTTTTGGTTCGTCTTTAATGACCGCATTGGTTAGATTAAGTTTGATCACGACGCTAGCGCTTTAGCGATCGCACGCGGTCGCTACATTTTAATGACATGGACTTATTAACGATCGCATGCGATTATTTGATATCAATAGTCGCACAAAATCATCGCTACCAACATTTCTCGCCAAATTTTGGAGGAAAAATTGTGCTAGCGATCGCATCGCGATCATCGATATTGAATAGTATTTGGATATAATTATTACGGTCGTAAAGGTGATCGGTTATTACTATTACTAATATCGACGTGATCGCATATGCGATCACCGATATTATTGGTCACGATAGACCTTTTTCTTGTAAGTGTTCTATCGTTTCATTTCCTTCTGGAAATCAATCTACTCAATCCTTAGGTTTTAAGTTCATGAGCGAAAACTTCGTTTGCCATAAATGAAATATTATTAGATATTTCATCTTATGTCGATATTCTATCATTACGCGTTTTCGAATTTCAAAATAATTCCGAAAGCGAAGCAGATGAATAATGTTTTTACGAAAATTTCTCGAAAAATATTTATTTTCATCTTTGAAATTCTAAACAATTAATTCTAGCACGTAGCAGATTACTAACCATATAAGCACATCCTAGGTCATGAATGACCTTCACATAGCTTACTCACCAAATAAATCAATTAAATTCATTTAATCCACATAATCAAATAAAATTTAATTATCATAAAAATCTAATTTTTCTCAAGGCGTTACATCATTGATCATCATGGTTGCAAACTTCTTTACCCTTGGGAAGTTTTGTGACACCACTCAGATTTGAAAGCGAGAGTAGCACCGGTGAAGTAGCTTTCATCTTTATCAAGTATGTGCCTTTTAACCACGACATCCACGGAAAAACCATCTCATTAGAAGATCTTGAGTTATACAATATTGTTGTGCAATCTAACTCCATATTTTTCGGTTATGAAGCACTTCATCCGTAGTCATTCTTACAACTCAAAGTTATTCATTTCCATGACTTATCCATCTTCTGCTTTGGTTAAATTTGGTGGTTTATCAAAACTTCCACAACTATTCTTCTGCTAATTCTGGCTGGTGAGAGAACATGGTAATATTCTGGTTCCTATGATTCCTGATGTGCAGAATCAGAATCTTTCTCCATTTCTTCTCTTTTGGAGCCTGAATCATTCTGATCAAATTCATCAGTGAATCTTTCTTGTTGGTTTTCATTTTTAGAACCTTCTTCAGCAATATCTTCCTTGGATTCATCCTCTTCATCACTAGTCCCACCTTCAGCACTTTCTTCCTTTGATTCAGATTCATCACCACTTACTTCAATGACTATAGCAAAGTGATCACTTTTCTTGTTGGAGGCAAATTTAGCCAATAGTTTGTAGCTCTTCCTTCTCCTTGGAGGTTCAGCTATAGGAGAGTCAGACTTTTCTTTCTCTTCAGACTCTGAGGCCTTTAGATCATCAGACAAACTTCCTTGAGGTTCAGCATTGGCAGGGACATGTATTTCTTCTTTGAACTCATCATCTTTTGAACCATCACGAGGGCTTGTTGGAGCATTTGCATTTGGAGATTTAGATGGGTCATCTTGTAGCTTTTCTTCATCATCAGAGTGAGTACTCTGAGAGTTATCCATAGGGCTTACATATTCTTCTTCATCAGTAGGGTTTACATTTTCTTCCATGAATCCAATTCCACCTTCATCTTTGGATTTTTTCTTTGGGGACTCATTCTTGTCATCATAAGTTCCCTTTTCTTCTTCTGACTCTACCACCTTAGCTTTCTTCTTTGATGGCCCTTGAAGCAGTTTGTTACTTCTTCTCTTTGTGGTTTCTGGTGCAGTTAAGATCTTTTCACCTTCATCTTTGTCTTCAGTGGAGAGACTCTTTGGTGGAGCTTCTATTTTCTTCACACTCCTAGATCTCTTCCTTACTGGTGTGGCTGCTACTAGTACAGAGTTACCAAACTCAGAGCTTTCCACCTCTTTCGCCTTCCTCTTCTTTATAGAGACCTTTCTTTTGCTCCCAGTTGTTGTTAACCTCATGTTTTCCTTTGGGTTTTTCTTCTAGTTCACAAACAGTTATGGATACATTACTTTGTGAACATTCAGAGGCTCTCCCTCATCGTCCTTGATCTTGCTTCCCAGATTTTTCTTCATCACAATACTCAACAGTCTTCCATGAAAGACCTTAGTCAGGGGTCTATCTGTAGACTTCTTTAAGTCAACCCTTTCTACCCATTTGGAGATGTGATCGAACAAGATAGCTCCAAAATTTATTCGCTTCTTCAGAACTATTGCAGACATAATCTTCAAATGCTGATCAAGCATAGTATCATGTTCAGTATCCTTGCATAGAATACATTTTCCCACTATCACAGCAAGAAACTCGAATTCCTCATGGAACTCCTTCTTCTTCATGTCCTTCAGACTAAGGTTTCTCTGGTACCCCATAATCTCCTTTGCTTGCTCAGTGTCGATCTCATCAAGGTTTTTCAGTCCTAGGTCAGGAAAACCTAAGCATTGATTGATATCAGATGATTTCAGCTTTAGAGACTGACCTTTAACCTTGGTAGAAAGAATTCTGGCATTTATGGAAGCATTTGAGTAGAACTCCTTAACCAGTTCAGTATATACTCGAGTGCTTGCCTCAAGACATTTTGAGAATCCAGCTTTCTTCACAAGTTCAAGAATGTCTCTGAACTTCTTTTCAGATTTCTTAAATGACTTGGTTCTGATCTGAATACCAGTGATTACTCGTCAATCTTCCATTTGAATGGTTCGAGGAATATGGGTATTTGATTCAGAAAGATTTATGAGAAATAGGTGATTGTGATTTGGGCTCTGGAGGTTTAATTGATTTTGGCTTCGAAGAGGATTCTAGGGTTTGAAAAATGGGAGGGAGAGAGGTTCGATAGCTTCTGATAACTGTTTGTAAGTTTTGAATTTGTCTTTATGGTAGTTCCTCGACTCTGATAAGCGGTTATATGTCAACCAACCATTGGTTACACGATGTCCAATAATGAGTTGTAACTCCCCATAACCTTTTGGTTTTATACTCCTTTTAAGAGAATAAGCATTATTGGACGTGGATTTCTTGTTGACCATTTTGGTTCAGAGAGTAGCATGGTAAGGCGACTATGGACTCTACGTTTTCCTTTGTTGACTCAACGATCAACTTTTGAGAGATCTTTGCGGTGAATGGTTTTGACACTAATCCTAATCTTGAAACTGCATAGCTTGACCACTGATGTACCCTAAGCTAGTTTGGGCACTTAAGTTCTGAGGTGTGTGTGCATGAAGTCTTTCCAAGATGTATTCAAACATATCTCCTCAAAATCTGAATGGTTAAGCAATTATCCCATTCTTCCAAGCTCCTCATGAGCTAGAGTATCCTTTGGTAAGACTGCAATCGTCGAGTTTGCTTCTACAATCGCTGAGGTTGCACTATGATCATTGAGGTTGCATCACGATTGTTGAGTTCTCTTCAAACTCTACTCCTCGATCATTGACTGTCTTGGTGCTTGAGATGAGCTTAATCAAGCAATGCTTCTGGGTTAAGGTAACTCAGGAAGGGCCAACCACTTAGAGTGAGCTAAGGGTCAGGTTTGTCCCTGAGGCACTTTCCAGATGAAATACTTTAGACGTGATCTACACTGATATCTCATTTGACCTTTTTACGTTGGGGAGGTCCTCTACCAACTTTATACAATTGCATTTCTTTGTAATCGTGGTGTCCTCCTCGCTCTTACACTACGATCGGTGTTTGATCGTAGAAGCGCCCACGATTTTGAGTTGGGTGGCTGAAAGGTTATCAGTAGTACATTTTGAGATGTTACTACTGACTATGGATCTTTATTTGGTTCATCAGCCACAAAGTTTTGGGACTCTGTAGCTGGTACACTGCTTCATAGTATATCTCAGTGTTGTTGTTTCTTAACAGATCACTACTTCCCATGTTTATGATATCTTCTCAATGAGGTGTGATTTCCTTTTCTTCATGTGCATTAGGAAGCATCCCTGCATATCTCCTTCTGACTGGAATCACCACTGACAGTCAAGTCTGTTTACATCATAGATATGAATATCTCCAAGATTGATCATTCTACGATCATTTGACATCACTACGAACGTAGTCTTCTTTGTCAGCTTGTGCTCATGGAGTTCTACTCCTGAAATGAGTTCCTCATGTTTGATGCTCGATGATCCTATATGGTGAACTTCCTTGAGGATTCTTCTCTTATATCATGCTTTGAATGATTGAGCATCTAAGACCCTTTTACATCTTTGGTTGAATGACTTGCTTCCTTATAAGGATTGGCAACAATGTGAGTTTCATTCAGATTAGCTCAGCAAGTCTTCCAGGATAGGCTTTGACATATAGGAGTTTTATCAGAATCTTTTCTGAATAGTTTTAAGCCTTCTACTGGTTGAATTTTCTTGACTAAAGTCTTCTGCTTCAGCATTCCTTAGTGTGGCCAAATAGACCAGGTACCTGCAGGTTATAAATTTCTATTTTTGGTACCCATGGTTACATGGGTCCTACTAGGTTAGTTTTCTAAACCCCTGTTCCTTATATTTTTGGATAATCATTATATTGATCACCAACAGTCATATTCATACATGTAACTAATTTAGATAATACATTTTGAGATGCATGATGGTGAGTGTGTGTGAGATTTGCTATTTTAATAAAACACTCTTTTTCTTTGATGGTTTCATCATTTGCTAGGTTATGTTCACAGGGTTTAAATGTTCACAGAGTGAGAATCAACTCTACGATTTATTTGTATCTGGTTGGTTCATGGAGGTGATCAATTTCTACAAATCTTCAAGATCTTTGTTCAAGAAATCGATCATACTACTGTGTGTTATTAAACACTTAAACCATAGGTTGTACATACATACTAACCCATCAAAGAAAGATTACTTCACACAAAATTAATTTAACATGTGATGCTCTTATGACCCATTTCAGATTTCTTTCAAGATGTCATCTTCATCCTAAAACTTGGATGGAGAGAAAGTTTATAGGCATTTGAGTTTCCACTCTCAGTGTACTTTCTCTCTTCATCTTTTTAGTTAGATTATGATTCCTTGAAAGAATACTGTTATAGTTCATAAGGAGGTGCAATCATGATGTACATATTTATATTAGTGAGGAATCGTACCTTTTTACTGTCAGTTTCTTAACAGTCATTTATCTTAGATATACTGAGGTTAGGCATTGATGTGCATATTTTCTCATTAGCTCCTGACAGCTTCTTGCTCCAGTTAACCTTCAATCAATCAGTCGTGGTCTTGAAGATGCAAGCTAAGAGAATCTCAGCATCTTTAATTCTTAGACATCCTTGAGTTCACAAGGTTTACATCCAGCTGCTGGTTGGCTAAACACATGTTTGAGAAGTTCTTCTTTCTTCTCTGGATAAGCATTTCTTAGCATGTATGGCCTTTTCATCTTTTCGGGCTGGTGGATGTTTGACTCTTTTCTGTTGATGTCTCTTGAGCTTTCTAGCCTGGTGTTCAGACTACAAGATTGATCGCGTGCAAGGATTGGTCTTGTTGATATGTCAATCAAGAACATGGACCAATCTGAGCAGCTTCAAGTGTATATACACATTTACCTGTACACAATATTTCCAACGTGTGAGCTCATCTGCATATAACAAGTGACTTACAACTAAACTAAGTTTAGAACAATGTTTGTGCCTAGGATCAGACTCAAAGCGATTAGCTTTTGAATAGCATAAGAACCTGCTCTGATACCAATTGTTAGTTGCCAGTAGGCACAATATAGATCTAGAAGGGGGGGGGGGGTTGAATAGATCTTTTTTAATTTTAAATACTTTTCTCGTTTATTTTTTATTGCTCATGAATTAGCATATGACAAACATAAGAATCTTTTCAAGCACATCGGAATAGTAAAAGATCCCCTTCATTGATATATTCGTAATCATACATATATTGTTCTTAGAGTTAGTTCGGTTGTAAGCAGTTAAAAATACATAGCAGTTATAGCAGTTAATGTACATAATGTGAATAACATATGGTAAAAGACACAAGGGGTTTTAAGTGGTTCAAAGACTCAAGCTCCTAATCCACTCTTCTGCTTTCAACTAGAAGGATTTCCACTAAAGAATGGCAAAACCCTGAATCACTAAGATTCCTTCAAGGCCAGCAGCCTTGGGACTTCAGTTCACTAAGAACTCTTCAAGGCCAGCAACCTTAGAACTTCTCTAGTTCCCTAGGAACTCTTCAAGCCCAGCAGGCTTGGAACTTCATTTAGTCCCTTCGGATAAGGACCCCTCAAGCCCTGGCTTCTTGTTGATGTAGTAGTAGTTGTTGTTGTTAGTGCTGAGCTGCTAAGATGTCTTTAAGCTTGAACATCTTATGTACTTAGCAGCTTAACGTAGTCCACTTGGCATTCTGCTTTGAGTCTAGACTACATCTTCTTTGGTGCAGCTGATCTTTACTCTTTTCTGTTCATCTTCATCTGATGTCAGCTGTGCACCATCACCATCTGGATTTGCTAAATCTATGAGCCTTTGGTAGAATTTGTCTGACACTTAACAATTCCTGAACCCTTCTTGAATGCTTTGTAGACATGATTCTGCATCTGTTCTGTTTTAGCCTTTGGTTCATGGTGATTCGTAGACTAGCTCTCTGGATCTTCTTTGTGCTCTGCCACTCTTCTGAATGCTATCTTCTTGGCCTTCTCGGCTCTCAGCTTGGCTACCATCTTCAGTGGAATTCTCATCTTTGTTGAGTGAAGCTCTAATCTGTTTAAGTCCTTCTTCAAAGCTGCTTCACTTCCACCTATGTAGTCTCACTATCACTGAGACTTGTTCTCTTAATCTCTGGTGGAACGCGTAGAGTAAACAATAGCATTCCAACAACTCAACGATTCTGCAACTTAGCAATCTTCAGAACTTTTGATCTTTGAAGCTCATTCTGATTTATACTCCTTGCCAATCTTCCCGTTGGAAAGTAGCCGTTGAAAGCTATTTAAATTGCTTCACAGATCTCGAGTTGTTTGGTGTAGACTGCAGATGTGACATGACATGACTTTCTGACACTGCAGTCTACTGTTTCACCTACCTCGTCAGAGATGTCACTTTGATGTCTCGGGCAGGTCGACGACTTTATTTCCCCTTCTGATTTCTCGATCAGAGGTTGTCCTTTTGCATCGATGCTCTCAATAAGCTCTTGTTCGAATACCAACCTTTAGATTGAACCGTTGCCAATGCTTCAATCTTCGGATGACCAAACTCTACGATTCTGATGCACATCTTCTTGGACTTTATCGTAGTGTCTAGTTGACTGTAGAGACAACACTACGATCCTAAAGAGTGTTCATTGGATCTGCAATGTAGAACACTTCTTTCTTCTCTTGTACAGTGCTTCAACACTTCTGTTTTCTTTGACTGCTCTTAGATACTGATGGCTTGATTCTTTGTTCTGGCCCCTTCTGAATAGCAAGACAGTTCAGATTTGTGGCGTGTCCAACTCGCTTTCTCCTTGTGATCTCCTATTCACTTATCATCAATGGACTGACCCAATGCTTAATCACTTTAGAATTGTTCTTCAGAAGCTGAACAGTATCTCTGTGTACACTCCATCAGTTCTTTCTTTGTTTGGCAAACACTACGATCCTGGTTACTTCCAAGATCGTTGTCATCTTACCACTTGACAGCTACTACACCTGCTGACTTTCCTTAGTCAGCTACTGAAGTCTTTTTATGATCATCTTGTGGAAGACTTCATCTCGAATGGCTTCACAACTCAATCTGGATGCTGATTGGATTGATGCTTAGATCTTCTGATAGCTTGCATGGCATTCGTTGAGTGCTCTCTAGTTTCCTTCAGGTGGGATGTATCTTTGCAGTATTAACCAGAGGCTTCATTCCTTTGGATATTCTGAGAGTGCTCATTTTTTGAGAATCGTATTAGCTCTACGAATCTGCCTTGGCGTTGTGAGCACATCTGTTGAAGTCTCAGTTCTACACTCTACGATTCAGCTTTGGCTGTGCAGACACTACGACTCCGAGATCAGATTTTGACACTCTACGATTTCTATCATTGTGCTTGTTGTCTTCATCTTATCTTGCTCGACTACGATCTCTACCTCGGATATGATCAGTAGACTCTACGACTCTGAGTGTAGTCTACGATTCTTAACATAGCTTTGGCAGATGCTCGATCGGCTCGTAGGCAGGCTGTCTCTATGATTCTGAACATGACTTCCTCAGCAGATTACGGCTCCGAGGAAGTTCTCCTCGACACACTACAATCCTTCCTCGTCTCTCCTGACAGTCTACGAACTCCAAGATCTACTATCTTGCAGACTATGATTCTGCCTCGATAGCTCTTGAGTTTTCCTTGACTATCCTGGCAAACTACGATTGCTGGTGCAATGCTCGACGATCAGACAAGCCTATCTATTACATCATAAGATCAACCTAACATGCTTGATCTTTCTATATTTATAGTCCTTGTACATCATTTCTTTTTAAGGACTTTACAAAGTTGTTTTGCTTATGTAGGATCAACCTAACATATTTGATCAATTCATTCTAAGTCCTTGTACATATGTTTCTATTATCTATCAAAGGACTTTACAACTTTTCTTAATGCAGGCATACTTGCATATTCATTCATATATATATATATATCATAATCAAATTATATGTAAATAGGAATATCATTCACATGCTTATTCTTGACATATATTAATGATATATATTTATTAAACATGACATCACTTATTATATAGCTCATATTTCCCTATGTAACACAATACCACATACCTCGTAACACATTTATATATTCTTGTTCGAACCCATCTAATGCTTTAAGAATTTTATCTACTAAATTCTTATTTTAATATTTGCTGAAAATTCGGGTACTTACATCCTCTCCCCCTTATAAGGATTCCGTCCTCGGAATCACCGAAACCTCCCTACTACTAGGGTGCTATTCCAAATATTACATATTCTTTTGTATAATTTTATCCATTCTCTTTTGGAAGTTTTTTTTATTATTTGCTCACTTGCATTCTACCACATCCTCCTTTCTAAGGAACATTCTACTTACTACTTTCATCATTCAGAAGAATAAGAATCTTCCACGATTTTTCAATAATCGGGAAGTAGTATGAATAACTCAGATTCCACTTTATCTTTGAGGATCACACAAGACCGTGAACTAGTGCTTCAACACAATCCTTCACACTGCAAACCAGAGTGTTTATCAATCACAAAGACTGAAAACACCCTCCACACATACACTAGGTGGCCAGCCTATTGTACCACTACATTGGGCCGCAACGTAGTGTTTTGTAACAACTACATGTGTTACGCTCGAAACCATTGTCCCCGTAAACATTTTCCCTTATAGGTTTGTTCACCTCAGCTTTTCCACATCTCAATCCACACCAGAGCAATCTGGTTTGGCACAAATACTCAAGAATGCTTGAATTTCACAAATATTTTTCAACAGTCGTCTAGCCGAATCAAATAGCTTAGACTTTTATCAACAACTCGGACATCAATCGAAATAATTTAGTCAACTTAATTGACCTTCTTCATAATTTAAAAGAAAACCAAAAATTCTTTTATGACATGATGATACCATACCAGATTAGTAGTACGTTGAGGATTCCACCATTATGTGACTTTGTCATATTACATCACACCATAGTGGGCTGACGATCTTTCGATCACAACCAATACTAGGTTCTACTGCATTGATGACTCCATCGTTTACCATTTTTACACCATATCAAATGGTGCACATGGTTAGAAATACCTTTTTGAAAATTTTCAAATTATTTTTGTCTTAGCCGAAACAATTAGCATAAACATATGGATAACGATATTGTTTTTTTAAAAAGCATCATTGGTTCAATCACATGATCCAATATTTTTTAAGAAAATAGAAGTGCAAACATCAGCACGAAGTTAATAAATTTTGAAAATCTAGCAGAGCTAGAAGATTCAGAAAATCCATGTTTCTCCATCAACTTCAATCTTTACTACATTGCTTCATTCTACCAATCTTCAACACCATCAATGCTCACTCTACCAAAATTTCTAATTTTATAACATATATATACCCGATATAGTTCATCAAACTTACCACACTGTGGAAATCCATGAACTTTCCATAATCATGTGAGTTTAGGAACTTACCCTAGTCAGACCATAGGCGTCCATTCACTGAGGGTTTCAAAACATACCATATGATCATGAGTCACGAACTTACCATAAGTATGAGTTTTAAGAACTCGTATGTAATTCTATATTCTCTACCTATACCCTACCTATCTGTTATACACCTGAGAAAAGAATCACCTTCTCAATAGGTATATAGCAAATAACGCGACACATACATTTCAATGATTATCAATGCCAGAAACTAAGTGTTTTTTACACCAAGTACAATTCCTCGCCCATAACAAGGAATCATACAACTCAGCTGCTGACATGTGTCCTCAATTAAAATTCCACCTAACTTTATCTCACACTTAACTTGCTCTTTGCTCGATACGAATTCTTCGTATCTCATCATATACAACTCCTCATGAGTTCATATCGTACTATTTCATAGTACATTCTCTTATAGCATCAAGCTATACACACTTAGTCGTTATAGACTATTTATCACTTCATAGCTCAACCGATCACGTCGTGATCATCAATTTATAGGGTTCTTTCCCTATTATCAACAAAAATCCATCCGAGTTCATTCTTATTATATTTGTCATCTTCATCTTATGGACATCATCTTAACATTTTTATTACCGAGAGTTAGAAACTCCCAATTCTCATTCTCTAGATACTTCAAGATTCTTCTTTGAATCCTCGCGTATATATATTTTAATCTTTATCTTTCTCTCTCTCTCAGGTTATAGCCTAAGGTACACTTACCTAAAGTTTATAACCTACAGCTTTGATACCAACATGTGACGCCCCCAAATCCGGGTCCCTTTGAACCTCAGATTTGGTCCACCACGATACTACTATCGTCAAACTATTTCTATCTTTTATTCATAACTTAATGAATATAAGTTTGCTTATTACAATTTAGAAAATAAATTCTTTCCATTTTCAGGATCTGTACAATGACCCCAAACTTTAATAAGTTTCAAATCTTGGTCATTTACCATTCCTGTCTTACATCATATTCGATGTTATAAAAATATGCGGAATAATTTAAAATTTTTCAATCGTCTCTGAACAAATCTTTTATTGATTGCTTAACTTGAATCAATTACATATCCTTGAATCAAATTATGTTATGATTCTTTCTATCCAAATTTTGATATAAATTTTTACATCTCGATTAGAATTCCTCTATATATCACATAGTATAACTTTACAACTCAACATGTATTACACATCGTAAACAACTATCACGTACATCTCCTAGAACCTAAACATGGTTCAAAATCATATATTTAAATAAATAGATCAATCTCCTTCGATACTATTGAACTTTATCAATCCAGTAGCACGTAATCTTTACCATGAATCCTTAACCTGCAAAAGTGGTTATTTGCAAGGGTGAGCTTGACAACCCAGCAATTCTAATAGTTTTCATGCAGCACATAGCATATAATAGCATATTTAGTTCATGCATTCATAATCAATTAATATTTACTACGCATGTTACTTCTCACATAACAGGCATAGAGATTTACTTCACAAGCATATAATCAAATATCAACTTTCAAATTTCATACATATTTCATATGCTTTTCTTATATATACATCAACATTTGCATAGCATAATATAGCTCAATTAACAATTATCAAATTCATATATCAAATAGGAACTGAAAGACTTGCGATTAAGTAGTTTATCAACTACGACTTAACCGCTTAAAGCTTATACACTTTGCGTGTATTCCTACACGATTATATAATCATGGATTCATACCCATCACCATACATTTCATACACTCTTAATATAAGAACAAATATTATTTCCTAACTTGGTTTCATTCTACTATCATATTTTTCTAAACAATCTTGTTTCATATCTTTTACTCCTTAAGGACAACATATAACCATAACTTAAGACCATGCAGTTAACAAACTTCTCTTGGTCACTCATAGAATAAATATGCCAACGCTGCAAGATTTAAGCTTTGGGAGTATGCGGTCGCGCTTACTCCCAAACCAGTAACTGAACTTAGGCTTTTTATTGCCCAACACAATTCCTAGCACGACATATATTCTGATACGTACCGTAAACATACATCAAGTAGGTTATGATATTTCTTCAAGTTCATATTTCAAATCATTTAGTTTTGAATTACATAGCTCTTTGTTGAATTATTTACATCAACAAGGCTTAACAACTTAAATAGGTCCATTCCATCCAACCCATTACGAATTAAAAGACACATAGTTTGTTAAGTTTCATTTTCAAAACTTCAAGTTTTTCGAAAAACAACTACAACTTTATTACAACAATTGTCGTGCAAATACATACAAAAACACATATCTTTGTGAGTTTGGATACAAATATATATATACCATTGTGTACGTCATGATGACACCTTACATAAAGGTATAGTCAAAAGCTGTTTTAGAAATTAGAATCTTTGGGAAGTGCTCAAAGAAACCAACCGTACATGGGAGGCCATGCTTTTAGGTTATGGTAGATATCATATAATGCAGAATTATCCTTGGTTGATTGATAGACCCCAAAAAAAGCAGAAGAAGATTACTATCGTATTCTTCCGATGGTGAGTCTTCTCTTGACATATCATTATCTCTCACTTGTCTCTAATTGGGTATTATACTCCAAACAAACACCAAGATTATATAGGTAGTGCTTGTAAATATACTCGGCAAGTGGATGAGCACAACCATGTCTTATGATAACACGAGTTTGTATGTCATTAGACATCTTGTATGATAGTGACAAAACACCCTTCAAAGTTGGGTTCAGCCTCACCTATTTAATTCACCAAAAATAACTATTAAATGATGTATAAAATCTGACACACTAAAGCCCTCAATAAAATTATTTTCATACTCTTTTAGGAGAACCTCAACAACTATAGACCACCGATTCTATTCCTTGTTATCCCAGCTTTCGACCCGACTACACTTTTATTACACGAAAGGAATTGTGAAACAAAAGGGTGAGCACAACTAGCTCGATAAAGAATATTATGACTAAAGATAAATAAATTATCAATAGTCTTCATCGGTAATGAATCGGAGATTTAGAACATATGGTAGATGATAAAACTTTTCAACCATAGTTGCGGTGAACGAAGCGATCCATTAGAAAAGTCGAATAGTATATAAAATCTATTATCTTCTCCGCGTTAAAAGTCCACTGACAATATTTTATCCTGTAACATCAATCAACGGTTCCTTTCCACAATCATATGAATAACTTCATAATCATAATTGTGATTCTAAATTCCTCTTCTCATCCGGGGCGAAGATAATTTTCATCACTGTCTTTACGAAACATCAAATATCATGGTTATACCAAATCACGGTTCACATTCATAATCATACTAATAAATTCATCTTTTTGCACCACGGCCAAAGATATTCATCAACGATTCATCTTTACACTACTGGGCTAAAGATATTCGAGGTCATCTTTGCATTACAAGCCAAAGATATTCATCAATAATTCATCTTTGCACTCTGGGCTAAAGATATTCAACAATGGTCGTCTTTGCATTACTGAGCAAAGATATTCATCGATAATTCATCTTTGCACTACAATTTAAAGATATTCGACAACGAGTCGTCTTTGCATTCTGAGCAAAGAAAGATATTCATCAATAATTCATCTTTGCACTCTGCATTACGGGCTAAGATATTCAACAACAGTCATCTTTGCATTACTGAGCAAAAGATATTCATCAATAATTCATCTTTGCTCACTGAAGGCTAAAGATATTCAACAACAAGTCATCTTTGCTACTGAGCAAAGATATTCATATCGAAAAATCGATAATCATAATAATCATTTGGAAGTTATATAACAATAATTATAACCATGTTGATCGATTCACCTTTGCACTTAAGCTAAAAATATTCAATTGTAAATTTGATAATTAAATGATCATACCCGATCGACAATTTGACTTTTGCACTCTTGGCGAAAGAGAACCTATGGTCACGATCGTACCGATAATCTACCCATCTTTACACTCAAGTCGAAAGAAATATCATCATTAGGGTTATAAGAATGTTATATAAAAACAATATAATCAAAACATGGTTTTAATTTCAAGAGTAAGATTAATAAATCAAGCGATAATTTAGTTAGAAAAAAAACCAATTTTATTGTGAATAGTATAGCGTGAATAGTAACTTCGTGAATAATGAATAGTAACTTCATGAATAGTAACGTGAATAGTCTCGTGAATAGTAACTTCGTGAATAGTAACTTCATGAATAATACTCATGAATAGTAACTTTCGTGAATAGTAATCATGAATAGTAACTTCATATACGTAACGTAAATAATGTCGTAAATATATATCGTAAATAGTATATATATCGTGAATGTATAGTATCATGAATAGTCTTAGTATCGTGAATAGTAACTCCAAACTCGAAAAGATAGAAATTCCACAAAAAAAACATCTTCACGCTTCATGAATAGTACTCGTGAATAGTAACTTCGTGAATAGTAACTCATGAATAGTAACTCGTGAATAGTAACTCATGAATAGTAACCCAGAGCATGAAAAAGTTCAAATTTGATAAAAAGTTCAGATCGATATTTCAATACATAATGATATTGAAGAAATAATATCATTACGAAAAAAAATAATATCCCTACTATCACTTACCTATCACTTACCTCGAAAATGACACTTACGACGGGATATCGGATATAATATTTGAAGGAAACTTGCAGCGATGAATATCAACTCACCAAGTATCTAAATACTCACAAATTACACTCGATAATCTAGAGAGAGAAAAGAAAACTTATGTTTACGGTGTGATTTTCAATTCTAACAGCCCTCTATTTATAGGAAAATGTTAGTTAGCCAGCAAGAAGAAGACTTGACACTGCTTTACACGATGGCTTTTACGCTACTATTCCACCCACCAAAAATCAGCCATCTTCCCAACAACCAAAAGTGGGGCCCCTCAATTCTAAATTTTCCACCAAAACCTAATTTAGAATCGGTTACCTCTTAAAATTCATAACAAATCATCGTTCATTTTTAACGGTTCAAAATTTGTGGACATATACTCAACTTATATATGTATAACATATCCAAAAATTACAACGATCAGCGGTCGGATCAAAATTTATAACTCACATAATATATATTTGAAGAACAACGATTTTTTGGACTATTAGTCCTTGGACGATTTCATTCAAAATTTCACCACGAAATATCTACAAAGAATTTTGGGTGATTCAAATTTCTCTGATTAGCTTACTTCTAGGGCTTTCTTTTGATATATGGCTCATCTCTTAACTCATTATACACAAAGAGTTATGGATTTTACAAAATCAAGTAATAAACTAATTTTACGAAAATCCCATATTTTGTTCTCCATTTAGACAAATCTTGATAAAACACCTCATCATTAATTCCTTCACTTATAAATACATAAATAAATCCATCATTTATATCCACATCAAATAAATATTTTCTTATCATATAAATCAATAACTAATTATTCACAAATAATATTACGAGAATCTGATAATAATGACGAGTGGGTTCGAGGAAGAGGGGCTTTCGATAAAATTTCTCCTTCTTGGTGGCTTGATTAGGTGACCAAACCTCTCCTTGTGAGAACTTTCTAGACATTGCCAATAATCTTTATCTAATAATATTATTCAAATAATATGAATTATTGATCGATAATGGAAATATTGTGCGGTGATAATTATTGAACAATGATAATATAAAATATCAACACTGACAATTATTGAATCGATAAAATAAAATATTGAGCGATAATTACTTGTAACAATTATTGAGTAGTGCCTTCTTACGTAAGAATCAATAATTGAAAAAAAATTTGTCTAAATCAGGTGTACTTCTTTTTGTGCAACAACAGCGTATTACTTTATTTTAACCAATAGGGTATTCAGCGATTGTTACTGATACTTGATTCTGTAGTTATTTATAAAAACTTAATTTTGTCGTTTTCTTCATTAAGCGGTTATTACATTATGGGGCCCAAAAATGGCTGTTTTGCAAGTAAATACGAATATTCCCAAGCGGAAAGAATATTCCACGACCAAACGAATATTCCAAACAATGATGAATATTTTATAACCACTTGTGTATTTTGAAAAAAATTCATATATCACCCTTAACTTTAACTTTTATCAATTTAACCATTTCTTGAATAGTAATTATAAGAAAAATTGAATACTTTTATTTCATAAAATTAGGGTCTTCTGATCTCCCTCCTTATGAAATTTAGTCCCCGAAATTCGTGCACAGTATTTCAAAGAGTTGAGAATACCTTGCTTTCATTTGATTTCATCTTCCTGTCATCATGATTTCTCCATTGCTCATCTCACGTATTTGAGGATATCATTCTAGAATCTGACTTCAAAACAAGGGTTAATTTAACAAATTAACATATCACATAATATCCGATATTATGGTGACCGACAAATAAGCTTAGGTAGGACACCTTTAGCGAAGGATTTACTCATCTCTCCCCTCCTAGTTCTATTCCCGATCTCGCTTGGAGATCATATCCTAGCTACTACAAATACCAAATGTATGTGACCCCAAAATAGGTCCATTCCATCGACCCATTCTTATAGATGGTTGACCCCAAAATAGGTCCATTCCATCAACCCATTACGAGTCGAAAAAACAACTACAACTTTATTACAACAATTGTCGTGCGAAAAATACAACAACACGTATCTTTGTGAGTTTGGATACAAATATATACCAAATGTACTGTATGTACGTCACGTCGATGACACCTTACATAAAGGTATAGTCAAAAGCTGTTTTAGAAATTAGAATCTTTGGGAAGTGCTCGAAACCAACCGTACATGGGAGGCCGTGCTTTTAGGTTATGGTAGATATCATATGGTACAGAATTATCCTTGGTTGATTGATAGACCCCAAAAGAAAAGCGAGAAGATTACTATCGTATTCTTCCCGATGGTGAGTCTTCTCTTGACATATCATTATCTCCTTTGTCTCTAATTGGGTATTATACTCCAAACAAACACCAAGATTATATAGGTAGTGCTTGTAAATATACTCGACAAGTGGATGAGCCTGACCGTGTCTTATGATAACACGAGTTTGTATGTCATTAGACATCTTGTATGATAGTGACAAAACACCCTTCAAAGTTGGTTTCGCCTCACCTATTTAATTCACCAAAAATAACTATTAAATGATGTATAAAATCTGACACACTAAAGCCCTCGATAAAATTATTTTCATACTCTTTAGGGAGAACCTCAACAACTATAGACCATAGATTCTATTCCTTGTTATCCCATTTCGACCCGACTACACTTTTATTACACGAAAGAATTGTGAAACAAAGGGTGAGCCTGACTAGCTCGATAAAGAATATTATGACTAAAGATAAATAAATTATCAATAGTCTTCATCGGTAATGAATCGGAGATTTAGAACATATGGTAGATGATAAAACTTTTCAACCGTAGTTGCGGTGAGACGAAGCGATCCATTAAAAAGTCGAATAGTATAAAATCTATTATCTTCTCCCGTGTTAAAAGTCCACCTGACAATATTTTATCACTGTAACATCAATCAACGGTTCCTTTCCACAATCATATGAATAACTTCATAATCATAATTGTGATTCTAAATTCCTCTTCTCATCCGGGGCGAAGATAATTTTCATCACTGTCTTTACGAAACATCAAATATCATGGTTATACCAAATCACGAGTTCATTCATAATCATACTAATAAATTCATCTTTGCACCACGGGCGAAGATATTCATCAACGATTCATCTTTTACTACGGGTTAAAGATATTCAACAACAGTCGTCATCTTTGCATTACTGAGCGAAGATATTCATCGATAATTCATCTTTGCTTTCTGGCTAAAGATATTCAACAAACGGTCATCTTTGCATTCTGAGCGACAAAGATATTCATCGATAATTCATCTTTGCACTTCTGAAATTTAAAGATATTCAAACGAATCATCTTTGCATTCTGAGCAAAGATATTCATCGATAATTCATCTTTTTGCACTCTGATAAAGATATTCGACAACAACGGTCATCTTTGCATTACGAGCGAAAGATATTCATCGATAATTCATCTTTGCACTACTTCTGAGATAAAGATATTCGACAATGAGTCATCTTTGCATTAATAATTCTGAGCGAAGATATTAATATATCAAAGAAATATATAATCATCATTTGAAGTATATAACAATAATTATTACCATGTTGATCGATTCACCTTTGCACTTAAGCTAAAAATATTGATTGTAAATTGATGGTAAGTGATCGTACCGGTCGACAATTGACTTTTGCATTCTTGGCGAAGAGAACCTATAGTCGCGATCGTACCGATAATCTACCCATCTTTACACTCTCGAGTCGAAAGAAATATCATCATTAGGGTTATAAGAATGTTATATAAAAACAATATAATCAAAACATGGTTTTAATTTCAAGAGTAAGATTAATAAATCAGCGATAATTTAGTTAGAAAAAAAAAAACCAATTTTATTGAATAGTGAATAATAACTTCGTGAATGAATAATAAGTAACTCGTGAATAGTAACTTCATGAATAGTAACTTCGTGAATAGTAACTTCGTGAATAGTAACTCGTGAAAGTAACTCGTGAATAGTAACTTCGTGAATAGTAACTTCATGAATAGTAATCGTGAATAGTAACTAATGAATAGTAATCGTAAATAATAAATATCGTAAATAATGTCATATATCGTATGAATAGTATATATCATGAATAGTAGTATCGTGAATAGTACCGTATCGTGAATAGTAACCAGACTCAAAAAGATAGAAATTCCACAAAAAAACATCTTCACGCTTCATGAATAGTACTCGTGAATAGTAACTCGTGAATAGTAACTCATGAATAGTAACTCGTGAATAGTAACTCATGAATAGTAACCTTGAGCATGAAAAAGTTCAAATTTGATAAAAAGTTCCAATCGATATTTGACATAATGATATTGAAGAAATAATATCATTCTGAAAAAATAATATCCCTTACTATCCTTACCTCAAAAAAGCGACTTACTTACGGAGGATATCGGATATATATTTGAAGGAAACTTGCAGCGATGAATATCAACTCACCAAGTATCTAAATACTCACAAATTACACTCGATAATCTAGAGAGAAAGAGAAACTTTTGTTTACGGTGTGATTTTCAATTCTAACAGCCCTCTATTTATAGGAAAATGTTAGCCGCAAGAAGAAGACTTGACTGCTTACACGATGGATGGCTTTACACTACTACTATTCCACCACAAAAATCAGCCATCTTCCCCAACAACCAAAGTGGGGCCCACTCAATTCTAAATTTTCCACCACCAAAACCTAATTTCGAATCGATTTACCTCTTAAAATTCATAACAAATCATCGTTCATTTTTAACGGTTCAAAATTTGTGGACATATACTCAACTTATATATGTATAACATATCCAAAAATTACAACGATCAGCGGTCGGATCAAAATTTATAACTCACATAATATAATTTGAAGAACAACGATTTTTGGACTATTAGTCCTTGGACGATTTCATTCAAAATTTCACCACGAAATATCTCTAAAAAATTTTTGGGTGATTCAAATTTCTCTGATTAGCTTACTTCTAGGGCTTTCTTTTGATATATGGCTCATCTCTTAACTCATTATACACAAAAGAGTTATGGATTTTACAAAATCAAGTAATAAACTAATTTTTACGAAAATCCCATATTTTGTTCTCCATTTAAACAAATCTTGATAAAACACCTCATCATTAATTCCTTCACTTATAAATACATAAATAAATCCATCATTTATATCCACATCAAATAAATATTTTCTTATCATATAAATCAATAACTAATTATTCACAAATAATATTACGAGAATCATGATAATAATGACGGAGGCGGTTTCGAGGAAAGGGGCTTTCGATAAAATTTCTCCTTCTTTGGGTATGATTAGGTGACCAAACCTCTCCTTGCAGAACTTTCTAGACATTGCCAATAATCTTTATCTAATAATATTATTCAAATAATATGAATTATTGATCGATAATGAGAAATCTTGTGCGGTGATAATTATTGAACAATGATAATATAAAATATCAACCTGACAATTATTGAATCGATAAAATAAAATATTGAGCGATAATTCTTGTAACAATTATTGAGTAGTGCCTTCTTACGTAAGGATCGATAATTGAAAAAAATCTTTGTGCAATCTGGTAATGTTTCTTTGTGCGACAACAGCGTATTCTTTATTTTTACCATAGGGTATTCAGCGGTGTTACTTGATATAACGATTACTGTAGTTATTTATAAAAACTTAATTTTGTCGTTTCTTCATCAAGCGGTTATTACATTATGGGGCCCAAAAATATTTGCTTGCAAGTAAATACGAATATTCCCAACGGAAAGAATATTCCACGACGAAACGAATATTCCCAAACAATGATGAATATTTTATAACCACTTGTGTATTTTGAAAAAAAATTCATATATCACCCTTAACTTTAACTTTTATCAATTTAACCATTTCTTGAATAGTAATTATAAGAAAAATTGAATACTTTTATTTCATAAAATTCGGGGTCTTCTGATCTCCCTCCTTATGAAATTTCGTCCCCGAAATTTACGTTACAGTATTTCAAAGAGTTGAGAATACCTTGCTTTCATTTTGATTTCATCTTCCTGTCGTCATCATGATTTCTCATTCTTTCATCTCTCGTATTTGAGGATATCATTCTAGAATCTGACTTCAAAACAAAGGTTAATTTAACAAATTAACATATCACATAATATCCGATATTATGGTGACCCAACAAATAAGCTTAGGTAGGACACCTTTAGCGAAGGATTTACTCATCTCTCCCCTCTAGTTCTATTTCCGATCTCGCTTGGAGATCGTATCCCTACAAATGCTACGATACCAAATGTAACAACCCCATGAAATAGGTCCATTCCATCCAACCCATTACGAGTCGCCGTGAGATCGGGGCTCTTTACTTATAGTACGATGCGAAAAACAACTACAACTTTATTACAACAACCCGTACAAAATACAACAACACATATCTTTGTGAGTTTGGATGTACAAAACAATATATCTTTGTGAGTTTGGATACAAATATATACCAAGTTGTGTACGTCTGATGACACCTTACATAAAGGTATAGTCAAAAAGCTGTTTTAGAAATTAGAATCTTTGGGAAGTGCTCAAAGAAACCCAACCGTACATGGGAGGCCGTGCTTTTAGGTTATGGTAGATATCATATGGCCCTGAGAATTATCCTTGGTTGATTGATAGACCCCAAAAGAAAAGCGAGAAGATTACTATCGTATTCTTCCCGATGGTGAGTCTTCTCTTGACATATCATTATCTCCTTGTCTCTAATTGGGTATTATACTCCAAACAAACACCAAGATTATATAGGTAGTGCTTGTAAATATACTCGACAAGTGGATGAACCTGACCCGTGTCTTATGATAACACGAGTTTGTATGTCATTAGACATCTTGTATGATAGTGACAAAACACCCTTCAAAGTTGGGTTAGCCTCACCTATTTAATTCACCAAAAATAACTATTAAATGATGTATAAAATCTGACACACTAAAGCCCTCAATAAAATTATTTTCATACTCTTTAGGGAGAACCTCAACAACTATAGACCATAGATTCTATTCCTTGTTATCCCATTTCGACCCGGCTACACTTTTATTACACGAAGGAATTGTGAAACAAAAAGGGTGAACCTGACTAGCTCGATAAAGAATATTATGACTAAAGATAAATAAATTATCAATAGTCTTCATCGGTAATGAATCGGAGATTTAGAACATATGGTAGATGATAAAACTTTTCAACCGTAGTTGCGGTGAACGAAGCGATCCATTAGAAAAGTCGAATAGAGTATAAAATCTATTATCTTCTCTCCGTTAAAAAGTCCACTGACAATATTTTATCACTGTAACATCAATCAACGGTTCCTTTCCACAATCATATATATACTTCATAATCATAATTGTGATTCTAAATTCCTCTTCTCATCCGGGGCGAAGATAATTTTCATCACTGTCTTTACGAAACATCAAATATCATGGTTATACCAAATCACGAGTTCACATTCATAATCATACTAATAAATTCATCTTTGCACCACGGGCGAAGATATTCATCAACAGATTCATCTTTACACTACGGGGCTAAAGATATTCAACAACAGGTCATCTTTGCATTACTGAGCGAAGATATTCATCGATAATTCATCTTTGCACTACTCAAATTTAAAGATATTGACAACAGTCGTCTTTGCATTCTGAGCAAAGATATTCATCGATAATTCATCTTTACTTCTGAAATTTAAAGATATTCAACAACAGTCGTCTTTGCATTCTGAGCAAAAGATATTCATCGATAATTCATCTTTTTCTAAAGAATTAAAGATATTCAACAACGATGGTCATCTTTGCATTCTGAGCAAAAGATATTCATCGATAATTCATCTTTGCTTTGAATAAAGATATTCGACAACAAGTCATCTTTGCATTACGAGCCAAAGATATTCATATATCGAAGAAATCATAATCATTTGAAGTTATATAACAATAATTATAACCATGTTGATCGATTCACCTTTTTGCTTAAGCTAAAATATTCAATTGTAAATTGATGGTCGTGATCATACCGATCGAAAATCGACTTTTTACTTTTGGCGAAAGAACCTATGGTCGCGATCGTACGATAATAATACCCATCTTTACACTTAAGTCGAAGAAATATCATCATTAGGGTTATAAGAATGTTATATAAAAATAATATAATCAAAAAACATGGTTTTAATTTCAAGAGTAAGATTCATAAATCAGCGATAATTTAGTTAGAAAAAAAACCAATTTTATGAATGTGAATAGTAATAGTGAATAGTAACTTCGTGAATAGTAACTCGTGAATAGTAAATGAATAGTAACTTCGTGAATAGTAACTCGTGAATAGTAACTTCGTGAATAGTACTCAATGAATAGTAAATCATAGAATAGTATCGTAAATATATATACGTAAATATCGTAAATGAATAATTATATTCGTGAATAGTAATAATGAATAGTATCGTGAATATAAGTATCGTGAATAGTAACTCAGACTCAAAAAGATAGAAATTCCAAAAAAAAATATCTTCACGCTTCATGAATAGTACTTCGTGAATAGTAACTTCGTGAATAGTAACTCATGAATAGTAACTCATGAATAGTAACTCATGAATAGTAACCCAAGCATGAAAAAGTTCAAATTTGATAAAAAGTTCAACCGATATTTCGACATAATGATATTGAAGAAATAATATCATTCTGAAAAAAATAATATCCCTTACTATCCTTAAATACTATCCTTACCTCAAAAAAAGCGGTACTTACGGAAGGATATCGGATATAATATTTGAAGGAAACTTGCAGCGATGAATATCAACTCACCAAGTATCTAAATACTCACAAAATACACTCGATAATAATCTAGAGAGAAAAGAGAAAACTTATGTTTACGGTGTGATTTTCAATTCTAACAGCCCTCTATTTATAGGAAAATGTTTAGTAGCAAGAAAGAAGACTTGACTGCTACACGATGGCTTTACTACTACTATTCCACCCCACAAAAATCAGCCATCTTCCCCAACAACCAAAAGTGGGGCCCACTCAATTCTAAATTTCCACCAAAACAAAACCTAATTTAGAATCGAGTTACCTCTTAAAATTCATAACAAATCATCGTTCATTTTAACGGTTCAAAATTTGTGGACATATACTCAACTTATATATGTATAACATATCCAAAAATTACAACGATCAGCGGTCGGATCAAAATTTATAACTCACGCAATATAAATTTGAAGAACAACGATTTTTGGACTATTAGTCCTTCGGACCGATTTCATTCAAAATTTCACCACGAAATATCTACAAAAAAATTTTGGGTGATTCAAATTTCTCTGATTAGCTTACTTCTAGGGCTTTCTTTTGATATATGGCTCATCTCTTAACTCATTATACACAAAGAGTTATGGATTTTACAAAATCAAGTAATAAACTAATTTTACGAAAATCCCATATTTTGTTCTCCATTTAAACAAATCTTGATAAAACACCTCATCATTAATTCCTTCACTTATAAATACATAAATAAATCCATCATTTATATCCACATCAAATAAATATTTTCTTATCATATAAATCAATAACTAATTATTCACAAATAATATTACTGAGAATCACAATAATAATGACGAGGCGGTTCGGGAAAGAGGGGCTTTCGATAAAAATTTCTCCTTCTTTGGCTTGATTAGGTGACCAAACCTCTCCTTGTGAGAACTTTCTAGACATTGCCAATAATCTTTATCTAATAATATTATTCAAATAATATGAATTATTGATCGATAATGGAAATCTTGTGCGGTGATAATTATTGAACAATGATAATATAAAATATCAACATGACAATTATTGAATCGATAAAATAAAATATTGAGCGATAATTACTTGTAACAATTATTGAGTAGTGCCTTCTTACGTAAGGATCGATAATTAAAAAAAAATCTTATGTAAAATCTCTGAGTGTCTTCTTTGTGCTGACAACAGCGTATTCTTGTATTTTAACCAACCAGGGTATTCAGCGGTGTTACTTGATACTTGATTCTGTAGATTATTTATAAAAACTTAATTTTGTCGTTTTCTTCATCAAGCAGTTATTACATTATGGGGCCCAAAAATATTTGCTGGCAAGTAAATGCGAATATTCCAAGCGGAAAGAATATTCCACGACCGAAGCGAATATTTCAAACAACAATGAATATTTTATAACCACTTGTGTATTTTGAAAAAAAATTCATATATCACCCTTAACTTTAACTTTTATCAATTTAACCATTTCTTGAATAGTAATTATAAGAAAAATTGAATACTTTTATTTCATAAAATTCGAGGGTCTTCTGATCTCCCTCCTTATGAAATTTCGTCCCCAAAATTTCACGTGCACAGTATTTCAAAGAGTTGAGAATACCTTGCTTTCATTTGATTTCATCTTCACTGTCATCATGATTTCTCCATTGCTCATCTCCGTATTTTGGATATCATTCTAGAATCTGACTTCAAAACAAGGGTTAATTTAACAAATTAACATATCACCTAATATCCGATATTATGGTGACCCAACAAATAAGCTTAGGTAGGACACCTTTAGCGAAGGATTTACTCATCTCTCCCCTCTAGTTCTATTTCCGATCTCTCGCGGAGATCGTATCCTAAGCTACGATACAAAATAATGACCCCAAAATAGGTCCATTCCATCAACCCATTACGAGAGTGCATCCCCCGCCAAATACATGGTATACGAGTGCGAAAAACAACTACAACTTTATTACAACAATTGTCGTGCAAAATACAACAACACATATCTTTGTGAGTTTGGATCAATATAATATATACCAAGCTTGTGTACGTCTGATGACACCTTACATAAAGGTATAGTCAAAAAGCTATTTTAGAAATTAGAATCTTTGGGAAGTGCTCGAGAAAACCAACCCGTACATGGGAGGCCATGCTTTTAGGTTATGGTAGATATCATATGGCCGCGAAATTATCCTTGGTTGACCCGATAGACCCCGAAAGAAAAAGCGAGAAGATTACTATCATATTCTTCCCGATGGTGAGTCTTCTCTTGACATATCATTATCTCCCTTTGTCTCTAATTTGGTATTATACTCCAAACAAACACCAAGATTATATAGGTAGTGCTTGTAAATATACTCGGCAAGTGGATGAGCACTGACCCATGTCTTATGATAACACGAGTTTGTATGTCATTAGACATCTTGTATGATAGTGACAAAACACCCTTCAAAGTTGGGTTCACCTCACCTATTTAATTCACCAAAAATAACTATTAAATGATGTATAAAATCTGACACACTAAAGCCCTCAATAAAATTATTTTCATACTCTTTGGGAGAACCTCAACAACTATAGACCAGAGTTCTATTCCCTTGTTATCCCACTTTCAACCCGACTACACTTTTATTACACGAAGGAATTGTGAAACAAAAGGGTGAGCCTGACTAGCTTCGATAAAGAATATTATGACTAAAGATAAATAAATTATCAATAGTCTTCATCGATAATGAATCGGAGATTTAGAACATATGGTAGATGATAAAACTTTTCAACCATAGTTGCGGTGAACGAAGCGATCCATTAGAAGAGTCGAATAGACCATAAAATCTATTATCTTCTCCATGTTAAAAGTCCACTGACAATATTTTATCCTGTAACATCAATCAACAATTCCTTTCCACAATCATATGAATAACTTCATAATCGTAATTGTGATTCTAAATTCCTCTTCTCATCCGGAATGAAGATAATTTTCATCACTGTCTTTACGAAACATCAAATATCATGGTTATACCAAATCACGGTTCTGTTCATAATCATACTAATAAATTCATCTTTGCATTCGGCCAAAGATATTCATCAACATTCATCTTTACACTACAGGCTAAAGATATTCAACAACGGTCATCTTTGCATACTGAGCCAAAGATATTCATCAATAATTCATCTTTGCACTCTGGCTAAAGATATTCAACAACGAGGTCATCTTTGCATTACGAGCCAAAGATATTCATCGATAATTCATCTTTGCACTCTTCTTAAAGATATTCAACAACAGTCATCTTTGCATTCTGAGCGAAAGATATTCATTAATAATTCATCTTTGCACTCTGGCTAAGATATTGACAACAGTCATCTTTGCATTCTGAGCAAAAGATATTCATCAATAATTCATCTTTGCACTACAGGCTAAAGATATTCGACAACAGTCATCTTTGCATTACTGAGCCAAAGATATTCATATATCAAAGAAATACGTAATCATTTCGGAAGTTATATAACAATAATTATAACCATGTTGATCGATTCACCTTTGCACTTAAGCTAAAAATATTCAATTGTAAATTTGATGGTAATGATCATACGGTCGACAATTTAACTTTTTGCACTCTTGGCAAAAGAGAACCTATGGTCGCGATCGTACCGATAATCTACCCATCTTTACACTTAAGTCGAAGAAATATCATCATTAGGGTTATAAGAATGTTATATAAAAACAATATAATCAAAACATGGTTTTAATTTCAAGAGTAAGATTCATAAATCAGCGATAATTTAGTTAGAAAAAGAAACCAATTTTATTGTGAATAGTACCCGTGAATAGTAACGTGAATAGTTCGTGAATAGTAACTTATGAATAGTAACTCGTGAATAGTAACTTTCGTGAATAGTAAAGAATAACTCGTGAATAGTAACTCGTGAATAGTATGAATAGTTACATAGTAATCGTAGTATAGTATCGTAAATAATGTCATATCGTAAATAGTATTATATACATGAATAATGTCGTATCATGAATAGTCTTAGTATCGTGAATAGTAACCCCCGACTCGAAAAGATAGAAATTCCACAAAAAAACATTTTAACGCTTCATGAATAGTACTCGTGAATAGTAACTCGTGAATAGTAACTCATGAATAGTAACTCATGAATAGTAACCCGAGGCATGAAAAAGTTCTAAATTTGATAAAAGTTCCAACCAATATTTGACATAATGATATTGAAGAAATAATATCATTACTGAAAAAATAATATCCTTACTATCCTTACCTCAAAAAAAAGACTTGAAAACGACGACAGTTGGGATATCGGATATGATATGTTGAAGGAAACTTACAGCGATGAATATCAACTCACCAAGTATCTAAATACTCACAAATTACACTCGATAATCTAGAGAGAAAGAGAAAACTTATGTTTACGGTGTGATTTTCAATTCTAACTTAGCCCTCTATTTATAGGAAAATGTTAGCTGTAGAAGAAGACTTGACACTGCTACACGATGGCTTTACTACTACTATTCCACCCACCAAAAATCAGCCATCTTCCCCAACAACCAAGAGTGGGGCCCACTCAATTCTAGAATTTTCCACCAAAACCTAATTTAGAATCGGTTACCTCTTAAAATTCATAACAAATCATACGTTCATTTTAACGGTTCAAAATTTGTGGACATATACTCAACTTATATATGTATAACATATCCAAAAATTACAACGATCCAGCGGTCGGATCAAAATTTATAACTCACATAATATAGGTGAAGAACAACGATTTTTCGGACTATTAGTCCTTGGACCGATTTCATTCAAAATTTCACCACGAAATATCTACAAAGAATTTTGGGTGATTCAAAATTTCTGATTAGCTTACTTCTAGGGCTTTCTTTTGATATATGGCTCATCTCTTAACTCATTATACACAAAGAGTTATGGATTTTACAAAATCAAGTAATAAACTAATTTTACGAAAATCCCATATTTTGTTCTCCATTTAAACAAATCTTGATAAAACACCTCATCATTAATTCCTTCACTTATAAATACATAAATAAATCCATCATTTATATCCACATCAAATAAATATTTTCTTATCATATAAATCAATAACTAATTATTCACAAATAATATTACTGAGAATCTGATAATAATGACGAGGCGGTTCGAGGAAAGAGGGGGCTTTCGATAAGAATTTCTCCTTCTTGGTGGCATGCAATTAGGTGACCAAACCTCTCCTAGACAGAACTTTCTAGACATTGCCAATAGTGCTATCTAATAATATTATTCAAATAATATGAATTATTGATGCGATAATGAGAAATATTGTGCGGTGATAATTATTGAAACAATGATAATATAAAATATCAACCACAACAATTATTGAATCAATAAAATAAAATATTGAGCGATAATTACTTTAACAATTATTGAGTAGTGCCTTCTTACGTAAGGATCAATAATTCAAAAAAATCTTGTAAAATCTGAGTATCTTCTTTGTGCAAACACGCGTATTACTTGTATTTTAACCATAGGGTATTCAACAGTGTTACTTGATACTTGATTACGTGAATTATTTATAAAAACTTAATTTTGTCGTTTTCTTCATCCAAGCAGTTATTTTGTTATGGGGCCCAAAAATGCATTTGCTGTGCCGTAAATGCGAATATTCCCACGCGGAAAGAATATTCCACGACCAAGCGAATATTCCAAACAACAATGAATATTTTATAACCACTTGTGTATTTTGAAAAAAAATTCATATATCACCCTTAACTTTAACTTTTATCAATTTAACCATTCTTGAATAGTAATTATAAGAAAAATTTAATACTTTTATTTCATAAAATTCGGGGTCTTACAATCAATCTAGTATATGCAAGGTAACTTTAAAACTACATTTCATGTCCGTTGATATGCATACATAGGGTCCAAGGTCAGAACTCAAAGGAAACCAAATTCATCAACTTCCGTTTCTCAAAAACTTTTAACTTTTCTTTTAGAAATCATTGTTAAAGCATTCCATTATGAGTAAAGTAATCTTAGCCATGTGACATGTCTATTATCATGCATATTCATGTTTTATCACTTATAATAACATATTCCATTGTTGGGAGCACTATACTTGCGTATGTGCTCGTTCGACGCCCTCCGATCGCCTCCTATTACGTAATAGTCACAAAGATGACTATTTTGACCTCTTATAACGACCTCAAATTGAACAATGTAAAGAACAAAAGTTGTAGGTCTGTTTGTCCTGGTTCCGGATCATCTTGAATCACCTCAATCGGAGTTCGTATGAAACAATTATGGTCGTTTTACCAAAACATGTAGAAGTAGTCATAGTTAGCACACATTGGGCGCGGCCGCGCTCCTTGCTCTCACCATTCTAATGCGCCCACACCATTTCCTAACTTGACTTCACTTGGCGTGCACTGGCTGATGCTGCCTGTAGCGTGACTTCACCTGATTACGATTTTTGACATAACTTTCTCATTTTAAGTCCGAATTAGTTGGTTTTCGATTCGTTGAACTCGTTAAACTCTTAGCTACTCATCTACATATTAATTATAACACTTCAAAAACATTAACTAATCCAAAGATTAATCCAAAACTCATATCCATACAAAATTTTCATATTTTGACAAATTTAGCGAATTCATTCACTACAAATTCGTTTATAAACCAAAATGTTCCGTTTAACTTTTGTTGTTTTTGCATTTGACTATATTATTAGTATTTAACAACAACTCATATATTATAACAACCCTTAGCCATCAAATTTGTGACTCAAAAGTGACTTTTTCTTGTTATTTCTAAGGAATTTGAAAACTTAGGAATCAAAAGCTTAAGTTAGCATTATTACCTCTTGAATGCTCTAATTTGCTATCTATAGCTCTCCCAATCTCTGATTTCTCTCAATTCTACCAACCTCTCATAACCAAATTCTCAAAGAATTTTTCCAACGGGAAAGAGAAGGAGTTGGATTTATTTATAGAGGAACCATTGACCAAACAATGGCTTTGCCCAACAATTTAAACCAAAGGGAAGAAGAAGAAGCTAGTGGATGGTCAAGAGTTGGTAACCAACTCCACAATCAGCCATCATCAACTCTATTAATTAATGAAGAAGAAATAGGATAGGCCAATGGCTTATTCATACGACAGTTGAAATAGAGTGACACTGATTTTGGGACACAGTTTAAATCCCAGCAATATAGCATAGTTTGGTTCTTTTAATTCCCAAAATGAAATTTTAATGTGTTACAAAGTAAAATTAGGGATTATTTATGTACTCACATCATATACTCCATGTACATTAGTCCACATAATATTTTAATTGGGCTAAATATCATTTAGTTGGGTATTCCCAACCCATTACTTCCTATCACACATAATTATCAAAATGATTAATATCAATCATCTATTATCTTTTCATTAATTCTCTTTTAATAATTTCAGTTAAACCTTCAGTCTAGTTTAACTTTAATACCTAGGCCACACAAGACTCATTTATCTCACTTTCTAGAGATATATAATTCAAGCTCATTAACTCTACAATAAAATATTAATGGTCTTAGGCCACGCTTAGCTTTTCCCCAATTCCACATTATTTTAATATTTATTTAATATAAAGTTTGTGTGACACACTTTACATTAATCCTAACTTATTTAGCTTACTATAAATAATTGTACACTTATAATATGAAGAACTAATATACTAGGCTTTATGAATTTTATATTCATAACACCTTTATTTAAGAAAATAATCATTAACCTTTACTCCATTATTTAAATTATACAATTATAAGTATAATTATCCGATCGTCCTAAGATAACTTCCTCAATCTTTATATTTAGCCGCATCTCAAATATTAATCTAATATATAAATATCTAACCAATATTCACTTATATATATATATATATATATATATATATATGGTTTTCTTATTATTCATCACCCATTTTCCATTATCATCTTTCAAGTATTAAATTCTTTCATATATTATTATATTATGTAATATATGAAAATAGCAAATTTAATTAACATAATCATTTCATTTTCTTCATGTAACTTACATACATTAATTTACCATTTTACTTAAGTGAATTACTCCTTTCATTCAATTTACCACCACACAAGGCTTTAGCATTATATTATAATAATAAATAATATAAGTTAATTAACCAATATTAATTTCCATAAATAAATTCTCATTCAATTTATGATTCGTTATCTCAATCCATTCATGGACGGTTGGAACACCAATTAAGATCCTTATTATAACATATTAGTTACTATTACACCAATCCTAAAGTTGATTACACGAACTCATCATGAGCATCTACTGGCCGTACGCAATGTTCTAATCTTAGGCTTGAGAGGTGGCGAGAGGCGCCACCTTAAGTTAGGATCTTGAACATGTTATGCTTCTCAATGAAACATAACTTAACTTCATAAATCCTTTAACATGCTCAATACATACTATCTCACTATACTAACCAAAATAAATCTCCAATGACTACATTCTTTAATAATTTAGAGATTAAACTTCAAGTTCAACTCTTCTTTCTTTAATCTATACATTTTAACCATACCCTAATATTAGTCAATAAATCTCTAACCAATATTTATCTAAAGATATATTGATTTTCATCTCTCGTCAACAACGTACATATAAACAAGTCCAAACCTAGCACACATCGAGTTTTTAATGGTATTCAATACAGTACACTGAGTGATTTCCCATAAACAACCAACAAATTAGTTTCCGTCTCGTCTACACTATTTTCACAGTGAGTTAGATCGGTTAATAATTCATATATACCTCCGCTCTCTGAAGGAATTGTTTAGCCCAACTCCTATACATCCACCATTAAAGGGTATTGTTGCACTGCCATAGACTTAATACTTACTTGTACATATACTCAAGAAATTGGTGATTATCAAGGATATTCAATGTCACCAACTATGATAAAATAATTCTTTAAATTATTTAATGTCGATAGATAAATCTTATTCATCTTCTTATTAATTTATCTCTACAATTTATAACAATATATATTAATGATATATATTTATTAAACACGACATCACTTATTACATAGCTCATATTTTCCTATGTAACACAATACCACATACCTCGTAACACATTTATATATTCTTGTTCGAACCCATCTCATGCTTTAAGAATTTTATCTACTAAATTCTTATTTTAATATTTTTTGAAAATTTGGGTTCTTACTGTAGTATTGTGACCATGCCTTGGGAGGTGGCGCATGGCGACTCTTGCAGGGCTATCAACTCTTTGTTGAGTGGTATTTGCATCGCGAGAGAAAGAGTGCAATAACCCTATATTTTCTATATAATTAAATCAGAAATTTTGCGTATAATTTTTATTTTATTTTATTTTAAAGGTGGGAATATGTATAAGGTCAAAGTATTTGTATATATGTGATAAATAAAATTTATTTATTACATGAAAAATTTTACATAAATTATTTTTAGAATTTTTGGTCATTATATTCTAATAATAAATTAATAATTTGGTAGTAATAATATTTTATTATTTATTTTGCCCTGAAAATATGATTATATATTATTTAAATAATATATGGAACTAGTAATTGCCCGTGCCTGAAGGCACGATGTAACGAAAAATTAGATTAAAATTTAAAAAATACTACATTACCTAAAAACTTTTTGTAACCTAAAATAACTTACAATCAAACATAACAATTAGCATAATTCACTATACCACCATAATAATTAATACATACTCAATCATCAACACATACAACCACCAAAACATCTAGCTAGTCGCTACTAATTTTAAAAAAATTGATAGAGTTTCCTTTAAAAATAGATATCCAAAAAAATTGTTTAAATTCTAGTGGAAGTGTTGGATTTTTACTGTTTATTATTATAATTATGGGCTAATAACAAAATTGTCCCCTCAAATGTAGACAAAAATCAATTTGATACTCAAAGTTTAAAAATCTTTAATCAATACCTATATGTATTTTAAAACAACAAATGTGTTCTTTTTTAGTCTGACCCACCAATTTTTCGTAGGAATACAGTTTGACTTCCTTTTTTCGTAGGAATACATTTGGCTTGTATTTAATAAGTATTTTATCAAATAATGTTATTCTTTACTTTATTAATTTATCCCAACATTTATCCTGATTAGAAGTATCAAATTGGTTTTAAAATAAGAAGGTGCTTCAGGAGATAAGAAAAAGGTTCGTCTAAGCTATTAAAGACATTGGTAACTGAATGAACATCAGGACAGGGAATTGTCCATTGATTAAAATTCCCTGCAAAAAGAGAAAAAGTAAAATGTCAAATTTCTAGTAGGCCAAACAGAAAAAAGCTTAAAGTTATGAAAACTGCTATATTGTAATGGCCAACTACTGAGCCACCGCTAAAGTTTTGGCGCTAAATTTAGTTGCATTTTAACAAACACGTTATAGGGAATGGAAAGGATTCCTATAAATAGTTATCGTTATAGGGTATCCTTAAATTAGGTGCGAAAGTGTACATGTGGGTGTGCAAGCGCTTTAATGAAATTAGTCTTTAAAATTTTCAATCAATCTTTTTTTATTGCAATAAAATCATACAGACGACCAATCACTTGTAAATAGATTTAATTCTCAAGTATAAAGATTTACATACTATAAATATAATTATAAAAAGTAGATCAATAATGATATTTTGCATACAAATTATTTAGTATTTTAGCAGTTATGAACAAATTATAATTGTACACATTATTTTGTATTTTATATTTATAATTATTCTTGATCTCAAAATATTATTAATTTACAAATAGAGTATATTTGATAGTATTGATAAATGAAGAAAAATAAAAATAATAATAACATTGTTGATATTATCAAAAAATAATAAAGTAGTGACACTTAGTAGTTTAGGTTACATTTATTATAATTTTGCTATGACAATATCAAATACCAAAAATAAGACTCTTTTAATTTATAGAGATAAACACGAATAATAATGGCTAAAATGATAAAGAACCTTAAGAACAATGTAAAGCTAACTTTTTCCCACATATCCTTAACTTTAAGTATGATTATTTATTTATTTTACTAAATTTAGATTACAATAAAAGGCGAAACATAGTCCACTTCTTCCGATAGAACTAAGACACACGGATAAGGAAACTAATTACCTAACCTAATTTCAATTTCCTCACAACAGAGGTTAGACAAATAGAAAATCTAAAAATATTTAGATTACAAAAACATCTTAGAACTTCCCATAATACAACCCCACATGGGGCCTACACGATTTGAAATGAAACCATTCAGCAGCTTAATTATCCGTGGGCCCAAAAATTTGGTCCAGCAATTTGAATTAAAACTGTAGCTCCAAAACAATGACCATCACCCATTAAAATCAGATTTGACCATGGGCCCCAATTGCTCATTGTCCAAGAGCAGCAGGTGATGTGAGGAGCACAAAGCCGCGTCGGACAACCACCATCCACCAGCCTGACCGGAGACCATCAAAGACCATGACACCCGACAAGAAGCAACCCCAAATCAACCATGAAATTCCACTCATAAAGATGACCATCCAAGTCGGGGCAAGAATAACATGTAAACCACCAAATAACGAAATAACAGGTCAAATGGAAGAAACCAGATCCAAAATGAGTGGGCCAATTAGAAGAAAGGAATAGAGGAAGAAGCTTCAGACCCCAGAATCCAGTTATTCATAATCAAAAACAGCACCTGATTACATTTCTAGAATAAAATAAAACAAATGAAGCATATATAACAGAACAAAACCATGGGAAGAAATAACCCAGATCAGTACAAATGAAGCAAACCAATCCG
The DNA here is from genome assembly GCA_020205615.1 of Panax quinquefolius. Lineage (NCBI taxonomy): Eukaryota > Viridiplantae > Streptophyta > Magnoliopsida > Apiales > Araliaceae > Panax > Panax quinquefolius. Next base: position 26,757,327 of record CM035159.1, on the reverse strand, counting down.
AGAAACACCGTAAAGTTATACATAATTTTACATGTTCCCAATCCAATCAAATGAGAGAAACATAAAGGTAAGTACAACAACAAAAACAAAAACAAAAACAAAAACAAAAACAAAAACAAAAATAATAGACATAACAATATATATAACTTTGACTTAATACTGTAAAAGATGAACAATTAATAAAAAGAAATTATGCATAAAAAAGAAGAAAGATGCAACTTTTCAATTACTATGAGTGCTAAAAGACATCTAATTCACAGATCTCAAATTAACAAATCTCTACGTATGCCCCTAAAGAAGATATGGTGTGTACACACAAAATGACATAAAAATAAAAGCACGAAACACCCAGTTTGGATCAAGAATCAAAAGATCATAAACCCAAAGAGTAAAGTACCCAAATTGTTGGAAATGATACAATCTGCGAAAGGAGCAACGGTAGCCATGAACCTTCGAGATTGATTATAAATCTTTGAATCAGATAAACCCCTCGAGGGTTTAAGATTTTTAAAAACAGATGGATGGATAGAGAGAAACCCTAGGAGAGATATGGAACAATGGGATTTTTCAAATTACCACAAACCTAAAAAAGAAGAGAAAGGTTTGGGTTTTTGGAGAGAGAAAGAGGGTTTTTTTACTGGGCGGGAATTTATTTGGGTTTGATGAAATATGAGCATTTAGATTAAGTTAGAATAAATCTGAATCATTGTTATGGTTTGTCAAATGAAATATTCAAAATAGGTTCTGTTTTATTATATAGATGATTATTGAATTATTATAATAATTATTTTATCATATGAATTTATTCAGATTAGTTAAGTTAATTATTTTAACTTAATTAATAATGTTATATATGCAAGATAAATCAGATATGGAATCTAAACCCTAATTCTGGATTTTGACTAAGAAATGAGAATAATAATATAGTATTAATTTTATTTTAGTGCTATAAATATGTACTGTATGTGTGGACCGATAATGGTTGGTCAATTATGGTGTAACAGTAGAAAACCTTAGTGTTAAACTAGTAAAACCTAATTTTAAAACTCAAATGGGAGATTCAAGACCGTGTAGTAATTGTGTTATATGATTTATGTTGTGTATTATAGAATTTAATGTTAATTAGAGAAACCCTAATTAATATTTGAAAACCCTAATTGTTAGGAACCCTAATTTCTAAAATAAAAACCCTAATTGCTAATTTTAAGCCGTAAATACTAAATTAGTAATCTTAATTATAATTTGTAAAACTTAAACCTAATTTTCATGTTTTATATAATTAGAAAATCTAAAGTCAATTAAGGAATCCTAATTTGAAATTTAGGAAACTATATTTTCCTTTTTTAAACCAAATTACAAAATCCTAGAAACTAATTATTTTTTTACCTTAGGGCTAAACCCTAAGGGTTGGCTAAGTTACAATATTGCCATTAAAATCAAAAGCCAGATGACAAAAATACCCTTTTGTGCATTATTGAAGCTAACTTGTCAAATTTACCGACACTTTAGTTGGTGAACCACCCTTGACTTGCTCATGTACTGAAAATACATACAACTCAGCTATATATCATCAGCCAAGTTCATTTCATCAATCTATAAATAGAATTAGAGAGAGAAAAGTGTACATTCATGCTCATTTGTTTACAATACTCATCCAAGACATTCTCTCTCAAAAACTCACGAAATATAGTTGTGTATCAGTCCCTAAATCAAGCCCCACTACCTCCATTAACATATCAGTAGCTAAGATTCAAGATTGGTTCAAGTTAGGTATAAACCCTAAACTCAAATCTGATCTCAGTTGCTATGTTAAATGTTATGTGTTTGTGTTAAAACATGTTCTATGTAGTGTATCTTAGTGTTTATGCCCTAGAGGCCAATTATTTGATATAATTGCTTAACATTTTGATATTATATTTGATTAAATAAATATATGATTTTATTATGGTTTTATTTGTTGCGTTATATAAATGTTAACATAATAAAATTCCTTAGAATAGTGATACAAATTATATAGTTTCAAGTATGTGACTTGAACATGAGATTATATAATTATAATTAGTATCATTGTTCTTCAATGTCCCTAGTCGAGTATTATTGTTGATGGGACAACAATGATGCATTGAGACTAGTATGTGGATTGATTGATGACCAAATCTCATTTAATGGTCATAAATATATGAGATATTAAGTCAATGCATAGGTACATGTTGAGAAACGATGTACTAGATGAGACCCACCATGAGAATTTATATGGAGCATTATGCGAAGTGTCATTAGCAATTCTCATAGTGACAATGATGTAATGGTCCTCCGACCTGAAATCACTATATTACTACACAGAAATTTATATACTTTGATATCATTAAATGTCACCTTTAATAGGGTGGACTATAAAGGTGATTATTGGGTACATCATGAATCGTGTGAGGAATATGAGTGATCTAGATGGAATTTAGTCTTCCTATATATTAGGGGTGATATCCATAGTCCTCTTGATTGAGTAGGACTATGAAATGCATGGCCATGCTCAAATAGTGATTTGTTTCATATAGTTTACTCATTGATCAAGAAAACTCAGATTAAATTATGAAGAGTATGACACATTCCATGACTCGAGTTTAATCTAGGATATTAAGGTTAAAAGGATTAAATTACATTGAAACATTGGTCACGAAAAGGTTGCATCGAATCATCGATCTTATTATTACTTGGGTAGCAGTGATGCATTACTAGATGCCGCTCACTGTTTATAATTTTATAATATAATTTTAAAATTATTGCCAACGCAATAATAACCTATAGGGTCACACACATAGAACGTAATTAAAAAGAAATTAATTTAAATTGTAAATATTTAAATATATCAATATGATTGATAGTATTTAAATAACGAATTTAAATTAATAGGATAATTTATATATAGGTATATTAATTAAGTAAGACTTAATTAAGATATATATATATATATATATATATATATAAATTTGGATTTTATTAAATTAGGTTTTGAATAATATTTTTTAATAGCTATATATATGATATGTAGCAGCCATTTTAGGCATTATTCATTAACTGAAAACCCTATCCGCTCTTAGAGAGAGACTAGAGAGAAACAAGTTCTGAAAATCCTCATCCTTGGTGGCTAGTACCACGGTTCCTTCTTCTGCAGATCGTAGGACGATTCTCGGAGCGTTCGTGTGGATATCGTAGAGGCGCGATTCATTTAGATTGCATTGGAGATTCCAGCGCATCAATTTAAGTATCACAATTAGTATAATTTCTAACCACTGAGTTAATTGATTTTCGCATGGATCCTGTTTAGGGTTTGGAATTACCTTAAATTATTTTTTTTTTCGCTGCGTTTTTGTGCCAAAATCCCTTCAGTGTATATTGATGATCTAGGTTGATAGATGTTATATCCATAACATCTATAGGCTCGGATTTGAAGTTTTTGAAAATCTGGAAATTTTTTAAAATGTTGTTTGACAACGAATGTCAGACCTCATAGATCCGTGCTTGTTATTTATTTTAGTGTTTTAAAAGTTTGTAGTTGTAGTATGTTATGTGGTCTATCATTTGGAACTTGAATCAGGGTCAGCTAATGTACAGATTTTAAGTTATAGAAGGTCAAAATGTGTTGACCGACCATGACTGTCTGTTTCTGGGTAACCTAGAACTTACCCAGAAACGTCTGACAACTTGTTCTTGGGCTCTGATCTTCCAGGTGTTATATTTTTTGTATGTGTTGTTGGATCAGTGTTAGTGTTATAGTATGTTATATGGACTACAAAGTCATGCCTTTAGATCACTTATAAAATGTTAGGTTTGTAATATTCATGAAGCAATCAAATTGCATAAAAAAGCTTGAGCGTGTAAAATCGAGTTTAAAAAAATTTTACAAACCATATACGGATCACCCTTTATGCATAATTATTAATTAAGCGAAAAGATAAAGAATAAAATCATACCCTTGAAGATCGAGCTTCCTCGGTACAAGTTCACCTCAAATCCTTTTTCGCGTTCAACTTGAATCCATAGGGTTTGGTTCCTTCCTTTGATCGGCGTTAGCCACCCAAATGTTTGGCCTCTAGAGGTGATCCACGAGGAAAAAAAAAATTCAAGAAGATGGTGTATTTGGCTCAAACCCTAGTTTTCTATCTACATAGAAAAGGGTACTCTCCAACAAATTGGAATTATTACGTATGTTGTAAAAATCAACAACCTTACACCACCCATAATAAGACTCCTCTTATTTATAGATGTGGGCAACCCACCTTAACAATTAAGGAATTGGGTTTTATTTAATTAATTAAATTCTTTTAATTAATTAAGCCCCTAATCTTATTAGGGATAATTAATTAAACTCTTTTAACTAATTTTCCTTCCTAATCGATTAGGAATAAATGAAAGTACTTATATTAAATTAATTCCTAAACTCTTTTAGAAATTAAAATAATAATAATTGTAATAATATTAATAAGACTCCTCTTATTAATTTATATTTAATATTTCTAAAATATTAAATAATAAATATTAAGCTATTTAATTTATTCTATCACCATAGATTAAATTAAATATACTTAACTTTATATTATTACGATTATGCCATTAACTTCTTAAATAATTATTCTTCCTTTTTTATGGTGTGACCCTTTAGGTTCTCCGTATTAAAGCGGTTGTGAATAAATCAATTAGAACAATTCTAATCTTATTTAAATAAATAAATTAAACAATTAATTTATTTAAATAAATAATATTTATTCTGATAGGGATAAGCCTCCTAGCGATCAGCGACTTTCCGGATAATATAGATTTCAACATTAATCATAAAAAGAACCTTTGAGTAAATAGTTCTTAAATCTGATTCAATCCTTCCACCATCTGATGTCCCGATTAAATATAAGGCATGGAATTCTTTGTCGAGTCTTATTTTATTTAATTATATGTATTTCGATCCTTAAATGCCTGACTCAAATAATGCAAATTAGAAACTCCTTTCTAATTTCATTACGCCTTAACCCGAGGACTCTTTGGGTTGTCATTTTATCGAATCACATAGGACATTTCTCTTCTTTTTATTAGAAGTGGTAGATTCTTTATTGATCATACATTATCTCCATATACTGACTTATTATACCCAAGCATACCCTTTGATATACCACAAGGGTCTTAAGGAATAAGTCAAAGTATAACTCATCATACACAAGATCTATGATGATCTCAAGTCAAGGATTACTTGTACTACTATCACTCTGAGGAATTCCTATTGACGAGGCAAATAAAACTCCATTAGGTATTCCTTAGCGAGCCACGTTCGATTGAACTTATTCTCTAATAAGCACCTACATACTTGCTTTAGTGTCTCCACACAAATGATCATGAGATCAATCATCCTCATCGATGAGCAAAGCAGCGTATGTACCGATCTATCCGGATTCACTAATCCCCAATTTAGTAATCGATGATTGGGAACTATTTTAGTTTTAAGCTTTCTAAAATTTAGATCTCATTAGAATGATCATCATCATTATTCTAAAAGCATTGCTTAAAACTATGGGTTTATCACATATTATAAAAACGACATCATGTAGATAATTAAAAGCCTTTAATAAATTAATACTTTTTATTAATAAATGAATAAGATTATTTACAAAGTATATGCTTTATCATCAAACATGATTGGCTTGTGTGCATACTACTTTCAATCTCCCACTTGCACTTAAACCCGATCGTCATGGTATCTTATACTCTTCTTCTCTAAGTGGCGATTATCCTGCTTTGTTGGATAAGCTTTAGTTAATGGATATGTAATGTTGTTCATGAGAGTCCACTATCTCTATAGTGATTTCCCATCTTTGATGATTCTAATAATCAAATGAAAGTGCCACTGACACATGTTTAGATCGAAGATGAGACTTAGGAACTATTCTAGATTACGTAATGAACTTTTAATCCAAACAATCAACTTGCGACTTCATTTATAGCTATATACTTTGTCTTTATCACTAAACCAACAACTCTTTCTTTGTTTGGAACCTTTCGATTCAACTTTGCACCCTTTGTTCGAGATAACACTTTACCTTAAAGTGGATTTTTTACGTCATCTTAGTGCATGCGAAAAACTTGAGTGCTGTTAAGCCCTCTAGTTTTAATTAGACCCACCATGAATATGATCACATCCTTAGTCTTGGGTTAAGAACTTTAAGATGTTTTTCAGCGACTCGTAGTGAACTTCTCGAATATGGTGATCGACATCGGTCTCGTATATTTCATTGCATACATGATTGTCACTCATGCGATCTCTCTCTTTTGGAGTGCATGGGGACTATTAAGAGATACACTCCATAGCTCATCGACATGAGACATCTCTTGGAGTTTGCCATGCTAAGCGACTTTAGCATCAAATGAATATCGTTCCTTGGGTTAAGTCGAGCATCCTCTTAAATCTATCTATATAGATTTATATCCCCAATTAAGATACTCTTCCCAAATCATTCATGGAGGAATGTTTGAACAACTTTATCTTTCTTGATTGTAGCATTGGTATGTCATTCCTCATCCAGTAGTATATCAACATATAATATTAGAAATGTCACGGCGCTGCTCTCACTTGACCCTTTTATACACACTAGAACTCTTACCTCATCGTATGTAACTCTGGATCATCATCTTCATGATCGTACCTCATCATCATCATCCATGATGAATCCATACCTCCTAGGTATCTTGGTACTATTCGATTTACGATTGATTTGTGGTACAATAGAATTACATCTGAGGTTCCTCTTATTTGACTTATAGTGTTTTGTGGTTCTTGAACTCTTCAAGATCTATTATCCTCCACTAGCCCTTTGATGATAAACACCTTTATCTTAGAAGGCGGCGTGTTTCATAACAAACACCTTTTGCTAAGTAGAATTATAGAACATATACCCTAAACTTACTTTAGGATGTCCCACAAATCGACACTTATAAAATCTTGTCCCAAGCTTATCCTTTGAAACCTTTTCACATAAGTTGGACAACCCCTTATCTTAACATACTTAAGATTAGGAATCCTCCACATCCATAACTTTTATGGAGTCTTGAAATTTGGATTTTGAGGTTACCTTTTAAAGTAGATATCTGACCATTTCTAGGACATGATCCTAGAAGGATCTTTGGAATGTCGGTAAAATCATTATGGACCGTACCATGTCCAACAAGGTGCGATTTTTCCTTTCGGATACATCAATCAATTATTATGTATCGGGAGGCGTCCATTATGAGAAAACCATTTGAGATGATCTAGAAACTTATTGCACAAGTATTTATTCCTTGATCTAATCAAAGAATCTTAATACTTTGTCAATTTGTTTCACTTACGAATTCTTTGAACCTTTCGAATAATTCACACTTGTATTTTAGCAAATACACACATTGACTCTTTGAATGATCATCTCCTTTTCTTATACTAATTTGTTCAATATGCAAAATTATTTTCATGTAAGTCAGTATACAAAATTTATTAAGTAATATTCGATTCTATACAAAACATTATTATTATAAATAGAACAACAATTGTTCTTAATTATAATACCAAAATTTTATTGTCCAATGATAAAATGGAAATAATATTTTAACAAGAATTGGAATCTGATAACAACTTATTGACTTAATAGATTTGCCGTAGGCATTGCTAAACTATATAAGTTTCTATGGCTAATATGGCAACCTTTGCTACATTTCCCACGTAGGATTACTTATATTTGTTTAGCTTTCTACTTACTGCTTGGTCCTTCATAAATCTATATTTATGATAACGAAATCGATATCAATACCCAAGTAGAACCTTGACTTAAAGAAAAATTTATTTCAATCATGAACAAAAGCGTATTATGTAGAAACTTCACTAAGCTTCTTTGGTTAGCCTCTGCAAGATGCTTCTCATGAGTTTCTTTCGGTGTCGGGCTTATAGCGGTGGAAGCAAACTCCTTTCTTTATCCGTATCGATTTTGTTCTTATTATCCTTTGTTTATGCCTTTCTATTTACCTTCTTTGAATCGTTCTTCTTTTGGAAGATCCTTTGGCCCCCCTACCGGTAAGACTTGATCTTTCTTGGTTGGAAAGTGACTCTCGACATTTTTCAACATGTTAAGCAAATCGGTGAGGCGATATCTAGCTTGTTCATATGAAAAATTCACAACAATTGTGAAAAGAGTTAGGGAGTGAGTGCAAGATCAAATCTTGGCTCAACTCTCCATCCATGACAAAACCAGTTGTCTAATTGATCAATCAAATTGATTATGTTAAGAACTTTTTATGCATCTTATAGTGCCATTGGCCATTCTAGATCGGAAGAGCTCCTTAGATATCGATATCTATCGGTCCTACTTTCCTCACCATCGACTACTTGATGTGCGGGAATATAGTAGGAGCATCCATAGTTTCATCTTGTGTATTTGAAGCTCGTTACTCGTGGATGCGAGCATGATGCGTTGAGAGCAATTGTGCATCATCTTGCCACTTTCTAAAAGTAGCAATCTCTTCCTCGGAGGCATTATGCGCAACCATTGCGAGGGATAGGCGTATTAAGGACATAAGATAGCTTTTCGACTATGAGAACTATTCTCAAATTCCTTAACCAATCCGTTTAATTGATGCGGTTAATTTAGCATCTAATATGCTTTGCGATGATAGTAATTTTAGACATTGTAAAATTCTATAAATGAATTTGTAATTAACAACATTTTAACATACATTCTTTTATTAATTACCAAAATAATTTAGGTCTTGTTTTAAATTGGTATCTCCCTTTATTTTCTTCAAACTATATTACCCTCACTTATATAGTTGGCAAAATCTAATTAAAGATTTGCTAGTGAGAATAAGGATCCCATTTCAAATGTATATAGCCTTGTGGTGACACAACAAACTATATATAAATAAATAGGTGAACAACTTTTGTCGATTACATCAACTATCTGACTCCTTTTATTTTGCCTCTTAGATTATTTTGATCAGTGGTGGCACATCCAGAATCAAAATTATCCAAGTTAAAGTCGACCTAGCACTCCGTATATTCAAAAAAAAAATATCATCCTTGTGGTGACCTGACAAAACAATATTGTTCAATTTTCTTTATAAGCATCAAATGTGATAAATTAACATCTTAAATACTTAATACTTGCCTTGTGGTGACACAACAAACTCATATTAAATATTTAATACTCTATTAATTTTATCATGCTAGAAATGACGTTCGATATTCAAATATCTTTGAGCGCTTAGGACTTAATATAAAAATTGAGGGGTTTGTTATTAATTTGTCTCATCTTGTTTTTAGCATGCATGCATATATATATATAAAATACGCGTCGTATTAATGAACATCGAAGCATGTTTGCATAATATATAATATATATAGTATAAGCATGCACATATAGAATACTATATTCTACGGATTGATTATGGACTTTTATTCTAGTTTGGTTCACTAGAGCCACCAAGTGAACAAAAAGGTCAAGCTCCCCAGGGGTGCGAGAAATAATATTTAAATATAACTATTACATTTAAACCGGGCTCCATTACAAAGCGGGTCTTCAAGCGCTCCTTGCTCCTTGATCTCAATTTTTCAAAATTAATTCTAACTATTCCTATTACAAAACTATTTAAAATAAATAGAAACCTTGATCGTGATCGAGGGAAATACATAGGAGGAGATAGAATTTACATTAAGAAAAAATTAGAGAAGGCAGTCTGTGAGACCCCATTTAATAAAACCCATACATTCGTGCATCCAACTAAAATAAAATCAATCGCATTGGTGATAGTCCATAATCAATCCCATTTATTATCATACACATCATCATATGCATCGATAAATAACATTCATCTTATGAATAATAAACATTTAATATATATATTGATATCATTTAATGGGCAAATTTAGTTAGTATAAAATCTAATTTTGAATCAAAATAAACTCCTTTATTTTAATCCAAATTTAAATCAAAATAAAACTATTTTATTTTAATTTTCAATTTTGAATAAAATAAACTATTTTATTTTAATCAAAATTTTTAATCAAAATAAACTCCTTTATTTTAATTAATTATGGAATCAAAATGTAAAAAAAATCTTTAATTAAAATAAACTCCTTTATTTTAATTAATTATGGAATCGATTCCATGTAAAAAAAAAAAATCTTTAATTAAAATAAACTCTTTTATTTTAATTAATTATGGAATATGAAATTCCATGTAAAAAAAATAAAATTATTAAAGGAAACACGGATATTCTTTCCTATTCACAAATAAACTCCTTTATTTTGAATAATATGAAATCTTATTTCATATTTAAATAAACTCCTTTATTTAAGGAAACATGGATTCTCTTTCTATTCACAAATAAACTCTTTTATTTTGAATAATATGAAATCTTATTTCATATCTAAATAAACTCCTTTATTTAAGGAAAGATGGATTTACTTTCCTATTCACAAATAAACTCCTTTATTTTAGGAAAAATAAAATCAATTTCAACTTCAATTAGTTATTATGGAATCCAATTCCAACTCTAATTAGTTAGCATGAAATTTTAATTTTAAAATTAAAATAAATCTTTTATTTTAATATTAAAATAAACCTTTTATTTTAAGATTAAAATAAACCTTTTATTTTAATTATAAAATTATTAAAATAATATTAAAATAAATATTTATATTTTAAAATTAAAATAAACCTTTTATTTTAAAATTAAAATAAACTTTTATTTAATATATATATATAATATATATATATATATATATATATATATATATATATATATATATATATATATATATATATATATATATATATATATATATATATATATATATATATATATTTTTTTTTTTTTTTTTTAAAATATACATGCTTTAACATTAAAAAATGCAACAAAAAAAAAATGATTTTAGTATATTTTTTTAATTATATATTTTTTTTTTTTTTAATTACTTTTTAAATATTGCCTCGATTTAAATAATGGCGATTTTTTTAAAAAAAAAAATTTTTCGTAAAAACTTTAGATTTTGGTATCTGTTTTATAAGCGAATTTTATTTTTTTTTTTATTTATTTTTTTTTTTTTTAATAAATTTTATCTGATAAAATTATGCCCAATTAAATTATTATAAACACATATCGATATACATATTAAATTAAAATAATTAATAATTAGCATAAAGGTTTGGCTCGATGCCCTTTATTAGGTTTGTAATATTATTGAAACCTTGATCAAATTGCATAAAAAAGTGCGGAAGCGTGTAAAATCGAGTTTAAAAATTTTACAAACCATATACCGGATCACCCTTTATGCATAATTATTAATTAAGCGAAAAAAGATAAAGAATAAAATCATACCCTTGAAGATCGAGCTTCCTCGGTGCTGAGTTCACCTCGAATCCTTTTTCGCGTTCGACTTGAATCCACCGGGTTTGGTTCCTTCCTTTGATCGGCGTTAGCCACCCAGTGTTTGGCCTCAGAGGTGATCCACGAGGAAGAATAAAAATTCAAGAAGATGGTGGTTGGCTCAAACCCTAGTTTTCTATCTCTATAGAAAAAGCGTACTCTCAACAAATTGGAATTATTACGTATGTTGAAAAAAATCAAAGACCCTACCACCCATAATAAGAAGAAGACTCTCTTATTTATAGATGTGGGCAACCCACCTTAACAATTAAGGAATTGGGTTTTATTTAATTAATTAAATTCTTTTAATTAATTAAGCTCCCTAATCTTATTAGGGATAATTAATTAAACTCTTTAACTAATTTTCCTTCCTAATCAATTAGGAATAAATGAAGTACTTATATTAAATTAATTCCTAAACTCTTTTAGAAATTAAAATAATAATAATTGTAATAATATTAATAAGACTCCTCTTATTAATTTATATTTAATATTTCTAAAATATTAAATAATAAATATTAAGCTATTTAATTTATTCTATCACCATAGATTAAATTAAATATATAACTATATATTATTACGATTATGCCATTAACTTCTTAAATAATTATTCTTCCTTTTATGGTGTGACCCTTTAGGTTCTCCATATTAATAGGTTGTGAATAAATCAATTAGAACAATTCTAATCTTATTTAAATAAATAAATTAAACAATTAATTTATTTAAATAAATAATATTTATTCTCTGATAGGGATAAGCCTCCCTAGCGATCAGCGACTTTCGGATAATATAGATTTCAACATTAATCATTAAAGAACCTTTGAGTAAATAATTCTTGCAAATACTGATTCAATCCTTCCACCATCTGATGTCCCGATTAAATATAAGGCATGGAATTCTTTGTCAAGTCTTATTTTATTTAATTATATGTATTTCGATCCTTAAATGCCTGACTCAAATAATGCAAATTAGAAACTCCTTTCTAATTTCATTACGCTTTAACCCGAGGACTCTTTGGGTTGTCATTTATCGAATCACATAGGACATTTCTCTTCTTTTATTAGAAGTGGTAGATTCTTTATTGATCATACATTATCTCCATATATGACTTATTATACCCAAGCATACCCTTTGATATACCTAAGGGTCTTAAGGAATAAGTCGAAAGTATAACTCATCATACACAAGATACTATGATGATCTCGAGTCAAGGATTACTTGTACTACTATCACTCTGAGAATTCTATTGATGAGGCAAATAAAACTCCATTAGGTATTCCTTAGCGAGCCGCGTTCGGTGAACTTATTCTCTAATAAGCACCTACGTACTTGCTTTAGTGTCTCCACACAAATGATCGTGAGATCAATCATCCTCATCGATGAGCAAACAGCGTATGTACCCGATCTATCGGATTCACTAATCCCCGATTTAGTAATCGATGATTGGGAACTATTTTAGTTTTAAAGCTTTCTAAGAATTTAGATCTCATTAGAATGATAATCATCATTATTATTATAAAGCATTGCTTAAAACTATGGGTTTATCACATATTATAAAGCGACATCATGTAGATAATTAAAAGCCTTTAATAAATTAATATTTTTTATTAATAAATGAATAAGATTATTTTACAAAGTATATGCTTTATCATCAAACATGATTGGCTTGTGTGCATACTACTTTTTTAAAAATATTTGAAGTTATAAAATATAACTTTTAATATTTAAAGGATAATTTCATTAATAATTTAATATTAATGATATTAGATTTAATTATTAATTATATTAAATAAATAGTTTAAAATGATTTTATTAATTTTAAAATCATTTAAAAGGATATAGATGAATTAAAAATATTTGAAGTTATAATTAATGACTTTAATATTTTGATAAATAATGCATTAATATTTAAGTATTAATGGTAATTATTTAAAATAAATTTAATTATTTTAAAAATCATTTAAGGGTAATATTAATACTTTAAAAATATTTTAAGTTAATATAAATAACGTTAATATTTTGGTAATGCTTTCATTAATATTTTAATATTAATTATATATTAATGATAATTGAATTATTTAATATTTAAATTATTTAATAATGATTAGGTGTTTGAAAAATCATGATACATTATAATAATTAATTAAAAATTATTATAAGTTATTTAAAAGTAATATGACTCATATTTAAGTTATTTAAATGGATATTGAACTACAGGATAGAGTCTTAGACTCGATAATTACCCGATAAAGTTTGTCGGCTGCAAGAAATATTTTCAAAAATTGATCTAGACTTATATAAATTGTCTGTATACGTGTTTGTTTGTGATCCAATGACTGCTAAACTTATGTGACAATGTGATTAGGTTATGTGCTGACTACAAATAGCAGTACTATGTGATATGATATATTATACTAATCAAACGAATGATCTTATTAATGATATGTTTCGATATAAAAGATAAAACTAAGTTGTATAAGCAGCAGATCAGACAAGTATCTTAACTTTGCATTTACTTTATGCAATAGACATGTGTAAGCTAATATCTGAACTATTCCTTTTCATTGTTCAAATATCTTAACCTTGTGTATACTTATGCAATTATTCTGTATAAGTAAGTTATTAAATTATAATCTATTGTACAAGTTCTTTAATTTTGTTATTATAAATAAAGATATATATTCTATTCAATAATTTCTAAGCATGGTTATACAAGTATCCTCACTTGGATAATCATTATATTTTATCACATGTTGATACATACTTATTGGTTTCTAGTATGTATACATTGACTTAAAAGCCGTCTATGCTATTTGATTAAATTTAGACACGATTTAAAAATATTATTGAACAAGATAAAACTTTATTGTATCCAATAGAATTGTTTTGGTTCGGATTCTAGACTAGTATGAACATCCAAAATCTGGGAAACTTTTATGCTCCTAAGGTGGATATGCTGGATGAAAATATCGTTGTAACATGTAGTATTGATCAATCTGAGGCATATTGGTGATCACCCGTGTACTGTAAGTATCCTTTTTGTGCATTCTTGAAGCTAACTTGTCAAATTTACCAACACTTTAGTGGGTGAACCACCCTTGACTTGCTCATGTACTAAAAATACATACAACTCAGCTATATATCATCAGCCAAGTTCATTTCATCAATCTATAAATAGAATTGGAGAGAGAAAAGTGTATATTCATGCTCATTTGTTCACAATACTCATCCAAGACCCCCCTCTCAAAAACTCACGAAATATAGTTGTGTATTAGTCCCTAAATCAAGCCCCACTACCTTTATTAACAGATAAGTAGCTAAGATTCAAGATTGGTTTAAGTTAGGTATAAACCCTAAACGTAAATCTAATCATAGTTGCTAGTTTAAATGTTACGTGTTTGTGTTAAAACATGTTGTATGAAGTGTATATTGATGATCTGGGTTGATAGATGTTAGATTCATAACATCTATAGGCTCGAATTTGAAGTTTTTCAAAATCTGGAAGTTTTTTAAAATGTTTTCTGACAATGAATGTCAGACCTCATAGATCTATGCTTGTTAGTTGTTTTAGTGTTTTAAAAATTTATAGTTGTAGTATGTTATGTGGTCTATCATTTGGATCTTGAATCAAGGTCAGCTAATGTACATATTTCAAGTTATAGAAGGTCAAAATGTGTTGACCGACCATGACTGTCTGTTTCTGGGTAACCTAGAACTTACCCAAAAACATCTGACAGCTCGTTCTTGAGCTCTTATCTTCCAGGTGTTATAAGTTTTATATATGTTGTTGTATCAGTGTTATAGTATTTTATATGGACTACAAAGTCATGCCTTTAGATCACTTAAAAAAAATAAAATGGATGTAGTAGATGGTCAAACCAAGCAGAATGATCACGATTTGCGTTTCTGGGTAACCCAGAAAACGGAAGAGTGTGATTTTTGACATGGTTTGACCGAGTAAGATCCGTAGATTGTGATGTTGTTATATTGTTTTTATGTAATAGATCTGTTGTCTTGTATGTTGGCTACAATCTGGAACTTTTAAATCACAAAATTATTACACATATTTCAAGTTTGTGGAAGCCCAAAGTAGGGCAGTCGAACTGTTCTTCATTTCTGGGTAACCAAGAAAATAAAGAAAAGCTCTGACTGTGACGCCCCCAAAATAGGTATAAATCACCCCTCTTGGGTCACCAAATACATGGTACTGAATACAAATACAAACTTAATTATACAACATGAGCTGAGAGTTTTTACACGAATATTGTCTTCTAGACAATATCCAAACTCAAATGGAGTGCTCATTACATTTATTGTCACACTATTTTATAGAATAGTGAGGACTACTATAACACCATCCCGGACCATCACACCGTTCCCCGACTAGTTCCGGCTATGTTCTCATTTCCTAAAGAGAACAATGGAAGTAAAAAGGGTGAGCTCAACTAGCCCAGTAATAAATATTATGATTAAGATAATGCAGAATAAGTTATCATTAGCCTTCAACAATGTTAAACTGATAGAATATAATAGGTAACAAGTTTAATTGTAGCGGAACAATCAATCCATTAGAAGAGTCAAGTAGAGCATGATATCTACTAACTTCTATGATTTAAAAAGTTTATCATTAACTTTATCGATGGGACTCAACTTAATAAATAAATCACATCATCGAATCATCCATGCACTACGGGCCAATGATATTCATTAGTATCACGTCTACAAATTATTCTTGCACTACGGGCCAAGAATATTCGTGTAATCATCAATGGTCATGATCATACCGAATTATCCCTGGTCATAATCATACCAATCAACAGTCCATCTATGCACGTAAGCTAAAGATGACTTTCATCACAATATAAGCATGAGGATGATGGCAATGATATAAGAATTCAATAAAAAGAAAGCAAATGATACTGTTTTGTGGAGTAAAATTCAAGAATAATATCCATGTATCAAAAATAATTTGGACAGAAAAGAAATAAATTTTTTTGGTGAATAGTACCATGTGAATAGTACTTGGGGAATAGTACCCCATGAATAGTATCCCTAGATGAAAAGTACTTCAAATACTTGACTGAACAATATTTGAATGAATAGTAACTGGGTGAATAGTAACCCATGAATAGTAACTCGTGAATAGTATCCCGGCATGAAAAGTGCCCCAAATACTTGAGTGATTAATATTTTAGTAAATAGTAACTGGGTGAATAATAACCCGTGAATAGTACCCCGGGTGAAAATATTGATATTTAATAAGAAAGTTCAGATCAATATTCCAATGAAACGTTACTGGATGAAGCGCAAAAATCAAGAATATTCCACTAATTTCAAGGATTATAGAACCAATACTTACCATAATAAGTTTAGATTTAAGAATATGAAAAGAAATAACATACGAAAATCAAGAATGAATTTTCACCGTCATACGAAGACGTAATCCGTAGGCGGAGTTATTAGGAGCATATTAACGGATGAATACAAAAATTGTATTCCTTATGAATACAAAAGAAATAATACCCTTACCTTCGTAGAAAAATTTGGATCTTCTCGCAATAGTGAAGTAGCGAGAATACTCTTCTTCTTGCTCTCTATAGTTTCTCTCTCTATAGTGTCTCTTGTGAATCTCAGTGAATTGGTGAGAATGAAAGAAGAATTAAGCTTCTATTTATAGGAGAATGGACTAAATAATGGGCGATTCATGAGCGGTCCAGATTAATTTACTATTAGAGCGGAAGGTTCATATTGATTACTATTAAAACCACAACGGTCCAAATTGATTTGCTTTTAAAATCACCAAATTGATTTGATTTTTTAAAACCACCACCAAGCGGTCCAGATTGATTTACTATTATTAAAACCACCACAAGCGGTCAGATTGATTTACTATTAAAACCACCATCAATGGTCCATATTGATTTACTATTAAAACCACCACCGATGGTCCAGATTGATTTACTATTAAAACCACCATCAATGGTCCATATTGATTTACTATTAAAACCACCACCGACGGTCCAGATTGATTTACTATTAAAACCACCATCAATGGTCAATATTGATTTACTATTTAAACCACCATCAATGGTCAAGATTGATTTACTATTTAAACCACCATCATCGATGGTCTATATTGGTTATATATTAAAACCACCATCGATTGGTCCATAAAATTAGTAAATCTTCCCATAGAATACTAAGTCAAACTTACAATAAAACGCCTCATAACAATCCCTATATTTATATCAAAAATTGAATAAATATTTACCATAAATTATTTATCTTTAATAAACACATTTTTAATCTATTAGCAATTATTCATCATTAATATTATAACTCACAATATTTAACAACCAGATTATTCCCAGGAAAGAATGGGCTTTCCGATAAGGATTTCTCCCTATTGGTGCGTAATTAGGTGACCAAACCTCTCCTCGACAGAACTTTCTAGACATCGTCAATATTGCAAATAATAATATGAATATCTTTGTCGTCTCAATTATTGATTTAATAATATAAAATATTAATATTGTGACAATAATTGAATCAAATAACGTGAGATACTATGCAGCAATTACTGTAGCAATAATTGAGTATAATTGAGTGACTTCTCACATAAGCATCAATAATCAATACCGTGTGCTACTATGAAACCCAGCGTATTATTGTACTTTTACCACGGGGTAGTAGTTCAAGTTTTAACGGTAAAACTTTCGCCGTTATTTTTATAAAAGATATTTACGTCATTTTCTAACTATGACAATACTTTCGTTGTGGGGTCCACTAATGATTGTGTCATGTAAATACGAATATTCCCTGTTAAAATGAATATTCCCCGACCAATTGAATATTCCTTGACACAACGAATATTTTATATCAACTTGCTTACTTTGCAAAATTTTCAAATATTACCCACAACTATAACATTATATCATATCCACACCATAATATTTAAAAATATATTTCAAAAAAATTATTCTTTATTCATAAAATTTGGGGATCCTCAAAAAAGCCCCTTTATTAGTAAGGTTGCTTGCTTTACTGACTTTGGCATCTTACAACCTCCTTCTTATGAAATTTCATCCTCAAAATTAGGGTACGTGTACTGATATGATATGTGAAGAGGTGAGGATACCTTGATTTCATTTGATTCTAACTCCCAGGTCATTTCCTCCACATCGTGGTTTCTCCATAAAACTTTAACTTGAGGTATAACCTTGAAGCGTAGAATATGATCCTTCTTATCCAAGATTTTAACAGGTACCTCTTCATACGTTAAATCTTCCGCTATCTCGTCCGGTTCTAATTCAATAATGTGGTTCGGGTCTTTTACATATTTACGTAACATAGATATGTGAAAAATATTATGAACACGAGACATACTTGGCGATAAGGCGAGTCTATAGGCCACAGTTCCTACTCGATCGAGGATTATAAATGGGCCAATGAATTGAGGATTGAGCTTTCCTCCCTTTCTAAATCTCGTAACTCCTTTCCATGGAGCAACACGTAACAACACATGATCTCCAATATTGAATTCCACGTCCTTTCGATGAAGATCAACATAACTCTTTTTTCGATCTTGTGAGGCTTTTATACGTTGTCGGATCGTTTGAATCTTTTCCATAGTTATATGTACCAACTCCGGTCCCAACAACGTTACTTCACCCACCTCATCCCGACATCTTTGGAAGCGACACTTTCTTCCATACTACTGCGCCTCAAATGGAGCCATGCCGATACTTGCTTGATAATTGTTATTTTAGGAAAACTCCACCAATGGTAAAACCTTGTCCCAACTTCCTTTGAAGTCAAGGACACAGAGTCTTAATAAATCCTCAAGAGTTTGAATAGTCCTCTCCAATTGTCCGTCCGTTTGAGGATGATACGCCAAACTAAATTATAAATTCGTGACCATAGCTTTTTGCAAACTAACCCAAAATCGTGAAGTGAATCTTGGGTCTCGATCGAAACTATGGATCTTGGCATACCATGCAATCTTACAATCTTGTTTATGTACATCTGAACAAGACGTTCAAGTGTATAAGTTTCTCGTATCGGTAAGAAATGAGCGAGACTTGGTCAATCTATCAATAATGACCCAAATCGCATCCATGCCTTGAGAAACCTTGGGAAGACCGATGAATGAAATCCATGGTAATGTGCTCCCACTTCCATTATGGAATTTCAAGTGGTTGCAATGGACCTTTTGGCACTTGATGCTCGCGCTTGACTCGTTGACAAGTTAGACACCTTGAGATAAACCCGCTATCTCTCTCTTCATATTGCTCCACCAAAATGTATGTCGAAGATCACGATACATTTTGGTACTCCTAGAGATGGATTGCAAACAAATGGTGTGTTATGCGCCTCCATCATGATTTTATACTTCAAGTCAAAATCGTTAGGAACACAAGTGCGGAGTTAACTCAAGTATTCCTTCTTCATCGATTCTTGCTTAGGAATAGCACCTTCTTGCACTTTCTTCCTCATACGCATCGGCTCGAAGTGCGTAGCTTGAAGCGGCTTTAACTTTATTGATTAAAGTCGGTTCTACTCGTATATTTGCCATCATCACATGGGTCCCAGAGTCTTTAACTCTATCTCCATCCTTTGTAAGTCATACAAAATGGGCCTTTGCGTTGACAATATCGCACTTCGTACGCATATGATCTTTTACTCAACGCATTACACTACTCGTTCGCTTTTCCAAGATGGTATTGAATGGTATGATCGTAATCTTTCAACAACTCAAGCCCATCGTCGTTTTGGCGTATGTTGAGTTCCTTTTGAGTGAAGAAATATTTGAGGCTTTTATGATCCGTATAGATCTCCACCTTCTCTCCATACGAGGTAATGCCTCCAAATCTTAAGCGCAAAAAAAGCGACATTTGCTGACTCTAGATCATGAGTAGGATAATTCCTCTCATATTCTTTGAGTTGTCGTGAGGCATAGGCTATGAATTTCCCATGTTGCATGAGAACACATCCTAAACCTTTGCACGAAGCATCCTTTATAGATGACAAATCCCTCCGAACGAGATGGTATTATTAGAGCAGTCTTTGAAATGAGTCTCCTCTTGAGTTCTTGAAAACTCTTCTCACAATCCTCGCTCAACCAAATTTTGTATCTTTTCGAGTTAATTTGAGTTAATGGAGTAGCGATTCGAGAAAACCCTTCTACTGAATCTCGATAATAATAACTAGCTAGGCGAGAAAGCTACGTACTTTGATCTTTGAATTAGGTTGCTCCCGACTTTGAATTGCTTCAATCTTTCTTTGGGTCAATAGATATTCCATGATTTGATATCACGTGCCCAAGAAATGCTACTTCCTCAAGCAAAACTCGCATTTCTTTAACTTGGCATATAACTTGTCCTCACGAAGCTTTTGGAGTATCAGCCTCAAGTGTTGCTCATGATCTTCACGACTTTAGGAGTAAATAAGGATGTCATCAATAAAGCGACCACAAAGTGATCCAAATATTCCTTGAATACTCGGTTCATCATATCCATGAAGGAAGCATGAGCATTAGTCAATCCAAAAGACATGACTAGGAATTCGTAATGCCCGTCTGCAGAAGTTTAAAGCGGTCTTTGGGATGTCATCGGTTTTAATCTTTAAGCGATGATATCAAAATGAAGATCGATCTTTGAAAAGAATTTGGCGCCTTGCAACTGGTCAAACAGGTCATCAATACGAGGTAACGGGTACCTATTTTTGATGGTGACATGATTCAACTCCCAATAATCAATACAAAGTCGCATACTTCCATCTTTCTTCTTCACGAATAGAACAGGAGCACCCAAGGAGGCGCATTTAGAATGAATGAAACCGATGTCTAACAATTCATGTAGTTGGGTTTTTAACTCCACGAAGTTCAATAGGAGCCATTCGATATGGGGCTTTAGAAATGGGTTTTATACAAGGTCGAGGTCGATACAAAATTTAATTTCACGAGGGAAGTTCTTTCGGGAATACGTCGGAAATTTATTAACAATAGAAATATCATTCAAGATCGGCGTATTTTTGTTAAAAATGACGTGACATGAGCTAAGAAAGCTTGACATCCGTTTTTCAATAAATGAATAGCTTTATGGCTTGAGATGATAGTAATTGACTTTAATGGTTTGGTTGCTTGAATTCGCATAATAGGTTGGTTAGGAATATGAAAGCTAACAACCTTACGAAAAAAATCAATTTTAGCATGATGAGTAGTCAACCAATCAATTCATAAAATCACATCGAATGCAAGTATTTTTAAAGAGATAAGATCGACAGGTAACGTGCGGTTACCGATTTGAATCAAACAAGACTTATAAACAGTGGATGTAATGAAGGTTTCTCCCAATGGAGTTTCAACAGATAAATCAAAGTCTAATTTCTCTAGAGTCAAATTTAAACGTTGAGCGCAAGTAGGAGAAATAAAAGAATGGGTAGAACCGGTATCAAATAAGGTATAGACTTCGCTAGAGTTTATGATTAGCTTACCGTGATCACCTCGTTGGATTCCTCACTTTTTGGGAGGTTCTGACAAACACTCTCCCTTGAACTACCGGTTTTGTCTTTATGCTGGGATGGCCTTTGATGCCTCCATCCCAGCTGGACTTGACTTTGGTGCACGAATAAATTGGGCTAGGTGACCTTCTCTTCCACAATTGTAACATTCTTTGGACTGCTATGTACAGTTTGGACTGATGTGTCCCTCTTCTCCGCATTTGTAACATACGATCGGCGGTCGTTCTCCTTCCTTAACAACAGGTGCTGGTACTAACATCTTTCCATCATTATTGAATCTCCTCTTCTTGAAATTTCCACTTCTATTATCTTGGCCATGATTACCATCGAAGTGGTTTCCATTTCTGACATGTTGATTCCCTCCACGTTTGTTGTCACCGCTTCGATGACTGCTACCCTTTGGTATTATCGACTTGTCATTTGCTCTTTCTCTTGGTTGGGTTGACTCATTATCGTGCTCAATAAGCGAGCCCTATTTACAACATCACGAATACAAACACAGTTTGTGAGAAATGAGGTATTGACGTATTTTGGGTCTCAAACCTCGTAGAAACATTCGCGTCATTCTCTCCTCATTATCAACCAAATGGGATGTGAACCGGGACAACTCGGCAAACTTAGCCTCGTCCTTGCGACACGGTCATATTGTTTTGCTCCAACTTGATAAACTCCACCTCCTTCATGTGACGAATACTTTTGGGAAAGTACTTGTCGTTGAACAGTTCTTGGAACTTTTCCCAAGACATTTTGAGTGCGGCAGGCTGAGTACGTTTTACTGATTCCCACCAGTAATATGCCTCTCCTCTCAACATGAAGGTGGCAAAGGGAACCTTTTGCTCCTCGGAGCATCCCAAGACATCAAATATCTTGGTGATCTGCTTTATCCACGTCTCGCCTTAAGTGGTTTTGGCTCTCCCAAAAACTCCGGTGGTCCCCGCTCCTTGAAACTGCTTAGCAGTGACCATCCGAGAGTTGCCAGTGTTTCCACCTACATTTTGAACAGGAGACGCTCTCACCTGATGTTGCATGAATTGCATAAAGCCTCTGAACATCCCATCGTTCATCATTTGATCGGTGTTTTTATTTACACGAGGATTATTGTCTTCTATTGCACATTATCACGGATATTAATAGTTGGTGACTCAAGCGGTCTCATGTGCTTCATTGCTTATCTCAACATTTTCGGATGCCATTTTCAATTAACGCCACAAAACAAGGGTTAATTGACATGCCACATATTATCCCTATACTCTCGTGAGCCAATTAAATACCAAATAAACTTAGGTAGGTCATACTAGCGAAGGAATTCCCGTCTCTCCCCTCCTAGTTCTTGTCTCACATCTCGGCCGAGGATCATATCCTAAGCTTTGATACCAACATGTGGCGCCCCCAAAATAGGTATACATCACCCATCTTGGGTCACCAAATACATGTTACTAAATACAAATACAAACTTAATTATACAACATGAAAGTGAGAGTTTTTTACACGAATATTGTCTTAGACAATATCCAAACTCAAATGGAGTCCTCATTATATTTATTGTCACACTATTTTATAGAATAGTGAGGACTACTATAACACCATCTCGGACCATCACTCCGTTCCCCGACTAGTTCCGACTACGTTCTCATTTCCTGAAGAGAACAATGGAAGTAAAAGGGTGAGCTCAACTAGCCCAGTAAGAAATATTATGACTAAGATAATGCAGAATAAGTTATCATTAGCCTTCAACAATGTTAAAGCGATAGAATATAATAGACAACAAGTTTAAGCTGCGGCGAAACAATCAATCCATTAGAAGAGTAAAGTAGAGCATGATATCTACTATCTTCTATGATTTAAAAAGTTTATCATTAACTTTATCATTTGAGACTCGACTTAATAAATAAATCACATCATCGAATCATCCACACTCTACTGGGCGAAGATATTCATTAGTATCACGTCCATAAATTATTCTTACACTACTGGGCCAAGAATATTCGTGTAATCATCAATGGTCATGATCATATCGAATTATCTCTGGTCATAATCATACCAATCAACAGTCCATCTATCTACGTAAGCCAAAGATGACTTTCATCACAATATAAGCATGAGGATGATGACAATGATATAAGAATTCAATTAAAAAGAAAGCAAAGGATAAATTTTAAAGATTTATAATTTAATTTATCGAGAATTTAATAATGTCCAAATTGTCAACATGATCTTTGCTTTGTGGAGTAAAATTCAAGAATAATATCCATGTATCAAAAATAATTAGGACAGAAAAGAAATAAATTTTTTTGGTGAATAGTACCCCGTGAATAGTACCACCGTGAATAGTACTTTGGGAATAGTACTCAAGTGAATAGTACTGACATGAAAAGTACCCCAAATACGAGTGAACAATATTTGAGTGAATAGTAACCGGGTGAATAGTAACCCGTGAATAGTAACTCGTGAATAGTATCCCCGCATGAAAAGTGTTTACGAATAATTAGAAAGTGAATAATATTTTAGTGAATAGTAATTGGGTGAATAGTAACCGTGAATAGTACCATGGGTGAAAATATTGATATTTAATAAGAAAGTTCGGATCAATATTCAATGAAGCGATCTTTGGATGAAGCGCAAAAACTCAAGAATATTCCACTAATTTCAAGGATTATAGAAGCAATACTTTACCATAGTAAGTTTAGATTTAAGAATATGAAGAGAAATAACATACTGAAGCGCAAATGGATTTTCACCTATCATACGATGCGTAATCGCGTAGAGCGGGTTATTCCAACATATTAACGGATGAATACGAAAAATAGTATTCCTTATGAATACGAAAGAAATAATACCCCTTATCTTAGTAGAAGGTTGGATACTGCAATAGTGAAGTAGCAGAATACTCTTCTTCTTGCTCTCTATAGTTTCTCTCTCTATAGCGTCTCTTGTGAATCTCAGTGAATTGGTGAGAATGAAAGAAGAATTAAGCTTCTATTTATAGGAGAATGGACTAAATAATGGCGATTCATGAGCGGTCCAGATTGATTTACTATTAGAAGCAGACGGTTCATATTGATTACTATTAAAACCATAACAAGCGGTCCAGATTGATTTACTTTTAAAACCACCACCGACGGCCCAAATTGATTTACTTTTAAAACCACCACCGATGGTCCAGATTGATTTACTATTAAAACCACCATTAATGGTCCAGATTGATTTACTATTAAAACCGCCATCAATGGTCCAGATTGGTTATCTATTAAAACCACCATCGACGGTCCATAAAATTAGTTAATCTTCAATGAAATACTAAGTCAAACTTACAACAAACGCCTCATAACAATCCTTATATTTATATCAAAAATTGAATAAATATTTACCACAAATTATTTATCTTAAATAAACACATTTTTAATCTATTAACAATTATTCATCATTAATATTATAACTCACAATATTTAATAACCAAATCATTCCCAGGAAAGAGGGGGCTTTTCTATAAGGATTTCTCCCTATTGGTGCGTAATTAAGTGACCAAACCTCTCCTCGACAGAACTTTTTAGACATCGTCAATATTGCAAATAATAATATGAATAAGTTTGTCGTCTCAATTATTGATTTAATAATATAAAATATTAATACTGTGACAATAATTGAATCAAATAACGTGAGATACTATGCAGCAATTACTGTAGCAATAATTGAGTATAACTAAGTGACTTCTCACATAAGCATCAATAATCAATATCGTGTGCTACGATGCAACCACGCGTATTACTGTACTTTTACCACCTGGTAGTTCAACAGTTTAATGGTAAAATTTTCGTCGTTATTTTTATAAAAAGATATTTCTATCGTTTTCTAACTACGACAATACTTCCATTGTGGGGTCCACCAATGATTGTGCCATCGTACGAATATTCCCTGTTAAAACGAATATTCCCCGACCAATCGAATATTCTCCGACACAACGAATATTTTATAGCAACTTGCTTATTTTGCAAAATTTTCAAATGTTACCCACAACTATAACATTATATCATATCCACACCATAATATTCAAAAATATATTTCAAAAAATATATATTCTTTATTCATAAAAGTTGGGGTCTTACACTAACAAAGATGTTACGAGCTTTATATCTTTGCTTATGTGTTATGTTTTGGTCCGTAAATTCTTATGAACTTATAATATTCCATATATACTATAACATTTGATCAATAGCTAATTTCATTAACATCTTAGGCGATTGAATTATTCATGGTCAAACTTCTTTAACTCATTAATCGCTTATGAATGTTCTTGAGCTTCAAGAACACCTAATGATGACACTTTCACGCTAAATACTATAGCGACAAACTTTTAATATTAATTATTTTATTTCTCAAAAATAATTTAAAAATAGAAATTAGTTTCGAAAATTACAAAAATAATTTTAAAAATTATTTGAAGTTATAAAAATTAACTTTTAATAATTTGGCATATTTTTCATAAATATTAGTATATATTTAAATATTATTGATATTTAATTTATTTAATAAATGAATGAAATAAATTAATTAAAAATGATTTTATTATATAAAAAATCATTTTAAATGATAATAAGGTATGTAAAAATATTTTAAGTTATAAAATATAACTTTTAATATTTTAAAATAAATTTTATTAATTATTTAATATTAATGATATTAGAATTATTTAATAATTATATTAAATAAATTAGTTTTAAAATGATTTTAATATTATAAAATTTATTTTAAATGAAAATAAAGTGTTTAAAAATATTTAAAGTTTTAAAATATAACTTTTAATATTGAAAGGAAAATTTCATTAATAATTTAATATTAATGATATTAGATTTATTTATTAATTATATTAAATAAATAGTTTTAAAATTATTTTATTAATTTAAAATCATTTAAAAAGGATATAGATGAATTAAAAATATTTTAAGTTATAATTAATGACTTTTAATATTTTGATAAATAATGCATTAATATTTAAGTATTAATAGTAATTATTTAAAAATAATTTTAATTCTTTTAAAAATTACTTAAGGATAATATTAATACTTTAAAAATATTTTAAGTTAATATAAATAACTTTAATATTTTGGCAATGGTTTCATTAATATTTTAATATTAATTAGATATTAATGATAATAGAATTATTTAATATTTAAATCATTTAATAATAATTTGGTGTTTGAAAAATTATGATAAATTACAATAATTAATTAAAAATTATTATAAGTCATTTAAAAATAATATGACTCATATTTAAGTTATTTAAATGGATATTGAACTACATGATAAAGTCTTAGACTCGATAATTTACCCGATAAAGTCCGTAAGATAATCAAAATATTTGAGAAATTGATGCGGACTTATATAAATTATCAGATATCGTGTTTGTTTGTGATCCAATGACCGATAAACATATGTGATAATGTGATTAGGTTATGTCTTTGACTACAAATAGCGATACTATGTGATATGATATATTATTCTAATCAAACGAATGATCTTATTAATGATAGGTTTCGATATATAAAAGATAAAACTAAGTTGTATAAGCAGCAGATCGACAAGTATCTTAACTTTGCATTTACTTTATGCAATGGACATGTGTAAGCTAATATCTGAACTATTCTTTTTCATTGTTCAAATATCTTAACCTTGTGTATACTTATGCAATTATTCTGTATAAGTAAGTTATTAAATTATAATCTATTGTACAAGTTCTTTAATTCTGTTATTATAAATAAAGATATATATTCTATTCAATAATTTCTAAGCATGGTTATACAAGTATCCTCACTTGGATAATCATTATATTTTATCACATGTTGATACATACTTATTGGTTTCTAGTATGTATACATTGACTTAAAAGCCGTCTATGCTATTTGATTCAGCTAGACACAGATTTAAAAATATTATTGAACAAGATAAAACTTTATTGTATCCAACCGAATTATTTTGGTTCGGATTCTAGACTAGTATGAACATCCCAAATCTGGGAAACTTTTATGCGCCTAAGGCGGATATGCTGGATGAAAATATCGTTGTAACATGTAGTATTGATCAATACAGGGCATAACTGGCAGATCACCCCCGTGCCTGTAAGTATCCTTTTGTGCATTATTGAAGCTAACTTGTCAAATTTACCAACACTTTAGTTGGTGAACCACCCTTGACTTGCTCATGTACTAAAAATACATACAACTTAGCTATATATCATCAGCCAAGTTCATTTCATCAATCTATAAATAGAATTGGAGAGAGAAAAGTGTATATTCATGCTCATTTGTTCACAATACTCATCCAAGACCCCCCTCTCAAAAACTCATAAAATATAGTTGTGTATCAGTCCCTAAATCAATCCCCACTACCTTTATTAACAGATCAGTAGCTAAGATTCAAGATTGGTTTAAGTTAGGTATAAACCCTAAACGTAAATATAATCTTAGTTGCTAGTTTAAATGTTATGTGTTTGTGTTAAAACATGTTGTATGTAGTGTATATTGATGATCTGGGTTGATAGATGTTAGATTCATAACATCTATAGGCTCGAATTTGAAGTTTTTCAAAATTTGGAAATTTTTAAAATGTTTTCTCGATAAATGAATGTCGAGAACCTCATGAATCTATGCTTGTTAGTTGTTTTAGTGTTTTAAAATTTATAGTTAAAGGCGGATATCTTTGGATGAAAATATCGTTGTAACATGTAGTATTGATCAATCTGAGGCATAATTGGTGATCACCCCATGCCTCGTAAGTTATGACGGTTTTGAGATAAAGTTCATTTAACCTTATCGAAAATAGAAAATAATGTTCATAGTCTCGAATTGATTCCCATTTATAATCGTAGCGTAGTTTCAAAAATTTGAAATCGAAATGATATGTTGTTAATTGTTACTTGACTTACTTCAAATTGTTGATTCGTTGTAGAAGTGCTATTCACGAAAAACATTTACTTTTTCTTGACTAATCTGTTATTGATTGCTATTACTTATTTGGGTAATCAAATGCTCATTCTTGCTTTAAATTTAAATGCTTTTCATTTAAGTGTGATCAACCGTAAGGCTCTCGCTAAGAACAAGGGAAAAGGAAAGGTTCTTTGAATGAGTTCTATGCTATCCTATGTAATAACTAGACTTTATTAAGACAATGATATTTATTATTATCATGTATTGTAATGTATTAAAGGTCACGTACTTGGGATTAGACTACGATATATATGTAAATTAAGTTTGATATTTATATTATTGTTATTATTATTAGTATTATTACATTCATAGAAATGGTATCTTGAAGCACCGAGTTAGGGTTTCAAGTACACGAATTTGGGGCGTCACAAAGAGAAGGAAAGCATGTCTTAGAACGCAGGTGTAGGGAAAAAGCTAGAAAAGAGCTTTTAACTACTTTACTCTTGGGAGAAGTGTAAGGGAAGATAAAGAACATATAGTTCACGTAATGTAACACTTAATCAAGTGATTTAAACCTTGAAGCGAAGGTTAAAGCGGAAAGATTTAATGGGATTAAAAGACAAAGAA
Source organism: Panax quinquefolius (assembly GCA_020205615.1). Lineage (NCBI taxonomy): Eukaryota > Viridiplantae > Streptophyta > Magnoliopsida > Apiales > Araliaceae > Panax > Panax quinquefolius. Next base: position 26,727,826 of record CM035159.1, on the reverse strand, counting down.
TGTAAAGATATCTCGAGGACCCGTAGTCGGCGCTAAAACAAGCGTGTGGGATTGCTATGATTGTGATTCCTTCGACGTTGAGTGGCGAGGATGATGTATAACATTTCAATGTTATGATGTCATAATGAGAGTTAAGTGTGAAGCGTATGAAATATTTGTGAACGCAATGTTGTTGTAATGAATGAATGATCGGTCTTAGCATAAAACGAATTGTATGGCTTCGACATTAAGAAAGAGTAATGAACGTGGGATTTATGTAATGGATAACGAAAGTAGTAAGTAAGATATGATTTATTAAAAAATCCATAATGAATGGTATCAAGATTAATGAAAGCCAAATGTGAGTCGGATAGAGAATGTTAGAATGAAATGTAAGCGTTGAACACTTTAATCGACGTGAGGGTTGAGTGTATGCGAATATTAAACGGGCAGAACCTACACCCCGTGTATGGTTTGACCATAAGATAATGAAGACCAATGATTAAACCTATGAACGGTGAAGAAACTAAAGTATAGACAATGACATATAACGTAAAGAAGCCGAGTTAATGATTAACTTGGATAACGTTCTGAGTCAAATGGACCGAACGTTGTAAGATATGAATAAGGTAATGGTTAACGCTATGAATGCGTATAATTAATATTGAATGATTGTTCCGAGTATACAGAATATTGTATGACTTAGACGATAAAGAATGAATCCTGAGGTATGGCATTTAGTTGCCAAAAAGCTACAAGGAATAAGAAATTGACTTAACAAACATTATAATTTAATGGTTCGGATAAGTTAAGATGAGTTTAGGTTGTAGTATAATCGTAACCTTTGATGGTTGACATATGGGAGCTGGGCTACACAATTCCTTCAAAGAGCGGAGGTATATACGAAATTTGCAACCGATCTAACTCACTATGATGACAGTGTAGATGAGACGAAAACTTGTTTGTTGGTTGTTTGTGGGAAACCACTCAGAGTACCATATGGAATACTAGCAGAGACACGATGTGTGCTGAGTCCTAGGAGAGTTATAAGAAGAAGATAAGAATGTAAATCATCAAAGATGATGATCGTATGAGTTAAGACATCTTCGTATGTCATGAAGCCGTAAACCAATAAAGAAAGTTAGTCGCGTAAACTTAGATTACAAGAACGTGAACCTTAAGAAGTAAAGTTAAGTAAACCAATGCGTAAAGTCAGGTATATGACTAATTGGTGTATGTGTTATTTCCTTATGTGTTATATAGGAATCGAAATAAGTAGTTTAGCGTAAACTATAAGTTGTAGCTGTGCGTAAGGCAAGTTTCCTAACTTCAATCATATTTTAAATGAATGCTAGTTTCTTAAACTTCTCAGATGTTGAACTTGAGAAGTTTTATGTATGTGAAAATGTGTGATATTTGTACAAGGTAGTAGAATGTATGAGGCCTTATGCCATAATTTTAACACTTCGGTGTTTCTATGAGATGAACTGTTCAATATGAGAATATTCTATTTATATATGAATCGTTATTGTTAAGTCCGTGCTAATGATTCTAGCCAGACATGATGTGTATGAAAAAGGTAGAAGAATAAAAGTATTTCAAAGTGAATGTAACTAATGTTTTAAAATGATAGGAATCAGGATTATTCCTATTATTTAAGCTGCTTCATAACCTTTGTTTGGTTATTGAAGTCTTAAAAGAATGTTTAAATTCTTGAGGTTGATTATTCAATTGCTATGACTTATTTGAGCAATTGAATGCTCTCACTACTTTAAATAAAAACATTTTCAATGTGACGATGTTAGAAAGAACTTAAGGATCGGTAAAGATCACTGTCGATCGATATCCGGAAGAAGTGCCATTCAAGATATGAATGTGCGTGAAGATCAAGCCAAGACTTGTAATGTAGAATAATGTTAATTAAACTATAGAATAGTTTAATGAATCGTTATATATCCTTGGTGGGGGGATGAAAGTCACTCTTGTAAGAGATAAAGAATAATGTAATTATCATTATTTGTAATGAATAAGGTTATAAGGTATTGGAACCTGGGATTTGATAATGTATGTTTTTATATTTAGCTATATAATGATGTATGTTTGGAAAGAAGTGGGATCGTGACATACGGAATCAAGTGTGAAAATAGACATAGGATTTGAGGCGTTACATGAACCTTATTTTCAATTAATGGATTAATTAAGTTGTCCTTATTTATTCCATCTTATATGAAACTTATTATTGATAATTAGTTTTAATTGATTGAATGATATTTTTTTGATTGATAATTTGATAATGGCCAGTTAAATAGATCAAGTTATTATTTACTAAATGATATTGTATATAAACATAAGTAGCAATTAGTAAAATCTGATTGTGGACAAGCTTTTGAGTATTGTTATGATTATCAGAAGGCAAGTTAAATAATTCTTGATTGTGTGATTGCTTCTTGGAATAATCTAATTCCCTAATTTGTTACGCTGTTGTTATATTAAAGCTGGATTGATAGCTCTAGGTTGTATCATAGTTAGGGTATAGTGGGGGCGATTTTGACATTAGATTTAAAACCTAAAGGGAATTTTGGGTAACACGGATTGTTGTTATCTAGGATAATTAATTTCATTGAAGGGTAAATATTGTTTACCTTGATTATTCTATTAGTGTGAAAAGTGTGACACTAAACTGAAAAATTGAAGCTTTTAATCATTAATTATTCTCATTAAATTTAATTATGTTCATTTTAGTAAGTTAATATTAACATTAAACCCCCCCCATCTTTTACTCATTATTTATTTATATTTTAGAAATAGTAAGAATAAATTTAAGACAATATCACTCTCGTGGGTTTGACCCTCGCTTATCACTATACTGGATTTTGTGTTCATAGAGTAATAGTAAGGTTTAATTTTAGAGTGTTAACAAAAACTTCCAAATCTTGTTACCGTTGCCAGGGAGTGTTTATTTTTTTTTTTATTATTTGTATTATTTTCAGGTTTATGATGCGATTCTCTCAATTTGAAAATTGAATTTTGTTCGTAAATTGAGAAGATAACAAAAAGGCCAAGGAAAGAGACTCGTCAAGGTAGAAGCACAATTGCAGATTTAGAAAAAGCTTTCGTTCCATCACATGGCCTCAACGTAGCACTTGAAATATTGTCTAACAATTCATCCATTGATTCAGAAGAAGAAAAGATGGATGCTCCCAATAATAACAAGACTTTGAAGGAGTTGGCTACTCCTAATCTGAACCAACAACCTTTGTGTATTGAATGTCTTAACTTAGATGCCACTTTTGAATTGAAATCAGGACTAATTCATCTTTTGTCTACTTTTCGTGGTCTCACGGGTGAAGATTCATACAAACATCTAAAGGAGTTCAATGTAGTGTGCTCCAACATGAAGCCACATGGAGTTACAGAGGAGCAGATAAAGCCAAGGGTGTTTCCCTTTTCATTAGCATAATTAGTAAAAGACTTGTTATATTATCTTCCAACGGGATCAATACAGTTATGGAATGACATGAAATGGTTATTCTTAGAAAATTATTTCCCTGCTTCAAGAGTTTCCAACATAAGGAAAGAGATATGTGGAATAAGACAGTTCAATGGAGAAACTCTCTACGAGTATTGGGAAAGATTCAATAAATTGTGTTCCAGTAGTCCAACGTACCAAATTGATGATCAACACCTGATCTAGTATTTCTATGAGGGACTGTTTGACAGTAGTATGCATACAAGCCAATCATGTATGATGATAAAGCATATACTTTGTAGTCAATCTTATTTATGTATTAATAAAAGTATTAATTTAGTAAAGGCATTTAATTTATCTACATGGTGTTGTTTTAATAATATGTGATAAACCCATAGTTTTAAGCAATATTTTTAGAATCATGTTGAGATCATGATAATGAGATCTAAATTCTTAGACATCTTAGAACTAAAATGTTCCCAATCAATGGATTACTAAAAAGGGGATTAATGAATCCAAATAGATTGGTACATACGTTGCTTGCTCATTGGATGAGGATGGTTGATCTTATGATCATTTATGTGGAGACACTAAAGTAAGTATGTAGGTGATTATTGGAGAATAAGTTCACTGAACGTGACTCGCTAAGGAATACCTAATGGAGTTTTACTTGCCTGTCAATAGGAATTCCTGTAGTGATACTAGCATAAGTAATCCTTAGACTTGAGATCATCATAGTATCTTGTATATAATGATTTATACTTTGACATATTCCTTAAGACTCTCATGGTATATCAAAGGGTATGCTTGTGTATTGTGATAACCCCAAATCCGAGTACTTCAATTTCCACGGGATTTGATATTCATTGTACAAACATCATGTGTCTATCTACCCATAATAAATGAAAATCATAAAATAGATAGAAATAAATCCTCTCCTTATGGAGTTACAACATCTGAATGCAAATACATCAATCCTAGGTCAGTATGTTAGGTTTGTAATATTCATGAACACAATCAAATTACACAAATTAAGTGGAAGCGTGGAAAATTAGAGTTTTAAAATTTTACAAACCATATACCCAAATCATCATTTATGCATAATTATTAATTAAACGAAAATATGAAGAACAATAATCATACCCTTGAAGATTCGAGCTTCCTCAGGTACAAGTTTACCTCCAATCTTTTTCGCGTTCAACTTGAATCCACCGGGTTTGGTTCCTTCCTTTGATTAACGTTAGCCACCCAAGTGTTTGGCCTCTAGAGGTGATCCACCAAGGGAGAAGAAATATTCAAGAAGAAGGGTGGTTGGCTAAACCCTAGTTTTCTATCTCTACTGAAAAAGAACGTACTCTCCAACTAATTAGAATCACGTATGTTGTGAAAAAATCAACAACCCACCTCACCCATAATAAGATTCCTCTTATTTATAGATGTGGGCAACCCTCCTTAACAATTAAGGAATTGGGTTTTATTTTAATTAATTAAAATCCTTTAATTAATTAGCCTCCTAATCTTATTACTTAATAAATGAGAGTACTAATATTAAATTAATTTTCAACTCTTTAGAAATTAAAATAATAATAATTGTAATAATATTAATAAGACTCCTCTTATTAATATATATATTTAATAGTTCCAAAATATTAAATAATAAATATTAAGCTATTTAATTTATTCTATCACCATAGATTAAATTAAATACACTTAACTTATTATTACAATTATGACATTAACTTCTTAAATAATTATTCTTCCTTTTATGGTGTGACCCTTTAGGTTCTCCATATTAAACCGGTTGTAAATAAATCAATTAGAACAATTCTAATCTTATTTAAATAAATAAATAAAATTATTAATTTATTTAAATAAATAATATTTATTCTACAATAGGGATAAGCCTCCCTAGCGATCAACGACTTTCCAGATAATATAGAATTCAACATTAATCATAAAAGTACCTTTGAGTAAATAGTTACCGTACAAGTCAATCCTTCCACCATACAATGTCCCAATCAAATATAAGACATGGAATTACTGTCAAGTCTTATTTTATTTAATTATATGTATTTTGACTCTTAAATGCACAACACCAAATAATGCAAATTAGAAACTCCTTTTAATTTCATTACGCGCCGCCAATAACTCTTTGGGTTGTCATTTATCGAATCACATAGGACATTTCTTCTTTTACTAGAAGTGGTAGATTCTTTATTGATCATACATTATCTCCATGTATACGACTTATTATGCCCAAGCATACCCTTTGATATACCCTAGGAATAAGTCAAAGTATAATTCATCATACACAAGACACTATGATGATCTCAAGTCTAAGGATCACTTATACTACTATCACTACTGAGAATTCTATTGACATACAAGTAAAACTCCATTAGGTATTCCTTAGCGAGCCACGTTCAGTGAACTTATTCTCTAATAAGCACCTATATACTTGCTTTAGTGTCTCCATAGAAATGATCATGAGATCAATCATCCTCATCCAATGAGCAAGCAACGTATGTACCAATCTAACCAGATTCATTAATTCCCAATTTAGTAATCCAACGATTGGGAACTATTTTAGTTTTATAATTTTATAATATAATTTTAAAATTATTGCCAACGCAATAATAACCTATAGGGTCACACACATGTAAACGTAATTAAAGGAAATTAATTTAAATTATAAATATTTAAATATATCAATATGATTGATAGTATTTAAATAACTAATTTAAATTAATAGGATAATTATATATAGGTATATTAATTAAGTAAGACTTAATTAATATATATATATATATATATATATAAATTTGGATTTTATTAAATTAGGTTTTGAATAATATTTTTTAATAGCTATATATATGATATGTAGCGACCATTTTAGGCATTATTCATAAATTGAAAACCCTAGCCGCTCTAGAGAGACTAGAGAGAAACAAGTTCGAAAAATCCTCATCCTTGGTGGCTAGTACCACGGTTCCTTCTTACGCAAATCGTAGGATGATTCTCGGAGCTCGAAAGTGGATACCGAGAGGCGCGATTCATTTGGATTGCATTGGAGATTCCAACGCATCAATTTCAGTATCACAATCAGTATAATTTCTAACCACTGAGTTAATTGATTTTCACATGGATCCTATTTAGGGTTTCGAAATTGCCTTAAATTATTTTTTTTTCCGCGTTTTTGTGCCGAAATCCCTTCAGTGTATATTGATGATCTAGGTTGATAGATGTTATATCCATAACATCTATAGGCTCAGATTTGAAGTTTTTGAAAATCTGGAAATTTTTTAAAATGTTGTTTGACAACTAATGTCAGACCTCATAGATCTGTGCTTGTTAGTTATTTTAGTGTTTTAAAAGTTTGTAGTTGTAGTATGTTATGTGGTCTATCATTTGGAACTTGAATCAGGGTCAACTAATGTACAAATTTTAAGTTATGGAAGGTTAAAATGCATTGACCGACCATGACTGTCTATTTCTGGGTAACCTAAAACTTACCCAGAAACGTCTGACAACTTGTTCTTGGGCTCTGATCTTCCAGGTGTTATATGTTTTGTATATGTTGTTGTATCAGTGTTAGTGTTCTAGTATGTTATATGGACTACAAAGTCATGCCTTTAGATCACTTAAAAAAATAGAATGGATGTAGTAGATGGTCAAACCAAGCAGAATGATCACGATTTGCGTTTCTGGGTAACCCAGAAAACGTAAGAGTGTGATTTCTAATATGGTTTGACCGACAAAGATCCGTAGATTGTGATGTTGTTATACTATTTTTATGTAATAGATCTGTTGTCTTGTATGTTGGCTACAATCTGGAACTTTTAAATTATAAAATCATTACACAGATTTCAAGTTGTAGAAGCCCAAAGGAGGGCATTTGTGACGCCCCCAAAATAGGTATACACAACACCCATTTTGAGTCGCCAAATACATGGTACAGAAACAACTACAACTTTATTATTACAACAGTAAAACTGTGAGTTTGAATACAAATATTATCTTCTAGACAATATCTATACTCAAATAAATCCTCATCACATTATTGATTCATTATTTTACAAAAATGGTGAGGACTACTAAACAACTCTCTCTAGAATCTTCATTCCATACCCCGACTAGTACTGCATTTACATTCTCGCCTCCCGAGAAGAAAAATGGAACAACAAGGAAAAGGGTGAGCTCAACTAGCCCAAGAAAGAATATTATGACTAAGATAATATACAACAAATTATTGTTAGTCTTCAACAGGAAAAATCGATAGAATACAATAGACAACAAGTTTCGGATCAATATTCGCAGTGAAATAATAATTCATAGAAGAGTTACGAGAGAATGAAATCTACTATAATCTATGAATTTAACAAATCCATCATCAATATTTTATCCTCGTAACATCAATCAATATACATCCGGAATCAAATATTCATCTATGCACTACATGTGCCAAAGATATTCATCAATCGGTCATGTTCATCTCAACACTGTTCATCTTTGCACTAAAGGCTAAAGATATTCATCAGTAATCATTAATCTTTGCACTACACAGCCATAAAGATATTCAATAATATCATCATTTAAGACCGAGGATGATGAAAATATTTTTAAAGAAACGAATCCAAATGAAACAAAATGACAAGGATTAAGGATCAAGGATTCAGTACTTGGTTTTATCCACGCCCAAAAATACCTCAAAAATAATCATAGTGGTGTAAAATTCAAGAATGATCAAAACATGGATACAATCGTAGCTAGTATCCGTAATAGATATTTCAGACAAAAAGAAGAAATTTTATTTTTCGGTGAATAAAGGCCAGTATACATGAATAGTGTCGATATCGTGAATAAGTGTCGTATCACGTGACTAGTAACTCCGACACCAAAAGATAGAAATTCCACAAAAACATCTTCACGCTTTCATGAATAGTACTCGTGAATAGTAACTCGTGAATAAGAACTTCATGAATAGTAACTCGTGAATAGTAACTCATGAATAGTAACCCATGAATAGTAACCCGGACATGAAAAAGTTCCAAATTTGATAAAAACTTCAGATCAACATTTCAAGATATAATGATATTGAAGAAATAATATCATTCTGAAAAAAAAATAATATCCCTTACCTTGAAAGATCAAGATTCTTAGCTAGAATACTAGGGTATAAGGTGAAGGGAACTTGCAAACCGCCTAGCAATACTCAAAGTATACTCAAAATACTCACAAGAATACGCTCAAAATATCGAGAGAGAAATAGAGAGAAAACTTTTACGGTGTGATTTTCAATTCTAACCTAAGCACCTATTTATAGGAAAATGCTTAGAACACCAAAGCGTAAAATTTAATATAATATTAATATAATTATACAAATTTTCCTTAGCCCACCTTTTGGTCAAAACACCAGTCACACATGTTAATGATGTCCAAAAAATACAAAAACATTTTTTCTAACAAAAATAATTTAAACTCCCAAAAATCAATTATTTTGAGCTTGAACTTCAATAATTCATAATAAATAGCCCTTTCATCAGAAAATTCGAATCTCAATGAGTTTTATAGGAAATTCAATTCTCTACAACTTTGCAGAAGAAAGTTTTTCCAAATTCCAAACAAAAATCGACCGAAATCCACAAACAGGCGATTTGCTGTGTTATAATCAAATTTCGATTCAATAATTGTGTCCACCAACACACAAAACATGTGTTAAACATTTAATGCCACAAAAATACTCTTCCTCCTCATATACTCATATATCCCACATTCATTGTAAAATATCACAATTAATATATTATTAAAATAATATATTTAAATGAATTATTTTATCGAAAAAGATAAAATATTAATTTTCAACAATTTTCATTTTAAAAATTTTCTCCATCTATATCCACATAAAATCAATATTTTCCTCATCATATAAATCAATAATTAATTATTCACAAATAATATTACGTAATCACAATATTGACAACCTGTGCAGCTCCCAGAAAGAGGGGCTTTCCAATAAGAATTTCTTCATCACGCGCATGATTAGATGACCAAACCTCTCCTTGATGTAACTTTCTAGACATTGCCAATAATGTTATCTAATAATATTATTCAGATAATATGAATTATTGCTTCGATAATGAAAGATCTTGTGTAATGACAATTATTGAAACAATAAAGAATATAAAATATCAACACAAAGAATTATTAACTCAATAAAATAATCGAATAAAGTAATTACGTAACCATTATTGAGTAGTGCCTTCACGTAAGAATCAATAATTGGTGCAATACTGGTGCTTCTTGTTTCAACAACGCGTATTAGTGTGTTTTAACCACCGGTATTCCAACAAAGGCAAATAACTACGCTCACTAGTTATTTAAAAAACAACTTATATTTGTCGTTTTCTTCATCCAATTGCTTTTCAGTTATGGGGCCCACACATGGTCGCTACTTGGCCGCATTTAATATTCCCCACTAAAGACGAATATTCCACGACCAAACGAATATTCCCGGACAACAATGAATATTTTATAACCACTTGCTTATTTTGAAATATTTATGATTTAACCCTTAACTATCCACATTAATCAAATCAACCCTTACTATTTCAAAATAAAGGAAATTCCTTTTTATTTAAAAATTTCTGGTCTTACAACCTCCCTCCTTATGAAATTTCGTCCTCTAAATTGGCGACGACGACTGGTGTTTTGAAAAGGTGAGGATACCTCACTTTCATTTTCGCTTCCAATTCCCTGTGTCATTTCTCTATATAGCATGATTCCTCCACAAAACTTTAACTTGTGGTATAACCTTTGCTTGTAGGGACATGCTCCTTCCTATCCAAAATCTTGACAGTACCTCCTCACATCGTTAAGTCTTGGCTATCTCGTCTGGGTTCTAACTCAATAACGTGGTTCGGGTCTTTCACATATTTATGAAGTACAGATATGTGAAACACATTATGAACACGAGACATACTCGGAGGTAACGCAAGTCTATAGGCTACATTTCCTACTCGGTCAAGAATTTGAAATGGACCGATAAATCGTGGATTGAGCTTTCCTCTCTTCCCAAATCTTGTAACTCCCTTCCATGGAGCAACTCGCAACAATACATGATCCCCTACACTAAATTCCACGTCCTTTCGATGAAGATTCGCATAACTCTTTTGTCGATCTTGTGCCGTTTGTATCGTTGTCGAATCATTAGTCATACATTACTAAATCGGGTCCCAACAATGTTGCTTCACCCACCTCATCCCAACATATGAGAACGACATTTTGTCCATATAATGCTTGAATGGAACCATGCCTATATTTGTTTAATAACTATTGTTGTATGAGAATTCCACCAATGGCAAGTACTTATCCCAACTTCCTTTGAAATCTAGGACACGAGTTTTAATATATCTTCAAGAGTTTGAGTAGTCCTTTCGATTGCCCATCCGTTTGAGGATGGTATAGCCAGATAAATCGTAAATTGCGTGCCCATAGCTTTTCTACAAACTAACCCAAAATCATGAAGTGAATCTTGGGTCACGATCTAAAACTATGGATCTTGGCATGCCATGCAATCTCACAATCTCATTTACATTATATACGAGAAAGACGTTCAAGGAATAAGTCTCTCGATCGGTGAAGAAATGAGTAGACTTGGTTAATCTATCAACAACAACCCAAATCGCATCTATGCCTTGAGAAACCCTGGGAAGATTAATAATGAAATTCAGGGTAACGTGTTCCCACTTCCATTTCAAAATCTCAAGTGGTTGCAACGGACCCTTAGGTACAAGATGCTCCGCCTTTACATGTTGATAAGTTAAACATCTCGAGATAAACTACGCGATCTCTCTCCTCATATTGCTCCACCAAAATGTATGTTGAAGATCACGATACATTTTAGTACTTCCAGGATGGATTGCAAATGGCGATTGTGTGCCTCCATCATAATCTTGTACTTCAAATCGTGAGTCGTTAGGAACACAAAGTCAGAGTGGACTCAAGTATTCCTTCTTCATCAATTCTTGCTTAGGAATAGCTCCTTCTTGTACTTTCTTCTTCATACGATCAACTCCGGCCTGTGGCTCGAGCAACCTTAACTTTTTCTATTAAAGTTGGCTCTATGCGTATACTTGACATCATCGCACTCGCGTTCGCATATAATCTTCTACTCATCGCGTCGCCTACCACGTTCGCTTTTCCAAGATGGTATGGTTAGAATATGTGCGAAATGAGTCGCCTCTTGAGCTCTTGGAAAATCTTCTCGCATTCCTCGCTCCATCTGAATTTTGTATCTTTTCGAGTCGTAATTAAGTTAACGGAATAGCGATTCGAGAATATCCTTCAACGAATCTCCGATAATAACCAACTAAGCTAGAAAGCTACGATTTCGATTCATCGACTTAGGTTGCTCTCAATCTGTGACTCATATCCCAATCTTGGATGTACGTCACAATGACACCTATCGCTTTACTATCGCATCGCGAATATGACGCCCCTACAGAGAGTTCCGGCTTAGGTGAATTCCACAAAGGAAGTCACAAGATAAAGGCTCAGTACCAAATTCTATAGTTGAATTTTAACTCTCAAGTTCAATAGGAGTCATTCGATATGAGATTTTAGAAATGAGTTTTGTACCAGGGTTCAAAGTCGATACAAAATTTAATATCGAGCTTTGGGAGTAAGCCAAGAAATTCTTCGTAAAATACGTCAGGGAAAAATCAATAACAACGGGAATATTATTCAAATCTGACGTGTCTTTATTCAAATCCATAACATGGACTAAGAAAATTTGACATCCGTAATAAACGAATGACTTCATGGCTTGATATGAAAATGTTTGACTACAATGGTTTGATTGCTTGAATTGAATAACAAAGTTGCTTAGGAATATGAAAACTAACAACCTTACGTAAAATAATCAATTTTCGGCATGATGAGTAGTTAACCTTAAAATCACATCAAAAACAAATATCTCTCAGAGAAATAAGGTTAACAGTAATGTGATAGTGCAAACTGAATCAAGCAAGATTTATAAACAAAGTGGATGTGATGAAAGTTTCTCCTAACGGAGTTTCCACAGATAGGTCAAAGTCTAATTTCTCCTGAGTCAAGTTTAAACGTTGAGCGCAAGTAAAGAGAGAAAAGAATGGGTAGAACCGATATCTAGTAAGGTATATACTTCGCAAGAATTTATAATTGACTAACCTGCTAACTTCGTTCGGGTTCCTCGCATTTTGACCGGTCACAACAAACGCTTCTTCCGGAATCGTTGACTTTGACTTTTCCGGGACATCCTTTTGAGTCACCATTCTCATTTGGACTAGGTTTCGCCACTGCATAATCTCGATCTCGCGATATGTCCTTCCTTTCCACAACTATAGCATACCTTAAACCGCTGTTGTGGGCGGGTTTCAATGATATGTCCCTCTTTCCGCAAGATTTGTAACATACTGACCGGTGGTCGTTCTCCTCCCTTAAAACTAGTTGCTATAGGCGCCGACGTCTTCACATGGTCGTTGTTGAATCTCCTCTTTTAAAATCTCCCGACTCGCTTCTTTCTATTTTCATGGCCACGATTACCACCAGAGTGGTTACCGCCTTTGTCTCGTATTCTTCTTTCTCCGCTAGTTATCGTTATTCGATGACCGCTATCTTGTGATGATCCTGGTTATGGTCCCTCGGTTGAACGTATCGTTATCTCGTTCTAACAACCGAGCCACTTGACAACATCTCGAATAGAGAGAAAATTTATGAGAAATGAGATATTGACGTATGTCGGGTTTCAAACCTCTCGTAAACATCCGCGTCATACGTTCCTCATTCTCCACCAAATGAGGTGCAAACTGGATAACTCCATGAACTTCGCTTCGACCGGGACACCGCCATGTTATTCTGCTTCTAGTCTAATAAACTCCACTTCCTTCATATATTGAATACTTTCGTGGAAGTACTTGTCATTGAACTGCTTCAAACGTCTCCCACGACATACCGAAGTGTAATTTGGATGGGTACGCTTCATGATTCCCACCAAGAATCGCCTCGCCAACGGAACATAAAGGTGGCGAATGGAACTTTCGTTCTCTCCGCATCCCAAGACATCGAATATCTTGGTAATTTATTTGACCCACGCCTCCGCCTTTAATCGGATCCGCTTCCTGCACTCGTGTGGTCCCAACTCTTTGAATCGCTTGGTTGTGACCACTCGTGAATTGCTATCATTTCCTCCTCAGATTTTGAACACGAGTCTCCTCGTCTCGATTTTGCATGAACCGCAAAAAGCTTCTAAACATCCCCTCGCTCATCATCCGCCAATGGTGTTGTTCACAGGAGGAACATTGCCCGACAGACGCGTTCTCCTCGCTGGTGAGTACAGCATCTCCACGGCCTCATTTACTCCAATCGTTAATATTCTCGCTTAAGATTCTCAAATCATCGTCATAAAATAAGGGTTAATTAAGGAAATCAATATATCACATAATATCCCTATATACTCCACCAACTAACAAATAAGCTTAGGTAGGACACACTAGCTGGAAGGATTTACTGCCTCTCCTCCTAGTTCTATTCCCGATCTCCGCCAGAGATCATATCCTAAGCTCGATATTAACCGTGACGCCCCAAAATAGGTATACACAACACCCATTCCGAGTCGCCAAATACATGGTACGTAAACAACTACAACTTTATTATTACAACAAGAAACTGTGAGTTTGAATACAAATATTATCTTCTAGACAATATCTATACTCAAATAAATCCTCATCACATTATTGATTCATTATTTTACAAAAATGGTGAGGACTACTAAACAACTCTCTCTAGAATCTTCATTCCATACCCCGACTAGTACTCGCCTTACATTCTCGCCTCCCGAGAAGAAAAATGGAACAACAAGGAAAAGGGTGAGCTCAACTAGCCCAGTAAAGAATATTATGACTAAGATAATATACAACAAATTATCGTTAGTCTTCAACAGGGAAAAATCTGATAGAATACAATAGACAACAAGTTTCAGATCAATATTCTAGCAATGAAATAATAATTCATAGAAGAGTTACGAGAGAATGAAATCTACTATAATCTATGAATTTAACGGTCCATCATCAATATTTTATCCTCAGTAACATCAATCAATATACATCCGAATCAAATATTCATCTTTGCACCATGTGCCAAAGATATTCATCAATCCATCATGTTCATCTCAACACTGCTCATCTTTGCACTAAAGGCTAAAGATATTCATCGTAATCATTAATCTTGCACTACAGCCAAAGATATTCAATAATATCATCATTTAAGACCGAGGATGATGAAAAATATTTTTAAAGAAACGAATCCGGTGAAACAAAATGACAAGGATTAAGGATCAAGGATTCAGTACTTGGTTTTATCCACGCCAAAAAACCTCAAAAATAATCATAGTGGTGTAAAATTCAAGAATGATCAAAACATGGATACAATCGAGCTAGTATCCGTAATAGATATTTTGACAAAAAGAAGAAATTTTATTTTTCTATGAATAGTGCCGATACATGAATAGTGTCAGATATCGTGAATAGTGTCGTGATACGTGACTAGTAACTCCTACACCAAAAGATAGAAATTCCACAAAAACATCTTCACGCTTCATGAATAGTACTCGTGAATAGTAACTCGTGAATAAGAATCTCGTTTAATAGTAACTCGTGAATAGTAACTCATGAATAGTAACCCATGAATAGTAACCTGACATGAAAAAGTTCCAAATTTGATAAAACTTCAGATCAACATTTCAAAGATAATGATATTGAAGAAATAATATCATTACGAAAAAAAAAAATATCCCTTACCTTGAAAGATCAAGATTTCTAGCTAGAAATAAGGTGTATAGTCTTTCAAGGAACTTGCACCGTCTAGCAATACTCAAAGTATACTCAAAATACTCACAAGAATACGCTCAAAATATCGAGAGAGAAATAGAGAAAACTTCAGTTTTCGTGTGATTTTCAATTCTAACCTAAGCACCCTATTTATAGGAAAACGCTTAGAACACCAAAGCGTAAAATTTAATATAATATTAATATAATTATACAAATTTTCCTTAGCCCACCTTTTGGTCAAAAACACCAGTCACACATGTTAATGATGTCCAAAAAAATACAAAAACGTTTTTCTAACAAAAATAATTTAAACTCCCAAAAATCAATTATTTTGAGCTTTGAACTTCAATAATTCATAATAAATAGCCCTTTCATCAGAAAATTTGAATCTCATGAGTTTTTATAGGAAATTCAATTTCTACAACTTTGCAGAAGAAAGTTTTCCAAATTCCAAACAAAAATCGACCGAAATCCACAAACAGGCGATTTTATGTGCTATAATCAAATTTCTATTAATAATTGTGTCCACCAACACACAAAACATGTGTTAAACATTTAATGCCACAAAAATACTCTTCCTCCTCATATACTCATATATCCCACATTCATTGTAAAAAAATATCACCGTTAATATATTATTAAAATAATATATTTAAATGAATTATTTTATCGAAAAAGATAAAATATTAATTTTCAACAATTTTCATTTAAAAATTTTCCATCTATATCCACATAAAATCAATATTTTCCTCATCATATAAATCAATAATTAATTATTCACAAATAATATTATGTAATCACAATATTGACAACCTGTGCGGTTCCCAGAAAGAGGGGCTTTCAATAAGAATTTCTTCTTCTTGCAAGCAATGATTAGATGACCAAACTCTCCTTAGATGTAACTTTCTAGACATTGCCAATAATGTTATCTAATAATATTATTCAGATAATATGAATTATTGCTTCGATAATGAAAGATACTCGTGTAATGACAATTATTCAAACAACAAAGAATATAAAATATCAACACAGCAATTATTAACTCAATAAAATAATGAGCGGTAATTATCAGTAACCATTATGAGTAGTGCCTTCACGTAAGAATCAATAATTGGTGCAATACCGCGGTAATATTTCTTCGTTCAACAACGCCGATTAGTGTGTTTTAACCAACGGGTATTCCAACAATTGGCAATAACTACTGTTATTTAAAAACAACTTATATTTGTCGTTTTCTTCATCCAATTGCTTCTCAGTTATGGGGCCCATACACGGTCAAGGCCATTGCATTTAATATTCGACAAGCATTTAATATTCCACGACCAAACTAATATTCCTAAACAACAATGAATATTTTATAACCACTTGCTTATTTTGAAATATTTATGTATTTAACCCTTAACTATCTACATTAATCAAATCAACCCTTACTATTTCAAAATAAAGGAAATTCCTTTTTATTTAAAAATTTCGGGGTCTTACAAAGAAATGAAACTGTTTTCTTCATTTTGGGTAACCTAGAAAATCAAAATGACTCTAATAAAGATGTTCGAGCTTTATATCTTGCTTATGTGTTATGTTTTGGACCACAAATTGTTATGAACTTATAACATTACATATATACTACAACATTTGATCAATAGCTAGCTCATTAACATCTTAGACAGTGAATTATTCATGGTCAAACTTGCTAACTCGTTAACTGCTTATGAATGTTCTTGAGCTTCAAGAACACCTAAGGCGACACTTTCTGTCGCTAAAGACTATAGCGACAGACTTTTAATATTAATTATTTTATTTTCCAAAAAATCATTTAAAAATAGAAATTAGTTTCTGAAAATTACAAAAATAATTTTAAAAAGTATTTGAAGTTATAAAAATTAACTTTTAATAATTTCGCATATTTTTCATAAATATTAATATTTATTTAAATATTATTGATATTTAATTTATTTAATAAATGCATGAAATAAATTAATTAAAATGATTTTATTATATAAAAATCATTTTAAATGATAATAAGGTATTTAAAAATATATTTTAAGTTATAAAATATAACTTTTAATATTTTAAAGTAAATTTCGATTAATTATTTTATATTAATGATATTAGAATTATTTAATAATTATATTAAATAAATTAGTTTAAAAATGATTTTAATATTATAAAAATCATTTTAAATGAAAATAAAGTGTTTAAAAATATTTTAAGTTATAAAATATAACTTTTAATATTTAAAGGATAATTTCATTAATAATTTAATATTAATGATATTAGATTTAATTATTAATTATATTAAATAAATAGTTTAAAATGATTTTATTAATTTTAAAATCATTTAAAAGGATATAGATGAATTAAAAATATTTGAAGTTATAATTAATGACTTTAATATTTTGATAAATAATGCATTAATATTTAAGTATTAATGGTAATTATTTAAAATAATTTTAATTATTTTAAAAATCATTTAAGGGTAATATTAATACTTTAAAAATATTTTAAGTTAATATAAATAACTTTAATATTTTGGCAATGGTTTCATTAATATTTTAATATTAATTATATATTAATGATAATTGAATTATTTAATATTTAAATCATTTAATAATGATTCCGGTGTTTGAAAAATTATGATAAATTATAATAATTAATTGAAAATTATTATAAGTTATTTAAAAATAATATGACTCATATTTAAGTTATTTAAATGGATATTGAACTACATGATAAAGTCTTAGACTCGATAATTACCCGATAAAGCTGTCGGCACACCGAAATATTTCAAAAATTGATCTAGACTTATATAAATTGTCTGTATACGTGTTTGTTTGTGATCCAATGACTGATAAACATATGTGACAATGTGATTAGGTTATGTGCTGACTACAAATAGCAGTACTATGTGATATGATATATTATACTAATCAAACGAATGATTTTATTAATGATAGGTTTCGATATAAAAGATAAAACTAAGTTGTATAAGCAGCAGATCAGACAAGTATCGTAACTTTGCATTTACTTTATGCAATGGACATGTGTAAGCTAATATCTGAACTATTCTTTTTCATTGTTCAAATATCTTAACCTTGTGTATACTTATGCAATTATTCTGTATTAGTAAGTTATTAAATTATAATCTATTGTACAAGTTCTTTAATTCTGTTATTATAAATAAAGATATATATTCTGTTCAATAATTTCTAAGCATGGTTATACAAGTATCCTCACTTGGATAATCATTATATTTTATCACATGTTGATACATACTTATTGGTTTCTAGTATGTATACATTGACTTAAAAGCCGAATCTATGATATTTGATTCAAATTTGAACACTGATTTGAAAATATTATTGAACAAGATAAAACTTTATTGTATCCAACCGAATTATTTTGGTTCTGGATTCTAGACTAGTATGAACATCCCAAATCTGGGAAACTTTTATGCGCCTAAGGTTGATATGCTGGATGAAAATATCGTTATAACATGTAGTATTGATCAATACAGGGCATAACTGGCTGATCACCCCCGTGCCTGTAAGTATCCTTTTGTGCATTATTGAAGCTAACTTGTCAAATTTACCAATACTTTAGTTGGTGAACCACCCTTGACTTGCTCATGTACTAAAAATACATACAACTCAGCTATATATCATCAGCCAAGTTCATTTCATCAATCTATAAATAGAATTGGAGAGAGAAAAGTGTATATTCATGCTCATTTGTTCACAATACTCATCCAAGACCCCCCTCTCAAAAACTCACGAAATATAGTTGTGTGTCAGTCCCTAAATCAAGCCCCACTACCTTTATTAACAGATCAGTAGCTAAGATTCAAGATTGGTTTAAGTTAGGTATAAACCCTAAACGTAAATCTAATCTCAGTTGCTATTTTAAATGTTATGTGTTTGTGTTAAAACATGTTGTATGTAGTGTATATTGATGATCTGGGTTGATAGATGTTAGATTCATAACATCTATAGGCTCGAATTTGAAGTTTTTCAAAATTTGGAAATTTTTTAAAATGTTTTCTGACAATGAATGTTAGACCTCATAGATCTATATTTGTTAGTTGTTTTAGTGTTTTAAAAATTTGTAGTTGTAGTATGTTATGTGGTCTATCATTTGGATCTTGAATCAGGGTTAGCTAATGTACAGATTTCAAGTTATGAAAGGTCAAAATGCGTTGACCGATCATGACTGTCTATTTCTGGGTAACCTAGAACTTACCCAAAAACATCTGACAGCTCATTCTTGAGCTTTTATCTTTCAGGTGTTATATGTTTTATATATGTTGTTGTATCAGTGTTATAGTATTTTATATGGACTACAAAGTCATACCTTTAGATCACTTAAAAAAATAAAATGGATGTAGTAGATGGTCAAACCAAGCAGAATAATCACGATTTGCGTTTCTGGGCAACCCAGAAAATGCAAGAGTGTGATTTCTGACACGGTTTGACCGAGTAAGATCCGTAGATTGTGATGTTGTTATATTGTTTTTATGCAATAGATCTGTTGTCTTGTATGTTGGCTACAATCTGGAACTTTTAAATCACAAAATTATTACCTGATTTCAAGTTTGTGGAAGCCAAAGTAGTAGGCGGTGAAGCTGTTCTTCATTTCTGGGTAACCTAGAAAATGAAGAAAAGCTCTAACTGTGATGCCCCCAAAATAGGTATAAATCACCCATCTTAGGTCACCAAATACATGGTACTGAATATAAATACAAACTTAATTATACAACATGAGCTGAGAGTTTTTACACGAATATTGTCTTCTAGACAATATCTAAACTCAAATGGAGTGCTCATTACATTTATTGTCACACTATTTTATAGAATAGTGAGGACTACTATAACACCATCCCAGACCATCACACCGTTCCCCGACTAGTTCCGGCTACGTTCTCATTTCCTAAAGAGAACAATGGAAGTAAAAAGGGTGAGCTCAACTAGCCCAGTAAAAAATATTATGATTAAGATAATACAGAATAAGTTATCATTAGCCTTCAATAATGTTAAACTGATAGAATATAATAGATAACAAGTTTAATTGTAGTGGAACAATCAATCCATTAGAAGAGTCAAGTAGAGCATGATATATACTAACTTCTATGATTTAAAAAGTTTATCATTAACTTTATCGATGGGACTCAACTTAATAAATAAATCATATCATCGAATCATCCCTGCACTACGGGCCAAGGATATTCATTAGTATCACGTCCACAAATTATTCTTGCACTACGGGCCAAGAATATTCGTGTAATCATCAATGGTCGTGATCATACCGAATTATCCCTGGTCATAATCATACCAATCAACAGTCCATCTATGCACGTAAGCTAAAGATGACTTTCATCACAATATAAGCATGAGGATGATGGCAATGATATAAGAATTCAATTAAAAGAAAGCAAATGATACTATTTTGTGGAATAAAATTCAAGAATAATATCCATGTATCAAAAATAATTTGGACAGAAAAGAAATAATTTTTTTTGGTGAATAGTACCCTGTGAATAGTACTTGGGGAATAGTACCCCATGAATAGTATCCTCAAGATGAAAAGTGCTTCAAATACCGATCAACAATATTTGAATGAATAGTAATTGGGTGAATAGTAACCCATGAATAGTAACTCGTGAATAATATCCGGCATGAAAAAAGCCCGAATACTCGAAAGTGATTAATATTTTAGTAAATAGTAACTAGGTGAATAATAACCCGTGAATAGTACCGGGTGAAAATATTGATATTTAATAAGAAAGTTCAGATCAATATTCCAATGAAACGTTACTGGATGAAGCGCAAAACTCAAGAATATTCCACTAATTTCAAGGATTATAGAACCAATACTTACCATAATAAGTTTAGACTTAAGAATATGAAAAGAAATAACTATGAAAGCGCAGAATAGATTTTCACCGTCATACGATGACGTAATCCGCATAGACAAAGTTATTCCTACATATTAACGGATGAATACAAAAAATAGTATTCCTTATGAATACAAAAGAAATAATACCCCTTGCCTTCGTAGAAGGCTGGATACTACAATAGTGAAGTAGCAGAATACTCTTCTTCTTGCTCTCTATAGTTTCTCTCTCTATAGTGTCTCTTGTGAATCTCAGTGCATTGGTGAGAATAAAAGAAGAATTAAGCTTCTATTTATAGGAGAATGGACTAAATAGTAACTGATTCATGAACGGTCCAGATTGATTTACTATTAGAACGGAAGGTTCATATTGATTACTATTAAAACCACAACCGACGGTCCAGATTGATTTGCTTTTAAAATCACCACCGACGATCCAGATTGATTTACTTTTAAAACCACCACCGACGGTCCAGATTGATTTACTATTAAAACCACCACCGACGGTCCAGATTGATTTACTATTAAAACCACCATCAATGGTCCATATTGATTTACTATTAAAACCACCACCGACGGTCCAGATTGATTTACTATTAAAACCACCATCAATGGTCCATATTGATTAACTATAAAAACCACCATCAATGGTCTATATTGGTTATATATTAAAACCACCATCGACGGTCCATAAAATTAGTAAATCTTCCCATAGAATACTAAGTCAAACTTACAACAAACGCCTCATAACAATCCCTATATTTATATCAAAAATTGAATAAATATTTACCACAAATTATTTATCTTTAATAAACACATTTTTAATCTATTAACAATTATTCATCATTAATATTATAACTCACAATATTTAACAACCAGATTATTCCCAGGAAAGAATGGGCTTTCCAATAAGGATTTCTCCCTATTGGTGCGTAATTAGGTGACCAAACCTCTCCTCGACAGAACTTTCTAGACATCGTCAATATTGTAAATAATAATATGGATATCTTTGTCGTCTCAATTATTGATTTAATAATATAAAATATTAATATTGTGACAATAATTGAATCAAATAACGTGAGATACTATGCACGTAATTCTTTGTAGTAATAATTGAGTATAATTGAGTGATTTCTCATATAAGCATCAATAATCAATACCGTAGTGCTACTCTTATGCGACGCCAGCGTATTCTTGTATTTTTTACCACATGGTAGTTCAACGGTTTAACGGTAAAACTTTCGCCGTTATTTTTATAAAAGATATTTCATCATTTTCTAACTATGACAATACTTTCGTTGTGGGGTCCACCAATGATCAGGTTGTCGCATGAATATTCCCTGTTAAAATGAATATTCTCCGACCAATTGAATATTCCCCGACACAACGAATATTTTATATCAACTTTCTTACTTTGCAAAATTTTCAAATATTACCCACAACTATAACATTATATCATATCCACACCATAATATTTAAAAATATATTTCAAAAAAAAATTATTCTTTATTCATAAAATTTGGGGAGTCAAAAGGCATAACCAAATCATCAAAGGCCCTTTATTAGTAAGGTTGTTTGCTTGTCACACAGGTCGTCTTTGGCATCTTACAACCTCCCTTCTTATGAAATTTCATCCTCGAAATTAGGGTATGTACCTGATATGACGAAGAGGTGAGGATACCTTGATTTCTTTTGATTCTAACTCCCACTCATTTCCTCCACATCGTGGTTTCTCCATAAAACTTTAACTTGAGGTATAACCTTGAAGCGTAGAATATGATCCTTCTTATCCAAGATTTTAACAGTACCTCTTCATACGTTAAATCTTCCGCTATCTAAATGGGTTCTAATTCAATAATGTGGTTCGGGTCTTTTACATATTTACGTAACATAGATATGTGAAAAATATTATGAACACGAGACATACTTGGCGGTGAAAGCGAGTCTATAGCCACAGTTCCTACTCGATTGAGGATTACAAATGGGCCAATGAATCGAGGATTGAGCTTTCCTCTCTTTACAAATCTCGTAACTCCTTTCCATGGAGCAACACGTAACAACACATATGATCTCCAATATTGAATTCCACGTCCTTTCGATGAAGATCAACATAACTCTTTTTCGATCTTGTGAGATTTTTATACATTCATCGGATCGTTTGAATCTTTTCCATAGTTATATGTACCAACTCCGGTCCCAACAACGTTACTTCACCCACCTCATCCCAGCATACAGGGGAACGACACTTTCTTCCATACAACGCCTCAAATGGAGCCATGCCAATACTTGCTTGATAACTGTTATTTTAGGAAAATTCCACCAATGGTAAAAACTTGTCCCAACTTCCTTTGAAGTCAAGGACATAAAGTCTTAATAAATCCTCAAGAGTTTGAATAGTCCTCTCCAACTGTCCGTCCGTTTGAGTATGATACGCCAAACTAAATTATAAATTCGTGACCATAGCTTTTTGCAAACTAACCCAAAATCGTGAAGTGAATCTTGGGTCTCGATCAGAAACTATGGATAATGTCATACCATGCAATCTTACAATCTTGTTTATGTACATACGAACAAGACATTCAAGTGTATAAGTTTCTCGTATCGGTAAGAATTGAGCAGACTTGGTCAATCTATCAATAATGACCCAAATCGCATCCATGCCTTGAGAAACTTTTGGGAAGACCAGTAACAAAATCCATGGTAATGTGCTCCCACTTCCATTATGGAATTTCAAGTGGTTGCAATGGACCTTTTGGCACTTGATGTTCCGCCTTGACTCGTTGACAAGTTAGACACCTTGAGATAAACCCCGCTATCTCTCTCTTCATATTGCTCCACCAAAATGTATGTCGAAGATCACGATACATTTTGGTAATCCTAGGATGGATTGCAAATGGTGTGTTGTGCGCCTCCATTCGTACCACTCAAATATTTAAAAATTCGTTTAACGGCCTGTAAGTGGGATTCTTTGGGTTTAGCCTGAAACTGAGCACATAGACACACACTGTATATTATATCAGGTCTAGTGGCAGTTAAGTAAAGTAGGGATCCAATCATACCTCTATATTTTGTTACCTCTACGTTCGTACCTTTTTCATTTGCTATGAGTTTTATTAATGTACTCATTGGTGTGGACTTTGTATTTGAATTGTCAAAACTGAATCTCTTTAGTAACTCTTTTGTATACTTGGTTTGATGAATGAATATTCCTTCGTGATTTTGCTTAATTTGAAGGCCCATAAAGTAGTTAAGTTCTCCCATAAGACTCATGTCAAACTCCTTGTGCATGCATTTGGAAAACCACTCTTGTGAAATTATTAATAGCACCAAATATTATATCATCTACATATATTTGCACAATAATAATATCTTTATTTTGACGTTTAATGAACAGAGTGTAGTCGATTTTACCTCGTATGAATCCATTTGATAGGAGATACTTACTTAATCTTTCGTATCAATCCCTTGGTGCTTGTTTAAGTCCATAGAGTGCCTTTTTGAGTTTGTATACGTAATGCGGGAACTTGTCATATTCAAACCCAGGTGGCTGTTTTACATACACTTCTTCATTTATGTATCCGTTGAGGAAGGCACTTTTGACGTCCATTTGGTGTAGCTTGAACTTTCTGAAATAGGCAAATGCTAGTAGTATACGAATAGACTCCAAGCAAGCTACTAGAGCAAATGTTTCTTCATAGTCTATTCCTTCTTGTTGATTGTATCCTTGAGCAACTAGTCTCGCTTTGTTTCTCGTAATTGTTCTCAGATTAAACAAGTTTATTTTTGAAGACCCATTTATTTTCGATAATGGACACATCTTTTGGAGCAGGCATTAATTCCCATACTTGACATCTTTCAAATTGTTGTAGTTCCTCCTGCATAGCTAGAAGCCAGCTCTCATCCATTATGGCCTCTTTGGCGTTCTTTGGTTCTATTTGGGATAGAAATGCTGAGAAAGCAAACATATTTTGTGCTTTTCTTCTCGTCATAACTTTGTCATTTATGTTTCCAATAATGTTCTCAGGAGGATGGTTTTTGATATATCTTGCTGACTTTGGAAGTTGAATATCATGTACGACTTCTTCAGTAGATTCAGAGTTGTGGTCTTGTTGTTCATCTATTTCAGCTGGCTGGATATGCTCTTGATTTTCATATTCAAATTTATTTGGATAGAGTCTAGGTCCTGCTGTTCTTCTATTTCATCTTGCTGGATTGACTTCATGAGCTTGCTGCTTTGCTTTATCTGGTAGGCTGGATTTGCAGCAGTTTCTAAATCTCCTACATCTTCTTCTTTTTCTTTTGGAATATCATGGTTAGATTTGTTAAATTTGACATGTATAGATTCTTCGATACACATCTTTTGGACATTATAAATCCGATATGCTCTACTATTTTGTGAATAGCCTATGAATGTTCTAGCATATGATCTAACATCGAATTTGCCTAGATTTCCATTTGTATTAAGAATAAAACATTTAGATCCAAACGCTTTGAAATAACTTATGTTAGGAAGTTTCGATTGTTTAATAATTCATATGGTGTTTTCGAGAATAATAGGGACGGATCAAGATCTATTTAGCACATAACATGTCTTTGTGTTTGCGACTTCACATTAAAATTTCTTAGGGAGTTTACTTTCTTGAATTAGAGTTCTAGCTATTTCTTGTAATGTTCGATTCTTTCTTTCAACCACTCCATTTTGCTGTAGAGTTCTAGGTGCTGAAAATTCATGAGAGATTCCTTTTTGATTGCAAAATGTAATGAAATCTTTTGAAATTTGCATTACCATGATCACTTCTAATTCTTATAAGATTAAGGCTACATTTGGTCTCCAAATTTTTAATCAGTTTTTCAAATTCTTTAAAAGCCTCATCTTTTGTTCTAAGGAATAGTACCCATGTATATCTAGAAAAATCGTCGACAATTACAAAAGCATAGAATTTTTCATTTAGACTAGCATGCCTTTCAGGTCCAAATAAATCGAGGTGAAGCAATTGTAAGGGAGAAGAAGTTGATACCATGTTTTTGACTATGAATGACATTCTTACTTGTTTTCCAAGTTGACAAGGTTCGCATATTTCTTTCTTTTTGAAATTCATTTTGGGTAGTCCTCTTACTAGATGACAACTTCTTGATTAGATCCATATGAACATGTCTCATCCTTCTATGCCATAGATTCGCTTCATCTTGAATGGTTGCAAGACATAATTCATCTTCTTGTTTCTCAAAATCAAGGGTATATATATTCCCTTCCCTTTGGGCAACTAGAGCAGTATTGTTA
The DNA here is from genome assembly GCA_020205615.1 of Panax quinquefolius. Classification (NCBI taxonomy): domain Eukaryota; kingdom Viridiplantae; phylum Streptophyta; class Magnoliopsida; order Apiales; family Araliaceae; genus Panax; species Panax quinquefolius. Next base: position 26,701,347 of record CM035159.1, on the reverse strand, counting down.
GTACCATGTGAAATTGTACATTTATCTTTTTCAAATTTAACTTGATGACCATTATCCATTAATTGACTAACACTGATAAGATTGAATTCTAGACCATTAACAAGATGAACATTATTAATGTTGACCTTACCGTTACCAATTTTACCTTTCCCAATTATTTCGCATGACCGATTGTCACCGAATGTAATAGTTCCATGTTTCTTTTTGACATTTAGTTCCACAAACTTAGATTGGTCTCCCGTCATATGACGTGGACATCCGCTATCAAGGATCCACTTTCGAGAAGATACTTTGGCTTTAAGGCAAACCTGTATGAGAGAAATATAATTTATATTTTTGGTACCCATATCTTTTTGGGTCCACTTGTGTTAGTTGACTTCAAATCACTTTTCTTAATCCATATGGTTTTACTTAAATTTTTCTTTCTTGAGCAGTTTATCTCTAGGTGTCCTTTAATGCCACAGTTTTTGCAAGACGTAAAAGGTGTGCAGTAATTCACTTTGAATGATGATTTAGATTTTAGCATTTCAACTTCTTTCCTATGAGTTGGCTTATAACCTAAGCCTTGTTTCTCATAACTAGGTCTTTGTTTTCCTAGCATAACATTTAAGTTTTCTTCCCCATGAACGAATTTAGCTAGAGAGGTTTTTAAAGATTCTATTTCCTTTTGTAGGTCATTAGTTGGAGGAGTTTTATTACTAGATTCATCGCAAAAAGCATCAATGCACACATCTCTCATCTCTATCTCCTTTTTTAATTTCTCAACTTCATTATTTAGATGTTTAACCTTGTTGAACAATATTTTATTGAAGTTTTCTAAATAATCATTCTTTGCTGATAAGATCTTTTCCTCATTCGTGTGTGTAGATTTTTCAAGATCTTTCTTTTCATCTATGAGTGTCTCCACTTCGCTCATTAGTGTGTTTACTAGATCTTTTAAGTGCATGTTTTTTTTTAATTTTCATTTTCTTGTTTCAAAATAATACTATCAGAAAGAGATACCTCACTAGATTCACCTTCTATTCCTATGAAGCATATTTAAGCTTAGTTCATCATTTGCATCTATTTCCACTTTAGATTCTTCATCGTCACTCCATGTTAGAAATGCTTTGTGTTTTTTGAACTCCTTGTTGCCTTGTTTTCCTTTTTTCTTGAGTTGGAAATAATCCTTTTTGAAATGACCTGGTCGTCCACACTCGAAACATGTTTCCTCGGTTGGCTTGGTTTTGTATTTATTTGCGTTGAAAGTATTTTTCTTTGATTCTTCCTTTGAAGTAGCCCCTTAAGTCTCCTTGATATCATGGCTATTTCATCATCCGAGTTGTTTTCGAGTTCTTCTTCAACTCCCGCATTTAGAGCTAATACTTTCTTTCGAGGAACTTCTTCCTCGTCATCATATATTTTCAATTGATGTTCATATTCTTCAAGTTCACCAAAGAGAGTTAATGTATCCATAGAAGAAATATTGATGGAATCTTGAAGAGTGGTAATTTTAGATGCAAACCTTTTGGGCATGGGCCCGTAGTAGCTACTGGTTGATTTCGCTTTGTGGAATTGTCTTGTCGAGTAGCTTTAAGGAATTTATCAAGCATTCGTAAATCGTGCTTGAGCCATTTTGATTGTTTCCTCTTTTTCCGGTTTGACAATTCATAGTCATGCATGAGCATACTTAGCTTAACTTCTCGCATTTTAGACGTTCCTTCACGACTTACTACTAGGGTGTCCCAAATCTCCTTTGATGTGTTACATGAGGACACTTTATCTATTTTGATTGCACCATGTACACCGAGGAGAGTGTTCATTGCCTTTGAATCGTATGACACCATGTATGTTTTGGTTGAATCCATCTCAAGTAGAGTTTTGGAGTACCATCATCTTTCCTTGGGATTCTGGGGTCCATTCTCTATCACCCACCATTCCCATGGGTTTCGCTTTAGATATATCCTCATCCGAAATTTCCAGAAGTTATAGTTCTCAGTTCCAAAGAGTAGTGGAGGTCGGTTTGTTGATTGTCCTTCGTGGTGAGTGCTTCCAAGTTATGCCATGTCAGAATCTTTTCCCTACAAGTCACCTTTAAGACCAAGATAAATAGAGCCAAGCTCTGATACCAAATGAAATTTAAATAGATACACTTAGAAGGGGGTTAAATAAGTGTAGGCACAAACTATGTCCAACTTTTATTTCTAATGCGCAAATAAGTTGGATTACCAAATCGTAATGTTATTTAGTTGACCAAGTTTTCTTGATGCAGTAAATGAATGTAAATTTAATGTAGAATCACGTAAAAGCAATCACACCAACATCGGAATTTTACGTGGTTCAACTACTACCCTCAGAATAGTAGTCTAGTCCACGCCCAATACCAACTAGTATTGAGACTCACTTTTATTAAACTTCTTCAATTACAATACAAGTTCCAATAAGATGAACACCATTGTTCCTCGTGCACCTATGCACACTTAAGCACATATGCTTCCTTTGAACTTGACCGTAATTAGTTATCAATTCAAGACAATTTTATATGAAATATTGACTAAGATAGAAAATGAAAGATACACACTAGAGGTCTAATGATCAAGCAATATATTACTCACCAACTCAAGGCTCTAGTATGAAGTGATATGCAAAATGGATATTACCAGAATATTTTTGAAGCAGCAACCTCGTTCTTAATGTAATCGATGAAAAACAGTTTCGTAACTTGTATGCTATATTCTTTTGTGTATGTTTTTCGTGTCTGTATTTGTTAATGAGCTCAATTTATATAGACGACTCCCAAATATTTCCGTTGCTCACATTTTGCATGAATCTTGATGTCCTTTGTGAATCATGATATACTTAATTTTTTTTCCATCACGAGATTTCGAGATATCATGCTATCAAGAACTTTCGGCTAAATGATTTTTATTTGCAGATTTCCACGGTCCAATTTCTAAAAAGCCGGAGGTCAACTTCTAGGATTACCATAAATACTTGCTGGCATGTTTCCATATTTCTAATCATACATTGGACCGTTAGAATTGAACAATTGGATTTCTCAAATCATGACCCATGATCTCTGCAGAATCTGTTGATACACGCACTTGACACGTTACCTTAATTAATTTCCTAAAATTAAGATGCTTAATTTATGAGCATGATGTGTGTAGCGTGTTTTAAGAGTAGTATCTATAATGTCATGATATATGCTTACCTTTTATATCTATTGGCCGGTGTCCACAAATCTTGGATCAGTGATTAAGCCCAACTAAATTTCTAGAACTATGAGGCAAGATTATGGGGCATAATTACTGCTATTCAATCAACTTGTTTCTTTAGATAGTTCGCATGATTTAAGATATGTCAAGCTGGTATGATATTTTCTAAAAATTGATAGCTTATTCCAGATTACCAAAAGTATCAAGATTTGATTTCTTATGATATGGTAAGAGATGCCGGCCCGTGTATATTAGTGCTCGTGAATTAGCAGGTGGCATTAAGCATGAGAATGCTATTATGTAATGCACATGTCATAGAACCTTATTTTGGAAAGCATTAAATACTAAGATCTTACATATATTCCTAGCACTCAAATTGGCTTTTCTTTCTCCAAGGATGTCTTGGCTTTGTGATTTCTTCCTTGACGTTTTTTTGAAGTTCCATATCTTTCCCTGAAATAATATAGCATTGATTAGAGAAATAATCGAGTCATCATCAAAACATGGAGTTTGACATAAGTCAACAATAAAGAATAGAATAACATAAGAATTTCACCATGTATGCGGTGATTAGCATGATAGACATGTTATTCAACATAATAATAAAGAATGGAATAATGTAAGAATTTCACCAAGTATAGGGTAGTCCGCGATATCTGAGTTATTCCAACAGAATAATAAAGAATGGAATAATGAAGTTCTCTTCATGAATACGAAAGAAATAATACCCCTTCATCGTAAAAGAAGAGTATTACATTTGGTAGAGGCGAGGATATTCTTGAAGAAAACTTGCACTAAGCTCAAAACTTCTTAAAACTCTAAAGAAATACGCCAAGATTATAGAAGAGAATTCTCTGAAATTTCTAGTGTGATTTCAATTCTGAATAAGCATCCTATTTATAGGAGAATGGAAGGGGCTGTTTGATCACGTGTGTAATACTTAAATTCACTTGGACAAGAAAAAAATTTATCAATCGACCAAAAATTTTAAATTTTTAATATAATATTCGATAAAATATAATATATTCTATTTATAATCAAATAAAACAAAACCTATTATATATATATATATATATATATATATATAAATATAAATAGAAACCTCAAGTGAACCAAGAAAAATTCTATGATTTCTTTTCCCCTATTAGTCAATTATCACATGCAATATCTATATATATATATATATATATATATATATATATATATAATACTACAACATCAACACCACCATCCAATTTTTCTACCACCCAAATTTTTAAGCCACCAACCACACTTTTCCTCTCCCACACGTACACACACAATCATACACATTACTGCACCCACCCACTATTACTCTATATATAATATAAAACTTATATATATATATAAGTAATAAAACAAGAGTGAGATAACTTTCTATCAATTATTTTGAAAAATGGGTAAATGGGAGTCTATAAATACAACAATAAATACTTCATAAAAAAATTCCCTCAATATTTTTAACAACATTTATCATCATTATTATAATTCACAATATTAATCGACCAGGTCGTCCCAGGAAAGAGGGGGCTTTTCAATAAGGATTTCTCCCTATTGGCGCGCAATTAAGTGACCAAACCTCTCCTTGACAGAACTTCTAGACATCGTTAATATTGCAAATAATAATATTAATAACCTTGTCATCTCAATTATTGATTTAATAATATATAAAATATCGACAATAATTGAATCAAATAATGTGAGATACTATGCAACAATTACTGTAGCAATAATTGAACAAAAGCTGAGTGACTTCTTATGTAAGCATCAATAATCAATACTGGTGTGCTCTTATGCGCAACCACGCGTAGACATTGTGCTTTTAACACCTTTGGGTGTTTCAACAATTAATGGTAAAACTTCCGCCGTTATTTTCTTAAACTATTTTTGTCGTTTTCTTAATCCGACAATAATTCCGTTAATGGGGTCCACTAATGATTGTGTCAGTCACACGAATATTCCCTGTTAAAATGAATATTCCTGCACAATCGAATATTATATAACAACTTGTGTACTTTGCAAAATTTATAAATATTACCCATCACTATAACATTATATCAAATTCATTCCATAATATTTAAAAATGATATTTATAGAAAAATCATCTTTATTAAAAAAAAATTGGGGTCTTACAAACTTGACTAAAATAAGCCGCTTTAGTGTCTGTAGTGTTGCTCTACATCTACATGAATGCATGTGAAAAAAGCCCAACAATATAACCAAAATTAGATTTGATTAACCACAAATGGATGAACAAAGTAAAGTAAATACAAAAAAAAATAAACTAAGATTAGATGTCTTATTGAATTGAAAGAAAGCAGAAGAAGAAAAATTACCCTAGAAAATAAAATTCAATTTTAGAGGATAGACGTAGGAGATAGAGGACAAAAAAGAGAGAACAAGGAAAATAGAAAGAAGAAAAAGGAAAGAAAAGGGACTTGTACTTGTGATGATGAAGGACTTGAGAGACGAGCAAAGCTGAACTGTCATTGTTAAAAGAGACACTCCACTATCAGCTAATTTATCTTCATAAAAGATCACTTGTTAAGGTAATGACAACTATCAACGTTGGGATTTTTATTGTCCCTTTCTGTTTTTATCTTTTAGTGTTCTCATGTTAGGTGAGATTTGTTTGAAAAAATAAGTTTGAAAAGGTCCGACATGTATATGTCGATGATTGGACTGTAAGAGTCGCTAGTTGGTATTTTTAAATGGTTGCACCAACTCAACCAAGAAAAGGTTTGCACATTGACCAAGTGGTGTGACACTTCTTGACTAGTCTGTGAAACCGAGATCCGTTAGGGTCCGGGGGCTTGATTATGCGAAGGGAAGGTGTTAGGCACCCCCCAACATCCGTGTTACCACGCTGACCGCCACTTTTTTAATTAAACTTATATTTGAATATGTGTGTGTAGGTCAATGTGCAATTATTTGGAACTAGTGATATGCCTTGTTTTCACCTATATATAAAGGGTTTGAATTTTGTATAAAAGTTTAGTTTGAAAAAGATATAGCAATGATTTTTTAGAAAAAGAGGTTTTTCAAACCCTTGTGCTCAATAATAATTGAGGCCTTTGATACTTCAATTTTATTATATGTTCGGCGTGATTGCTTTTATTTTTAAGATGCGAAGCATCTTTGAGAAAATAATATACAAAGCAGTGCCGAACTCCTTGTGGGCATGTAAGCCATCTAAGGAAATTCAAACACCGTGAATAATTTACATGCTAGTTACAGCTGAAAATGTTCATCACGTGAACCGAATCTAGATTCAGGAGACTGAATCTATGATCACATGATTCCTAGGCTCACATGATGTAGCAGTTTGTAGGAAAGCTGTAAGAAGTTATATATATATATATATATATATAAAAAGCTGTAAATATATATATATATATATATAGCGATCGACCGCCATGAAGTAAACTTCATGGGGGATTGGAAATGTAAATATATAAAAGTAGTAGATATATATATATATATAAAGACTGTCGACGTCTAGATTTTTACTGTCCCTCTTCTGTTCTTGCCTTTTGGTGTTCTCATGTTAGGTGAGACTTGTTTGAAAAAAAATTGTGAAAAGGTCCGACATTTATATGTCGATGATTGGACTATAAGAGTCGCCAGTTGATATTTTTAAATGGTTGCACCAACTCAATTGATAAAAGGTTTGCATATTTACCACGTGATGTAACATTGCTAAACTGGTTTGTGAAACCGAGATTCGTTAGGGTCCGGGGACTTGCTTATGCGGAGGGAAGGTGTTAGGCACCCCCTGACATCCGTGTTACCACGGTGACCGCCACTTTTCAATTAAACTGTTATATGAGTGTGTTTGTGTGTGTGGGTCAATGTGCAATTTATTTGGAAGTAGTGTTATGCCTCGTTCGCACCTATATACAAAGGGTTTGAATTTGTATAAAAATTTATTTTAACAAGATATAGCAGTGATGTTTTGTAAAAGAGGTTTTTTAAACCCTTATGCTCAATAGTAATTGAGGCCTTTGATACTTCCATTTTATTATGTTTTCGGCTTAATTGATTTTATTTTTGAGATGCGAAGCATCTTCGAGAAAATAAGATATATGGTAGTGTCGAACTCCTTATGGGCATGAAAGCCATCTAAGGAAATTCAAACACCGTGAATAATTTGCAAGCCGCTTACAGTTGAAAATGTCCATCACAGGAACCAAATTTAGATTCAGCAGACTGAATCTGTGATCACATGATTCCTAGGCTCACATGATGCCGCAGTTTATATAAAAAAGTTGTAAGCAATTATATATATAAAAGCTGTAAATATATATACAGACATAAGCAACCACCACGAAGCACCTCCATGGGGGATCAGAAATGTAAATATATAAAAACGGCAAATATATATATAGAGACATGATCAACCACCACGAACCACCTCCATGGGAGATTAGATATGTAAATAAAGTAATAAAAGGCCATGAAGTAAACTCCAGGCCTGACAGAAATAAATGCTCCGGACGTGAGTCTAGGCTCAATCGAGGCAAAAATCGATAATGTTAGTCCATATATATATATATATATATATATATATATATATACGAAGAAAATAAAAAGCCACGGACCGAAGTCTGGGCATACACACGCAACATGACTCTCAACGTGAAGAACGGTGTGTGCAAGATGTGGAGAAACGGCTTTGCAAGGTGGAAGAAGGCTTACAGTGGATTGCCAAAGAAGACTTCTATAGCTTTAAATGGATGAATACTCGGTTCCCACCAGTAAAAATATAGCAATATATGAGCTCACAAGTGTTTAAAATGAGAAAGCACTCAATTTATAGTGTGTACAGAGCAAATTGGACAGGGCTTCTTCGCCATTTTCTCTTACAAAATGGCCACCCCAAGCCCTCTATTTATAGAGGGGGTAGCCGCAGGTGCACCTGCGGCAGCCGCAGATGCACCTGCGGCTGCCCGAGGTGCACCAAGCTTCATGGGTCCCACTGTAAGACCCCGAAATTTTTTTAAATAAAAAGGAATTTCCTTTATTTATTATTTTGAAATAGTAAGGGTTGATTTGATTAATGTGGATAGTTAAGGGTTAAATACGCAAATATTTCAAAATAAGCAAGTGGTTATAAAATATTCATTTTGTCGGGGAATATTCGTTTGGTCGTGGAATATTATTATCTGCTTGTAGAATATTCGTGCGATGGCGCTAAATGACCATGTAGGGCCCCATAACGGAAAGCGATTGGATGAAGAAAACGACAAATATAAGTTGGTTAAAAATAACGGCGTAGTTGTTATTCAAGTTAAGATTTGTTTGAATACCCGGTGGTTAAAATACTGATGAATGGCGTGGTCAGACAAGAGTATTACCAGTATTACATGATTGTTGAATTATTGATCCTTACGTAAGAAGGCACTACTCAATAATTTTTACAGTAGTTACTGTTCAATATTTTATTTTATTGATTCAATAATTGCTGCGTTGATATTTTATATTATTGTTGTTCAATAATTGTCACTGCACATTATCTCCATTATCAGATCAATAATTCATATTATTTAAATAATATTATTAGATAGCATTATTGGCAATGTCTAGAAAGTTCTGTCAAGGAGAGGTTTGGTCACCTAATTGCGCGCCAGTAAGGAGAAATCCTTATCGGAAAGCCCCTCTTCCTCGGGGAACTACTGGTTGTCATAATTGTGATTCTCGTAATATTATTTGTGAATAATTAATTATTGATTCATATGATAAAGAAATATTTATTTTATGTGGATATAAATGATGGATTTATTTATGTGGTTATAAATGAAGAAATTATTGTTGAGGTGTTTTATCAGTATTTTACCAGATTGGAGGTATTAAAAATTAAATCGGGGTTTTTGAGATATATTCATGGGGATTATAATTTTTAATCCAACCGCTGGATTGTGGTAATTTTTGGGTATGTTATACATACATAAGTTGAGTATATGTCCACAAATTTTGAACCGTTAAAAATGCACGTAATGATTTGTTATGAATTTTAAGAGGTGTCTGATTAGGAAATTAGGGTTATAATTGATTTTGGTGGAAAATTCTTGAATTGAGTGGGCCCCACTTGTGGTTGGTGAAGAAATGTGCTGAATTTTATTTCAAATGTGGTGGGTGGCAATAGTAGTGTGTAAAGCCATCGTAGCAGTCAAGTCCGCCTTGGCTGGCTAACATTTTCCTATAAATAGAGGGCTAAGTTAGAATTGAAAATCACACGTAAACAAAGTTTCTCTCTTTCTCTCTATATTATTGAGCGTATTTTGTGAGTATTTAGATACTTTGAGAGTTCTTTATTCAAGATAAGTTTCATTCAAAGATCACTTTAGACCTTTCCTTGAAAGTCACCGATTCTTTGAGGTAAGGGATATTATTTTTTTCAGTAATGATATTATTTCTTCAATATCATTATCTTTGAAATGTCGATCCAAGTTTTATCAAATTTGGAACTTTTTCATGTCGGGGTTACTATTCATGAGTTACTATTCACGAAGTTACTATTCATGAGTTACTATTCACGAAGTTACTATTCATGAGTTACTATTCACGAGTTACTATTCATTTAGTACTATTCATGAAGCGTGAAGATATTTTTGTGGAATTTCTATCTTTTGGTGTCTGAGTTACTATTCACGATACTGACTATTCACGATACTGCACTATTCATCTAAAAAATAAAATTTCTTCTTTTCGTCCAAAATATCTATTCGGATACTAGCTTTGATTGTATCCATGTTTTGATCATTCTTGAATTTTACTTGATATGATTATTTATGAAGTATTTGTGAACTCTTGATTGTTTAAAAAGTACGAATCCATAATACTTGTTCTTTTGTTTCACCTTTGGATTCGTTTTCTTTAAAAATATTTTCATCATCCTCGGTCTTAAATGATGATATTATTGAATATCTTTGGGCCCGTAGTGCAAAGATGAGCAGTGTTGAGATGAACATGACCGATCGACCGATATATTTCGGCTCGTAGTGCAAAGATGAACAGTGTTTAAATGAACATGATTAATCGATGAATATCTTTGGCCTGTAGTGCAAAGATGAATATTTGATTCCAGATGTATATTGATTGTTGTTACGTGGATAAAAGATAGAGCGATGAACTTTTAAATTCATACATGAAGATAGTAGTTTGCATTCTCTACGTAACTCTTCTATGAATTATTATTTCATTGCGTAATATTGATCCGAAACTTGTTGTCTATCAGATTCTATCGATTTTTCCTCGTTGAAGACTAACGATAATTTGTTGTATATTATCTTAGTCATAATATTCTTTATCGAGCTAGTTGAGCTCACCCTTTTCCTTTTGTTCCATTCTTCTCGTGGAGGCGAGAATATATAGCGAAAGCGAGTCGGGGTATGGAATGAAGGTTTTAGAAAGGATTGTTTAGTAGTCCTCACCATTTTGTAAAATAATGTATCAATAAATGTGATGAGGATTTATGTGAGTATAAATATTGTCTAGAAGATAATATTTGTATTTAAACTCACGCTTTTCTCGTTGTAATAATAAAGTTGTAGTTGTTTCGTACCATGTATTGACAACTCGTGAATGGGTGATGTATACCTATTTTGGGGCGCCGCGGTTGGTATCGAGCTTAGGATATGATCTCTGGCGGAGATCGGGGAATAGAACTAGGAGGGAGAGCGAGTAAATCCTTCGCTAGTGTGTCCTACCTAAGCTTATTTGTTAGTTGGTCAAGATATAGGATATTATGTGATATATTGATTTCCTTAATTAACCCTTGTTTTATGACATGATTTGAGAATGTCGACCGAGAATATTAATGAGTGGAGTTAATGAGACCGTGGAGATGCCTGTGATTTACCAACGAGGAGAACGTGTAACAGTGGCAATGTTCCTCCTGTGAACAACACCACCGGAAGCGAGATGATGAACGAGGGATGTTTAGAAGCTTTTGCAGTTCATGCAAAATCGGACGAGGAGACTCGTGTTCAAAATACGAGGAGGAAATGATAGCAATTCACGGGTTGTCACAAACGCAAGCAGATTCAAAGAGTTGGGACCACCGAATTTAAGGGAAAGCCAGATCCGATCACGGCGGAAACATGGGTCAAACAAATTACCAAGATATTCGATGTCTTGGGATGCACGGAGGAACAGAAGGTTCCATTCGCCACCTTTATGTTCCGTGGCGAGGCAGATTCATCGGTGGGAGTCTCGTGAAGCGTACTCCATCCGACGCACTTTTCGGCATGTCTTGGGAGACGCTTGAGAGACTATTTAATGACAAATACTTCCGAAAGTGTTCGGTCATATGAAGGAAGTGGAGTTCATCGATTAGAGCAAAATAACATGGCGGTGTCTCAAAGACGAGGCAAAGTTTGCGAGAGTTATCCGTGTTTGCACCTCATTTGGTGGAGAATGAGGAACGTATGGACGCGGATGTTTCTTAGAGGTTTGAAACCCCGGCATACGTCGATATCTCATTTCTCATAAACTTTCTCTTTATTGAGATGTTGTAAGCAGGGCTCAATTATTAGAGCGAGATAACGAGTACGGTCAACTGAGAGGACCATAACCAGGATCGTACTCGAGATGGCGGTCAACAATGAATAATGATAACTCATGAGAAAGAAACAGACGGGATGAAATGGTAACCACTCTGGTGGTAATCATGGTCATGAAAAAATGGAAGAAGCGAGTCGGGAGGAGATTTTAAAAGAGGAGATTTAACAACGACTATGTGAAGACGACAAAGGTCTTAAAGAATCGGTTCTAAGGGAGGAGAACGACCACCCATTCATATGCTACAAATGCGGAAAAGAGGGACATATCACCAAACCGCCTACAACAGTTCAAGGTATGCTATAGTTGTGGAAAGGAAGGACATATCGCTTTCGAGATTGTACGTAGCGAAACCTAGTTCAATGGGGACGGTGACTCAAAAGACATCGTCCCGTAAAAGTCAAAGTCAACGATTCCGGAAGAAGCGTTTGTTGTATTTGGTCATAATGCGAGGAACCCAAACGAGGTGATCACGGGTAAGCTATTTATAAATTCTTGCTAAGTTTATACCTTACTTGATACCGGTATACGCATTCATTTATCTCTCCTGCATGTGCTCAACGTTTAAACTTGACTCAGGAGAAATTAGACTTTGACCTATCTGTGGAAACTCAGATTTAGAGAAACTTTCATCACATCCATTGCTTATAAATCTTGTTTGATTCAAGTTGGCACCATTACCTTACTGTTGACCTTATCTCTTTAAAGATACTTGCTTTTGATGTGATTTTAGGGATTGATTGGTTAACTACTCATCATGCCAAAATTGATTGTTTTCGTAAGGTTGTTAGTTTTCATATTCCTAACCAGACATTGCATGCAATTCAAGCAACTAAACCATTAAAATCAATCACTATCATATCTAATCATAAAGCTATTCGTTTATTGAAAAACGGATGTCAAGCTTTCTTAGCCCATGTTATGGATTTGAATAAAGACACGTCAAATTTGAATAATATTCTGTTGTTATTGACTTTCCGACGTATTTTCGAAGAACTTCCTGTCTCACCCCTTAACGTGAAGTTGAATTCTTTATTGATCTTGAACCTGGTACAAAGCCCATTTCTAAAACCTCATATCGAATGGCTCCTATTGAACTTCAGGAGTTAAAGGTCCAACTACAGGAATTGTTGGACATTGGTTTCATTCGTCCCAAGTACATCTCCTCGGGGTGCTCCTGCTTTATTTGTAAAAAAAGAAAGAGCGGGAGTATGCGACTTTTGTATTGACTATCGGAATTGAACCATGTCACCATCAAGAATAGGTATCCTCTACCTCGTATTGATGACTTGTTTGACCGATTGCAAGGGGCACAATTCTTTTCAAAATCGATCTTCGCTCGGATATCATCAATTTGAAAATTAGAAGCGAGGATATTCCAAAGACCGCCTTGTAACTCCTCGGTATGGGCATTATGAATTCTTAGTCATGTCTTTCGGACTAACTAATGCTCCCATGGCTTTCATGGATATGATGAACCCGAGTATTCAAGGAATATTTGGATCGGTTCATTGTTGTTGTCTTTATTGATGACATCCTTATATATTCCAAAAGTCGTGAAGATCATGAGCACCATTTGAAGTTGGTACTCCAAAGGCTTCGTGAAAACCAACTATATGCCAAATTGAAGAAATGCGAGTTCGCTTGAGGAAGTAGCCTTTCTTGGGCATGTGGTGTCAAAACATGGAGTATCTGTTGATCCGTGAAGATTGAAGCAATACAAAGTTAGAGCAAACCAAGTCATGATGAAGTACGTAGCTTTTTGGGCTTTTGGTTATTATCGGAGATTTCGTGGAAGGGTTTTCTCGAATCGCTACTCCATTAACTCAGCTAACTCGAAAGGATCTGAAATTCGATTTGGGGCGAAGAATGCGAGAAAAGTTTCCAAGAGCTTAAGAGGAGACTTATTTTGACTGTTCTAACAATACCATCCGGTTCGGATGGATTTGTTATCTCACAACGATGCTTCGGTGCAAAGGGTTAGGATGTGTTCTCTCGCAACGTGGGAAAGTCATAGCTTTATGCCTCGCGACAACTTAAAGAGTATGAGAGGAATTATCCTACTCATGATCTAGAGTCAAGCGGCCCGATCGTTTCAGCGCTTAAAGATATGGAGGCACTATCTATATGGGGAGAAAGTGGAGATATATTCGGATCATAAAAGCCTTAAATATTTCTTCACTCAAAAAAGAACTCAACATGCTTGGCAAATGACGTTGGCTCGAGCTATTGAAAGACTACAACCACTATTCAATACCATCCCGGTAAAGTTTAACGTGGTAGCCGACGCATTGAGAGTAGAAGATCATATGCGAGGAACGAAAAGCGATGATGTCAAGTATATGCATAGAGCCAACTTTAATAGAAAAGTTAAGGTTGCTCCAGCCCCAGGCCGAGGTGATGCGTATGAAGAAGAAAGTACAAGAAGGAGCTATTCCTAAGCGAGAATTGATGAAGAAGGAATACTTGAGTCCACTCTAGGCTTTGTGTTCCTAACGACTCGATTTGAAGTACAAGATTATGATGGAGGCACACAATACACCATTTGCAATCCATCACGGAAGTACTAAAATGTATCGTGATCTTGACATACATTTTGGTGGAATAATATGAAGAGAGAGATTGCAAAGTTTATCTCGATGTGTTTAACTTGCCAACGCGTAAAGTAAAGGCGAGCATCTAGTACCTAAGGGTCCGATTTGCAACCACTTGAGATTCTGGAATGGAAGTGGGGAACACATTACCATGGATTTCGTTACGGGTCTTCCTACGGTTTCTCAAGGCATCAATGCTATTTGGGTTATTGTTGATAGATTAACCAAGTCCGCTCATTTCTTTTGCCGTCACGGAGACTTATTCCTTGAACGTCTTGCTAGTATGTACGTAAATGAGATCGTGAGGTTGTATGGCATGCCCGTATCCATAGTTTCGGATCGTGACCCAAGATTCACTTCAAGATTTTGGGTTAGCTTGCAAAAAGCTATGGGCACGGATTTGCGATTTAGTTCGCATACCATCCCCAAACCAGACGGACAATCGAGAGGACTATTCAAACTCTTGAAGATCTATTAAGACTCGTGTCCCAGACTTCAAGGGCGGTTAGGATAAGTATTTACCATTGGTGGAATTCTCCTACAACAACAGTTATCGAGCAAGTATAGGTGTGGCTCCATTGAAGCATTATATGGACGAAAATGTCGTTTCTCCAATATGTTGGGATGAGGTGGGTGAAGCAACATTGTTGGGACCCGAGTTAGTACGATATGACTCACCGAAAAGATCCAAATAATTCGACAACGATACAAACGGCTCAAGATCGACAAAAGAGTTATGCGGATCTTCATCGAAAGGACGTGGAATTTAATGTAGGGATCATGTATTGTTACGAGTTGCTCCATGGAAGGGAGTTACAAGATTTGGGAAGAGAGGAAAGCTCAATCCACGATTTATTGGTCCATTTCAAATTCTTGACCGAGTAGGAAATGTAGCCTATAGACTTGCATTACCTCCGAGTATGTCTCGATGTTCATAATGTGTTTCATATATCTGTACTTCGTAAAATATGAAAAAGACCAACCACGTTATTGAGTTAGAACCAGGACGAGATAGCCAAGACTTAACGATGAGGAGGTACTGTCAAGATCTTGGATAGGAAGGAGCATGTCCTACGCCAAGAAAAGGTCATACCACAAGTTAAAGTTTTGTGGAGGAATCATGCTATAGAGGAAATGACACAGGAATTGGAAACGAAATGAAAGCGAGGTATCCTCACCTTTTGAAACACCAGTAACGCACGCCAATTTC
Source organism: Panax quinquefolius (assembly GCA_020205615.1). Classification (NCBI taxonomy): domain Eukaryota; kingdom Viridiplantae; phylum Streptophyta; class Magnoliopsida; order Apiales; family Araliaceae; genus Panax; species Panax quinquefolius. The sequence goes on along the minus strand of CM035159.1, from coordinate 26,685,766 downwards.
GAGGACGAAATTTCATAAGGAGGGAGGTTGTAAGACCTCAAATTTTTTAAATAAAAGGAATTTCCTTTATTTATTATTTTGAAATAGTAAGGGTTGATTTGATTAATGTGGATAGTTAAGGGTTAAATCACGCAAATATTTCAAAATAGCAAGTGGTTATAAAATATTCATTTTATTTGGGAATATTCGTTTGGTCGTGGAATATTCAGATCGTCGGGAATATTCAGACGATGGCGCAAACCATGTGGGGCCCCATAAAAAAAGCGATTGGATGAAGAAAACGACAAATATAAGTTGGTTAAAAATAATTGGCGTAGTTGTTCTGAATTAAGACCGTTGAATACCCGGTGGTTAAAATACATGAATACGCGTGGTTAGTTTAAAGAGTAATACCAGATTGTACGCAGTATTGTTGAATTATTGATCCTTACGTAAGAAGGCACTACTCAATAATTTTTACAAGTGAGTTACTTGTTCAATATTTTATTTTATTGATTCAATAATTCACTGCGTTGATATTTTATATTATTGTTGTTCAATAATTGTCACCGCATTATTATCTCCATTATCGGATCAATAATTCATATTATTTAAATAATATTATTAGATAGCATTATTGGCAATGTCTAGAAAGTTACATCGAGGAGAGGTTTGGTCACCTAATTGCTTGCGCCCAAGAAGGAGAAATCCTTATCTGAAAGCCCCTCTTTCCGGAACTACTTTTGGTTGTCATAATTGTGATTACGTAATATTATTTGAATAATTAATTATTGATTCATATGATAAAGAAATATTTATTTTATGTGGATATAAATGATGGATTTATTTATGTGGTTATAAATGAAGAAATTATTGTTGAGGTGTTTTATCAAGATTTTACCAGATTGGAGGTATTAAAAATTAAATCGTGGGTTTTGAGATATATTAAGGGATTATAATTTTTAATCCAACCGTTGGATTGTGGTAATTTTTGGGTATGTTATACATACATAAGTTGAGTATATGTCCACAAATTTTGAACCGTTAAAATGCACGAATGATTTGTTATGAATTTTAAGAGGTGTCTCGATTAGGAAATTAGGGTTATAATTGATTTTGGTGGAAAATTCTTGAATTGAGTGGGCCCCACTTGTGGTTGGTGAAGAAATGTGCTGAATTTTATTTCAAATGTGGTGGGTGGCAATAGTAGCGTGTAAAGCCATCGTGGTAGCGGGTCAAGTCCGCGCTTGCTGAGCTAACATTTTCCTATAAATAGAGGGCTAAGTTAGAATTGAAAATCACACCGTAAAACAAAGTTTTCTCTTTTCTCTCTATATTATCGAGCGATTTTGTGAGTATTTAGATACTTTGAGAGTTCTTTGCTCAAGACAAGTTTCATTCAAAGATCACTTCCGACCTTTCCTTCCAAGCAATCGATTCTTTGAGGTAAGGGATATTATTTTTTCGTAATGATATTATTTCTTCAATATCATTATCTTTGAAATGTTGATCTCAAGTTTTTATCAAATTTGGAACTTTTTCATGTCGGGGTTACTATTCATGAGTTACTATTCACGAGTTACTATTCATGAGTTACTATTCACAAGTTACTATTCATGAGTTACTATTCACGAGTTACTATTCACGAGTACTATTCATGAAGCGTGAAGATATTTTTGTGGAATTTCTATCTTTTGGTGTCTGAGTTACTATTCACATGATACGGACTATTCAACGATACTCGGCACTATTCATCGAAAAATAAAATTTCTTCTTTTCGGGTCCGAAATATCTATTCGGATACTAGCTTTGATTGTATCCATGTTTTGATCATTCTTGAATTTTACCCAAGATGATTATTTATGAAGTATTTGTGAACTCGGATTGTTTAAAGTGCTAATCCATAATACTTGTTCTTTTGTTTCACTTTGGATTCGCTTTTCTTTAAAAATATTTTCATCATCCTCGGCCTTAAATGATGATATTATTGAATATCTTTGGCTCAGTAGTGCAAAAGATGAGCAGTGTGTTGAGATGAACACGACCGATCGATTAATATCTTTGGCTGTAGTGCAAAGATGAAGCAGTGTTTAAATGAACATGATTAATCGATGAATATCTTTGGCCTCAGTAGTAAAAGATGAATATTTGATTCAGATGTATATTGATTGTTGTTACGAGGGATAAAAGATAGGCGATGAACTTTTAAATTCATACATAGAAGATAGTAGTTTGCATTCTCTACGTAACTCTTCTATGAATTATTATTTCATTGCGAATATTGATCCGAAACTTGTTGTCTATTGTATTCTATCGATTTTTTCTCGTTGAAGACTAACGATAATTTGTTGTATATTATCTTAGTCATAATATTCTTTTCTTGAGCTAGTTGAGCTCACCCTTTTCCTTTTGTTCCATTCTTTCTCGGAGGCGAGAATATAGCGAGTACTAGAGTGGGTATGGAATGAAGGTTTTAGAAAGGATTGTTTAGTAGTCCCTCACCATTTTGTAAAATAATGTATCAATAAATGTGATGAGGATTTATGTGAGTATAAATATTGTCTAGAAGATAATATTTGTATTTAAACTCACGCTTTTCTGTTGTAATAATAAAGTTGTAGTTGTTTACATACCATGTATTGACAACTCGTAATGGGTGATGTATACCTATTTTGGGGGCGCCACACCCACCATCTCAAGTATGTGCATCAAATGCAACGTGATGTCCGCTTGAACTTTCGTAACTTCAATATGGGCATCCGATCGAGGTGTATAAGACTTTTTACAGAGTGTTGTTGTCGAGAGCTACACAAATGACATGTGATTAGAGGTTGTAAGAAGTCGAGAATATGAGACCATGCCCTTGGTCTTCAAGCTTCAAATTTTATCCAGTGTGTTGTCCTGTGTAGTAGTCACACAGGATTGCAGCTACTTGGTTCTTGTAGGACATTACTGTGTAGAATGTATGTTGAAATGTGTTGAGACGGCATGCATGTAGAATTAAGGTGGCAAAATGATTATTTTGCCCCTCACCAAGGTTATCTCCGGTTTAGGCTGATAAAGCAGTCGTTGCTCAATTTATCTCTCGAGAGAGGCTGCAGCAACTTGGATATCCTCGTGGTTGTTTCGAGGTGTGCACGAGCTCCGGGGTTATCTCGTGTTTGGGACCGAGTTCCTCGGGGTTATCTCCGAGGTTGAAGTCGATTCTTTGGGGTTGAAACAAGCTTTTGCCGTGGTTATCTCCGTAATCGCAATCGAACTCCTAGGTGTTATTTCGAGGTTGAGACCGAAACTCCGGTGTTGTTTGTGGGATTGAATATCTCTGGAGTTATCTTCAAGATTGAAAAGGTTTCTCCGGTGTGTTTTTGGAACTGGGCTGTCTTGTCCTCCAAGGTTATCTCTAAAAGACGATTTCGCCCTCCCGCAATGTTAATAATGAGAATGTAAACTTTTGAGTGTCTCACAGATGCCCTCTTTATCATATTCATTCAATGCAATGGCATGGATAGGATAAAAAATACTAGACACTTGAAATGTGATAGGATAATCATGATGCAATGTACATCAGTATGATGCAAATGTATGTGGTTTGTTGGACTGTTCTCCAATAAGATGGGATGACTACCGACTCCTGTGACTTCTGTCGGGGGTTATAGTCATTACTGACAACCCTGATGAACTGTCTTGGACATGCAATCCAAAGTTCTCAAGAACTTCCAAGATGTTGACGTTGGGGTTATCACCAAAGTCCTTAATCCTTGGTACAAACTTTACACTGAGGATGTATCTCTCATGTACAAGAGACTTTGGGGGATAGAGCTTTATCTGTTGAGGATGTGTATAACATATTCCATCATCGGTCCTCCCCGATGAGGATGATTCTTGCCTGGTTCATATCGTCAGGTCTTTCTACTGCTCTATTGAAGTTACTGCAAATAGTTTGTGTTACCAGAGTTGCATGATATTTTTTGACATATACATCAACGGATGAGATCGTCGGATGGTTCTTGATGCTTCGTTGGATTTAAATGCCAACGGCTAATGATGTCAAGGTGACTTAACTGTCGTCGATGTGTACATCGACGGATGAGATCCCTATTGGGTAAAGCATCAAGGAAGCTTGACCTTCGTTGACATGTGCATCAACGGATGAAATCCCTGTTGGGGAGAGGTGTTTTAGAGTTACGATCCCAAATTGATGGCATCGGACCTTTCTGAGGTATTTCTGAGTGTAATTTGCAATAGTTGTGATCATCGGTATAGTGAACCCTATGTTTTGTGAATACCAATGAGTGACATGTAGACCTCGCATTTGGTCTTTGAAAACTAAGATTTTAGGCAATTAAGCTCAATCGCAGTAGCATTTTATTCCTATTTGGCCTTTTCATCTTGCAAGAATTCCTTTTGAACTCGAATCTGGACCAAGCCGGAGAGGTGGGCCCCACCCAAGGGAGTCACAGTACACTGGCTGGCATAGCCGTGGGTGGCCTTTAAGGCACCCATGGCTTTCACAAGTCATTTCTAAGTTAAGTTTCGATAGGAAATCCGAGAGCTCTTTTTGATTTGTTGAGTTGAGCGTCTTTCTACAAATTTTGTCACTGTACAAGTGTTCTACATTGCCCTAGTAATGTATGCATGTCTTCTTTTCCAGTTTTTATCTGTTAGAAAATGAGTTATCATATGAAATGCATCTAAACACATAGTAGTGAATATGCATGCTTATATGACTTGATAAAAAATGTTCACAATAGTAAATGTTAGTATTTAACCATGCTGAATACAATGATGTGAAAAAATTTGACTTTTAAAACAGTCAAATTGGCATCTTTTTTCGCTATTTCTTATCATATTTGAGGACAAATGAGCTAATGTGAGAAAACATAATAATCCTGGTAATTAGGCTACCCTTACAAATTATGGCTTTGATATATGTACGCATATATAGAATTTTTATGACTGTGGATATGTATGCTATTGAATGGCCACATAGTCATGCCTATGCACATGTGGGTAGTCCTATTTACAAAGGGGACTATGGAAAAATTTTCCAAAATGTAGGCATTGGGTAGTCACGCATTTTTAACTCTACTATAGATGTATGTTAAAATAATGCATGCATGCATATAGTCATAAAATGCATTTGAAAAAGCTCCAGGTTATAGTTTACCACACCCTTTCTAAGGTGATTTGGAGACTTGTGTCAAGATATATGGATCCGGATCAGCCGAGTAGTTCCCGCAGGACCACTTCAGGTGTGCAGAGGATGGCTTCTGATATGCCTTGACCCCGTTCAGTTAGACAAACTTGTCGTCTAGCAAAGGCGGTGAGACGTCATGTCTAAGTTGAGGTATCGGATGTTGAGGACGAGGAGGAGGATGTACCAGTTGTGAAATTCGCTCCTGCTGCTCATGTTCCTTGTAGGGATTTTCTAGGCATGTAGGTGACGATCCTAGAGCTTTTGGGTGATTTGTGTCGACACCCTTCAGTTTACTTGCATGCAAATGAGGTATAAGCTATATTTTTATTCTTTCTTTTTTCCTATTAAAGAGGAGTAAGGATTATGATGTTGATCGCTTTATGATGCACGGGTTTCCGGCTTCACACGACCTATAGAAAAGCGGTTCAAGATTCACTCCACATATCGTGCTCTGATCCCGATTATCGAGCGATTGTGCATGGTCGGGTTTTGGGGTGTTTTTTCCATCCTCCCTATCCTTGTCACTAGGGTTATCTCAATGCTTTGTCTCGAGCGGTGGTTTCAATGGACTAAGTCTCTATTTATTGGATTGTGAGGTGATGATGACGACGATATATTAGAGATCTATCACCGATATGGAGTTTGGAGGGTGTCGGTGACATGTATGGTGGATATTACCTCGATCGCCATTAAATCCTTGCTAGGAGTCTCCGGCCGAGGCGCTCAGCGCAGAGACGGTCCGTCTGAGTCCTTTGAGCATAGTTCATATGAATGGGTTATCGAGTGAGCCCATACCCGATGATGTGAGAGTCGGGGATAGCATTCTTTACGATTGTTCCCGATAATCATTAGGGGCTGCTTTATAGCAGATAACTCTTTCACGATATCATTTTCTTTGGTGAGCGCCACACGAGATGTGGACCGTATTGGAGAGTATGATTGGGGCTCCTACACCTTCGCCTATTTCCTCAAGGGTATGCCCATGCGTTCGGAGGGCTTGACAGTGGCTTGGTTAGGGTTTTACCCATTTCTGCTGGTGAGTATTTCTTTTGTGATTTTCCATATACAGGTTAAAAGTGTTGACTGAAAGCAGATGTTTGCCTTTATGTTGGCAGTTATGGGCCTATGAGAGACTCCCATGTTTACGTCCTGTGAGTGTGATAGGCTTGGAGACCTATCCACGAGGACGGCGATAGCATCACTCCATATTAGTGGAGGTTACTGTAGCTGAGGGTTTCACCCATTTTTGTCTATAGTTGGAGTTATTGACAGCTGATGTCATCACATGGATTCCTTATTCCGGGGATCATTTTCCCAGTTTGAGGATGGGTACCCGACTGGTGTCAAGTATGTGATATCCACCCGTAGGATTCCTCTCTTAACTGTTGGAGGATGAGAGCTCTATTTGGGAGAGCGTCATTTATCAGAGCACCACATGAGAGATTCTATACCAATCTTGCCTCTGCGCCAGCATTATTAGCTCAGATCGAGTCACCCATCATTGATATCCCATTGTTGGGTGTTGACGGTTTTACACTGTCTGAGGGTCCTCATACTCAGGATATGTTCCAGCATTGGTGGTCCCCTCATACCATCAGAGCCCAGACCCGCGTCGCGCAGTTTATGGGGGATAAGGTTCCTGGATCCGTGATGATGACGGATTGGATGGCATGTGTCAGAGATCCGACTCATTTGACATAGATTAACAGTTTAAACTGGCAGTTGGATCGGGCACATTTCTTTATCCGGCACTTGGGTAGAGATCCTTCAGAGGCGGATACTTTTGATCCTTTTGGCTCAGGCGCTGGCCCCTCAGGTGACCCATATGGCTTTACTGGTGCAAATCCTCCCTTGTATAGGCCTGACATCCTCGTTGATGGAGATCCAGTGACTCAAGAGGAGTTACATCAGGTGGACAGGATTGATGATGTAGACATTGACACCATTTTCTTCTTCTGATGTATATTCTTGTTATATCTTTTGATAGGCCTCTGTTAGATACTGGGTGGTTGTGCCCATTCTCGTTATATCTTTTGATAGGCCTCTGTTAGTAGTTGGGTGGTTATGCCCCATTTCCCTGTATTTTTAGCTGAATAGAGATGTATTAAATGATGATGTAATTAAGAATTTATATATTGTTATTCCCTGCATCATATTGCCATCTATTATTTACCATGCATGTATTATGTTATGCATATGTATGTATGTCCAGAGATATTCAGAATTAACCCATAGATGGTCTTATAACACGACCCACACAGATGTCTTCTTCGACAGTTAGCTGCATTGATCATACCCCACCAGTGTTGGTGGCATCCCATCTGAGATTGTGGTATGATAGTATGTCACCTTCAGACAGGGAGACTATAGATCAGTTATTGCAATATTCTATTACCCTCTCGATGTTTGAGTGTTCCCCGAGCTTTGTAGAGGGTATGCTGGAGCACCTTTGGATATCAAGAGGCGGAGTCTTAGATTTGGTATCCATGAGTTGACTCTTACCTTAAAGGAGTATGCACGGTTGATGGCGTTGCCATTAGATAGACTTTGCGCCCGGATGGCTATCGGCGACATGAGCCAGCAGTTTATAACCCTCACCGGGTTGAGGCGTAAAATTATGCAGGATGAGATCACATTCAGCCACGTGGTATCCCAGCGTTTTTTGATGGACTGATTTGGCTCAGATGACAGTTATACACAACACTCCAGGGATTTTACCATGTTGGAGGATCATTGGAGTCTAGCTAGGGTAGACGTATTATTGATGTGTCTCTTGTTATATGTGTACATGCCACGGTATATGGATGAGCTGGACATTGGCGTCATTATGGCAGTGAGAACTCTCAGGGAGGGTCATACTATTGTGCCGATGATTGTAGCAAAGACGTTGAGATCGACCACATATTGCAACACCTACCCTGCAGGGGTATTTACAGTTAGCTCGATCATATTATACGTGTGGTTCATGTGTAACGATCCAAAATTTCAAAGAGTAATTTAAATATTTATTGAGTTATATAAATATTATTTGAGGTGTTTATTGTTAAATAAATATTTTATTGATGTGATGGTTGATGAATCTAAATGATTAGAGAATTTTCTAAATTAAATTAATTTATAATTTAGAGGTTTGTATTATATAGCATGAGGTGTTATGTGGTTGTGTTGATTTAATAGTTTAGATGGTGTTAAATTATTAAATAAAGTTATAATGAAAATTATAATTTGGTGGTATTTGCTAAAATGCTATATTTAATTAAAATATAGTATGTGATTATAATTCTACACTAAGGTGTTTATTAAAATAAATTAAAAAGGATTTAAATTGGTTTTTGTCAAACAAGGCTTAAGTATTTTAATTCTTTAAAATTTATATGGGTTGCCAAACAAGCCTTATGGCTTTTGAAATTTCTAGCTTTGAAATTAAATAAAATAAATAAAATAATTAAATAATAAATATAATATATATTTATAACTTAGGCGTTATAACTGATAATGTAATTAGTATTAGTGTTAAGGGTTTGTCAGTTTTTAAAATACGCTTAAGGTTATTTGGCCTAGCTATACGCATTCTAGCATATTGAGTTGTGAGAGAGTTCAGAGAATTGTGAAACTTGAGAGAATTTGAGAGAGAACGTGAGCATATTCCAGTGATCGTAGCAAGAATTACACGCTAATTGAAGGTATGTTCTATCACTCTGATATTATTTATGTTTATGAGTATCTCGACGAAGTTTTGCTATGCTCTGTGAATTATATTTCTTCTGAATTGTGTTATATAACTAAGTTATGGTGGTTATACATGCTTTCAATGTTAGAGTTTATGGCTGAACCGGAACTCGTATGCTAGTTTCGCTATAACAGTAGAAAATTTTGACAGTGTTTGTTTATATGTGTTTTTCATATGTTCATGAAAAGTATCATTTTTAATGGCCAGGTTGTATATGAAAGTATAAATTGAAACTTGTATTTGGTAGTTCATTGAGATACGAGCATAACGTAGTTTGAATGAGATGATTTGATCAAGTAATGAATTCACAGTGGTGATTTCTATAATGAATATCAAAATGGAGTTTTAGTATGAAAATATGTATTTTGAGAAATTAAAATAGTTTTAGTTGGTGTTAAATTGTTCTAATTGGTTGTAAATGTGAGCAATCATGTTTATGATAGTTGTATATTTATTTTACGTGTTGATATTATTGTTTATCGGGTGAAATTTGTGTTTGTTGGGATAAAGTGAGCTCTTGTTCATTAGCCTCTGCTTCTCAATCGAACAAGCAGCAATTAAATTGCACCCTGTGCAAGGTAAAAAATCTAATGTAAATTAGCGCCGATCCCAAGTTTTTTGTATGGGCGCAATACATGCGCCATACCCTTGTTTGAGATTCTGACTCCTGCAGTTACTGCAGACTTGGGATAGCATCATAGTATGGCCTAAAATTATGTTAGTATGTTAAATGGGTAATGTTAAGGTTAACACAACATAGTGAATTGTGGTTAGTGAGTTCAAAGTTGCAAAAATGATTAGTAAGTCGAGAACGCGTTATGTGATAATTTAGTATACCTAATGAACATTAGATAAGTGTTGCGAAGTTAAACACTTAGAGTTTCTGAAATGTGAATGGTAATGAACATGTTTTGGTATGTTAGCATATCTAATAGATATTGTGGTTCTAAAATTATATGTAGGTGATCGTGAGTTTAATTTTATAGCTTACGCTCAAGGCAAGTTTTCTAACTCTATAGTTACATTGAGCAAGTTTCTAAACTTCTCTTTTTACATTAAGCAAGCCTTTTATCCTTACATTTCTGTTGAGCTAGTTCTTACTTTAAAGTTTCGTTAAACGAACTATTATATTCTTAATCATGATTTGAACAATCTAGCTATGACATTATTGTATTCAACCAAGTTTGAAGTCCAATACTTATTGATGCATTCTAACTTGTTTATTGTTAGACAAGTTTATTCGGATATTATGAATGCAGTTTTCTTGAATTCTAATTTCAAATGTCTAATCATTATAGTTCATTTACTTGACACAAGTCATTTTCATGATAAGTGAGCTTTATTTTCACCTTGCTATTACTTGATGTTTATTCAATGATTCATAGTCCTAGCTTAATTTTATTCAAGCAAGGTTTATTATTGTCACTCAATACTTATGCTTTGTAGTTATTTCTAAGCATGAGATCAAGTATAGACAGTTAGCTTACACTTATTCATTGTTTCATATTATTATTGGTCAACTGTTGTATTATCAAACACTATTGATTCAACTAGTCCTCTAGTTGATGTTCGTTAAACTTCAAATTACCCTTGAAAGCTTATCCAAACCAAACTTTCTTTGATGCGGACTTGTACTCTAAATACTAAGATGAACAACCCTATTAATATTAGGGGATAACTTACGCGTAGCATTAAATGTTTGTGCACAATACATGGTACGAAGGGCTGATCCCCCTAAGTACGGAGCCTTATAGTCTTATGACTGTTAAAGTTGGAGTTGAAAGATTACTTGCAACTGTGGACGTAGTTCATGATCTTATGACCCTCAGTGATGTATATTCCATATTTTGGATTCCAATTTCTGATTATCATTGTTAGAGTACTATTCAGTCTTGATGAGCCTATTATTGGCAGTTATTATTGTTATACTCCTATTGATTCTCTATTATATCCAGTGAGCAGTTGTTTTGCTCACTCTTGCATATTTATAAATTCATTGTAGCTAAAGAGGAGAAGGTAGATGAACCTTCGACTAGCAAAGAAAAGGGAAAAATGTACAAGTGATGAAGACTTGTAATTTTGATTATGATTATGATATTAGACTTTTATTTGTTATGATAATCTTAGACTTTATCTTAACGATATTATGTAATAACTTAATTTCGCTTTTGAATGATGTTTAAAGGTTAGATAACCTGGGATGTTTTTGAACTTAATGATGTAACCCTATTTATTATAGGAGGATTTTATGATTTAAATATTATTTTATTTGGGTAGATAGTATGAATGCTTGATTAGTTAGCACCAAATTTTATGGGAATGAAGTACCTAGATTTGGGGGTGTCATGGGTTTGTATCAAAGCCTAAGGTTATGAACCTTAGGTGGGGGGAAAAAGCCTTAGGAAGTAACCTTTGAAAGGATAGTGATGATGAACTCTTATCGAGTTTTTGGAAAGAGAAAATAATAAAACACTTATGTGCTTATGTGATTACAACTTTTGTGCTCGTGAGTGTCGAGTAGTAATAGTTAGTAATTAAAACTTAAACTTTGATTGACATGATGACTATTATAGGAGGATCCAGTCAGGCTAGAGAGGAGGAGCCTCGGGATATTCAGGTGATTTGGGAACAACTACTGCCACGAGAAACAGTTCCGTCGGTCATAGTAGTTGAGCAGGAGAGGGTACCTGACGAGGATGATGAGATAAAGACAGATGAGGAGGATCCCATAGAGCTGCCACAGTTGGAGGATGAGGAGGAAGAGCTTCCACTTAGTTCGATAGCTGCCCGTATGTACGATGAGGTGTATGACCGCAATGTGGAACTTCAAGACACCGTCGAGGAGTTGCAGGAGATAGTAGCTGGACAACAAACCTCGATGGCACAGAAAGACGATGAGATCCAGGATCGAGAAGAACGACTGAACAACGTTGAAGAGAAGCTAATCCACACAGAAGGGGAAAACGTGAAAATGATGGAGAAGACTGGTTTTGCAACGTTTATGTTGAAAGAGGAGGTAGCTATTGGTGGCGGTGCCAACAAAACTCGGGAAGGACCGGGGAGTGATGACACAGGATAGGTTTAAGGAGCCATTCTTGAGACCTATTTCCCAGAGAGTTTGAAGAGTCAGCTAGAGGTTCAGTTTTTGGAACTAATGCAGGGAACAATGTCGGTGTCTGAGTATGCCGCAAAATTCAACGAGTTGGCGAGGTTTGCGCCATATCGTCGTTAAACATGCAGACGAGCAATGTAAAGTGAAGAGGTTTGAGCGAGGACTGAAACCACGGTTATCTGATAGGGTCTCCTGTTCCAATTGAAGACATTTGCAAAGTGATGATGGAGAAGGCGATTCTCGGCCGAAAGTGGAGGCGATGCAAAGAACAAAGCATAATCAAGAGCGAGAGAAAGAAGAAAAGTGAAGGTGAAGCTAAGAGTGGTGGTAATGGTAGTAATGGTAACAACTCAAGAGGAAGTGGAATGGGAATGGAGGAGCAGAAATCAAAGCAAAGAAACCAGCAAAATAAGAAGTTCGAAGCATGTGCTACATGCGAAAAGTTTCGTAAGGGAGTGTATTTATTGGGGAAACGAGTATGCTTCAATTGTGGCCAGGAGGGTCACATCGCCCAATTGCACTCAATTTAAGAAAATGTGTGCTTCACGTGTGGATCTAAGGATCACTTTGCTCGTGAATGCCCTAAGAAGAGATCTAGTGAGACAAATGGGAGCAAGGGAAATGCTAGTGGAGGTACGTTGGCTATTGCTGGACCAATAACAACAAATAAGCCCACAACCAGAACCTTCAACATGACGGTGCGGGACGTGGTGCAATCAAAAGATGTCGTGTCGGATATTATCCCAATCAATGATATAGATGCATATGTATTATTTGATTAAAGGGTCTTACTTGCTTTCGTTTATATCTCGATGAATTTGCTAAGAGGTTAGAAATACCTTGTGAAGAGTATGAAATTGGAGGAAATACCGATTGGTTAGGGGAGTTCGTGGACGTGTTTTCGGAGGATTTTCCGGGACTTCCACGACCGAGATATCAAATTCGTGATTAACTTAGCTTTGTGAACCACTCCTATATCGAAGGCCCCATACATAATGGCTTCGGTGGAGATGAAAGAACTAATGGTGCAACCGCAATAAGCATTAGACAAGAAGTACATTCAGCCAAGTGTGTCACCATGGGGAGCACCGGTGATATTCATGAAGAAGAAGGATGGGTCAATGCATCTTTGCATTGATTATAGGGAATTGAACAAAGTCACTATTAAAAATAAATATCCATTGCTAAGAATAGATGACTTGTTTGATCAGTTGAAGGGTGCAAGATATTTCTCGAAAATAGATTTGAGAAGTGGATATCATCAATTGAAAGTGAGGAAGGAGGATGTACCAAAGACAGCATTCCGAACTCGGTATGGACATTACGAATTTTTAGTAATGTCATTTGGTTTGACAAACGCCCCTGCAGCGTTCATGGATCGATGAATGTGGTGTTTAAACCATTTTGGACAAGTTTGTGGTGGTGTTTATCGATGATATTACGGTGTACTCTAAAACTCAAGAGGAACCCATGGAGCACCTACGTTTAACGTTGGAGGCGTTAAGAAAGAAAAGAAAAGTTACGCAAAATTCTCTAAATGTGAATTTTGGTGAAGCGTGTACAATTTCTTGGGCATGTAATCGATAAAGATGGGATTTCCGTAGATCCATCAAAAGTTGAAGCTGTGATAAATTGGGAACAACCAAGAAATCCATCAGAAGTAAGAAGTTTCTTGGGGTTGGCAGGATATTACAGACGATTTATTCAATATTTTTCCAAGATTGCTACTCCGTTCACAAATTTGACAAGGAAGTCTGTAAAATTTGTTTGGACGGAGAAATGTGAAGAAAGTTTTCAAGAATTAAAGAAGAAGCTCAATGTGGCACCTGTGTTGTCATTACCAGATAATACAAGAAACTTTGTGGTGTATAGTGATGCTTCACACAAAGGATTGGGTTGTGTTCTTATGCAGAACGGCAAGGTTATTGTGTATGCATCAAGGCAACTAAAGGACTACGAAAAAGGATATCTAAATCATGACTTAGAGTTGGCAGCGGTTATGCTCGCACTGAAGATATGGAGACACTACCTCTACGGAGAAAAATGTGAGATCTACACAGACTATAAAAGTCTGAAGTATATTTTCACACAAAAAGACCTGAACATGTGGCAAAGGAGATGGATGGAATTGATAAAGGATTACGATTGTGAGATCTTTTATCATCCAGACAAAGCAAATGTGGTTGCAGATGCCTTGAGTAGGAAAGGCAGAGAAAAGTTGATGTTGTTAACAGATAAGGAGGAGCTTATTACAGCAATGGCAAGGTTAGAGCTGGAAATCAAATTTCTAGAAGAGTCCGATGAAAAATTGTACCAGATAGAAGCTAGTCCAACTTTGGTGGACAAAGTGAAGAACGCTCAACTACAGGATGAAGAATGTAAGAAAATAAGGCAAATTGTATTCGAGGGTAAAGAAGCGAAGTACAAGGTTGATACTGAGGGAATGCTGCGATTTCAGGGATGAATTTGGGTTCCAGCAGTACAGGATATCAAAGAAGAAATCTTGACGGAAACACATAGCTCAAGATATTCGATTCATCCGGGAAGTACGAAAATGTATCAAGATTTGCGGCGTCATTTTTGGTGGCCAAACATGAAAAGAGATGTTGCAGAATGCGTTGCAAAGTGTTTGACATGTCAGAAAGTGAAGGCCGAGCATCAACGACCAAGCGGATTAATCCAACCATTAGAGATACCGGAATGGAAGTGGGAGCATATCACAATGGATTTTGTGGTAGGTCTTCCAATGACTCAGAAAGGATATGATGCGATATGGGTAATAGTGGACAGATTGACAAAATCTACACACTTTCTGCCAATAAAGATTAGATTTAATCTTGATCAGCTGGCGAGATCGTCTCAAGCCATGGAGTTCCAGTATCAATTGTATCAGATAGAGATCCGAGGTTCACATCAAATTTCGGAAGAGACTACAAGAATGAAAAGGGCGTAATTGAAGATAAGCATGACTTATCATTCGCAAACCGATGGGAAAAGTGAAAGAACGATCCGACGCTTGAAGATATGCTCGGGCGTGCATCATAGATTTCAAAGGAAACTGGGATGATCATCTACCGTTGGTGGAATTTGCATACAACAATAGTTACCACGCAAGCATTGGTATTCCGCCATACGAGGCGTTATACGGCAGGAAGTGCAGAACTCCACTATGCTGGGATGAAGTTGGAAAACGTCAACTGTTAGGCCCAGAATTGGTATAGCAGACCGCTAAAATTGTCAAACTCATCAGAGCAAGATTGGTAGCTACTCAAGATCGACAGAAAAAGTATGTTGATCAACACACAGGCGAACCGTGAATTTGAAGTAGGAAGTTTCGTATTCCTGAAAGTTTCTCCTTGGAAGGGGAAGATTCGTTTCGACAAGAAAGGAAAGCTCAGCCCAAGGTTTATTGGATCTTTTGAAATTCTACGCAGAGTGGGAGAGGTGGCTTATGAGGTAGCTTTACCTCCAGAATTAGAGCATGTGCACAATGTTTTTCATGTGTCGGTTTTACGACCTTATAAACCCGATTACAAGCATGTGATTGAGTATGAACCATTGCAGTTCAGTAAAGATTTGTCTTACGAAGAGATTCCTATCCAGATAGTCGACAGAAAAGAACAAGTGCTCAGGAATAAGGTGATACCTTCTGTGAAGGTGATATGGAGGAACCACAACGTCGTCGAGGCTACGTGGGAACTCGAAGCTGATATGATGAAAAATTATCCTGAGTTATTTGTTTAGTCTGTGTCTTCGATTCTGGGGACAGAATCTTTGTAAGTAAGGGAGAATGTGGCGATTTGATTGTTTGAATTATGATTCGGGGACGCGAGAATCCTTGTAAGAGAGGGAAGGATGTAACGATCCGAAATTTCAAAGTGTAATTTAAATATTTATTGAGTTATATAAATATTATTTGAGGTGTTTATTGTTAAATAAATATTTTATTGATGTGATGGTTGATGAATCTAAATGATTAGAGAATTTTCTAAATTAAATTAATTTATAATTTAGAGGTTTGTATTATAGCATGAGGTGTTATGTGGTTGTGTTGATTTAATAATTTAGATGGTGTTAAATTATTAAATAAAGTTATAATGAAAATTATAATTTGGTGGTATTTGCTAAAATGCTATATTTAATTAAAATATAGTATGTGATTATAATTCTACACTAAGGTGTTTATTAAAATAAATAAAAAAAGGATTTAAATTGGTTTTTGTCAAACAAGGCTTAAGTATTTTAATTCTTTAAAATTTATATGGGTTGCCAAACAAGCCTTATGGCTTTTGAAATTTCTACCTTTGAAATTAAATAAAATAATTAAATAATAAATATAATATATATTTATAACTTAGGCGTTATAACTGATAATGTAATTAGTATTAGTGTTAAGGGTTTATCAGTTTTTAAAATACGCTTAAGGTTATTTGGCATAGCTATACGCATTCTAGCCTATTGAGTTGTGAGAGAGTTCGGAGAATTGTGAAACTTGAGAGAGAATTTGAGAGAGAACGTGAGCATATTCCGATTGATCATAGCAAGAATTACACGCTAATTGAAGGTATGTTCTATCACCGATATTATTTATGTTTATGAGTATCTCGTATGAGTTTTGCTATGCTCTGTGAATTATATTTCTTCTGAATTGTGTTATATAACTAAGTTATGGTGGTTATACATGCTTTCAATGTTAGAGTTTATGGCTGAACCGGAACTCGTATGCTAGTTTCGCTATAACAGTAGAAAATTTTGACAGTGTTTGTTTATATGTGTTTTTCATATGTTCATGAAAGTATCAATTTTAATGGTCAGGTTGTATACAAAAGTATAAATTGAAACTTGTATTTGGTAGTTCATCGAGAGATCTGAGCATAACGTAGTTTGAATGAGATGATTTGATCAAGTAATGAATTTACAGTGGTGATTTCTAGAATGAATATCAAAAATGGAGTTTTAGTATGAAAATATGTATTTTGAGAAATTAAAATAGTTTTAGTTGGTGTTAAATTGTTCTAATTGGTTGTAAATGTGAGCAATCATGTTTATGATAGTTGTATATTTATTTTACGTGTTGATAATACGGTTTATTAGGTGAAATTTGTGTTTGTTGGGCTAAAGTCGGCTACTGTTCATTAGCCTCTCTGCGTCTGTCACGAACAAGTGGCAATTGCCTTGTAAGTGTTAAGCCTTTGTATTGGCGCAATGCTGCGCCATACCTACAGTTTGAGATTTCGACTCCTGCGATTCATCGCAGACTTGGGATAGCATCATAGTATGGCCTAAAATTATGTTAGTATGTTAAATGGGTAATTTTAAGGTTAACACAACATAGTGAATTGTGGTTAGTGAGTTCAAAGTTGCAAAAATGATTAGTAAGTCGAGAACGCGCTATGTGATAATTTAGTATACCTAATGAACATTAGATAAGTGTTGCGAAGTTAAACACTTAGAGTTTCTGAAATGTGAATGGTAATGAACATGTTTTCGTATATTAGCATATCTAATAGATATTGTGGTTCTAAAAATATATGTAGGTGATCGTGAGTTTAATTTTATAGCTTACGCTCAAGGCAAGTTTTCTAACTCTATACTTACATTGAGCAAGTTTCTAAACTTCTCTTTTTACATTAAGCAAGCCTTTTATCCTTACATTTCTGTTGAGCTAGTTCTTACTTTAACATTTTGTTAAACAAACTATTGTATTCTTAATCATGATTTGAACAATCTAGCTATGACATTATTGTATTCAACCAAGTTTGAAGTCCAATACTTATTGATGCATTCTAACTTGTTTATTGTTAGACAAGTTTCATTATTGTTATTCGGATATTATGAATGTAGTTTTCTTGAATTCTAATTTCAAATGTCGAATCATTATAGTTCATTTACTTGACACAAGTCATTTTCATGATAAGTGAGCTTTATTTGCAGCTTACTATTACTTAATGTTTATTCAACGATTCATAGTCCTAGCTTAATTTTATTCAAGCAAGGTTTATTATTGTCACTCAATACTTATGCTTTGTAGTTGTTTCTAAGCATGAGATCAAGTATAGACAGTTCGCTTACACTTATTCATTGTTTCATATTATTATTGATCAATTGTTGTATTATCAAACACTATTGATTCAACTAGTCCTCTAGTTAATGTTCGTTAAACTTCAAATTACCCTTGAAAGCTTATCCAAACCAAACTTTCTTTGATGCGGACTTATACTCTAAATACTGAGATGAACAACCCTATTATTATTAGGGGATAACTTACACGTAGCGTTAAATGTTTGTGCACAATACATGGTACGAAGGGTTGATCCCCTTAAGTACGAGGTCCTTATAGTCTTATGACTGTTAAAGTTAGAGTTAAAAGATTACTTGCAACTGTGGAAGTAGTTCATGGTCTTATGACCCTCAGTGATGTATATTCCATATTTTGGATTCTAGTCTCTGATTATCATTGTTAGAGTACTATTTAGTCTTGATGAGCCTATTATTGGCAGTTATTATTGTTATACTCTTGTTGATTCTCTATTATATCCAGTGAGCAATTGTTTTGCTCACTCTTGCATATTTATAAATTCATTGCAGCTAAAGAGGAGAAGGTAGATGAACCTTCGACTAGCAAAGGAAAGGGAAAAATGTACAAGTGATGAAGACTTGTAATTTTGATTATGATTATGATATTCGACTTTTATTTGTTATGATAATCTTAGACTTTATCTTAACGATGTTATGTAACAACTTAATTTTGCTTTTGAATGATGTTTAATGGTTAGATAACCTGGGATGTTTTTGAACATAATGATGTAACCCTATTTATTATAGGAGGATTTTATGATTTAAATATTATTTTATTTGGGTAGATAGTATGAATGCTTGATTAGTGAGCACTAAATCTTATGGGAATGAAGTACCTAGATTTGGGGGTGTCACATCATGTCATACTTGAGACTGATTGGCACCTTCCGACGACATGGATATTTTTTACCCATGAGATAGCCATATCTTACTCCTTCCAGCCAGCGGAGTGCATTGATGCTATGTCTTTGTCGGTATTCTTGGCAGGGATCGGAGATCCATTTGACATTCTGCCATGTACAGGGCTTAGTTCACCCTAAAGCTTCATTACTCATGATGTTGGCATGGATTATCTCACTCTACCTAGTTTGAGGGGCATGACGACTTACCACCCACTGGCTGTGATGTCACAGTTTGACCAGTTTCAGGACTTCCATCCTTTTGAGGGGGCATTGAGTCAGCGCTTGGCTTCTCGCTACTTGTCAACAAAGGACAGATCCAGATTGTATTCCTGTTGCGATCAACATGAGCTAGCTACATTTTCTGTTAGCCATCGGGCTATTCGTCAAAGTATTCTGCATGGATGGAGACAGAGATAGCATCGGCTGCGGTAGTATCCATAGTGTCGGAGATTGATTCTGATGATGGGGAGCCCATAAAGGACATTGATATTCCCACCGAGGAGGAGCTATTCACTGGATTGCCACCACTCTCAGATATTCTCCCAATATGAAAAGTGCCACTTTGTGATCCAAAGATTCAAGAGATGATTTAGAGCAGAGTCTTCATCTGATGACCTTTGAGAGAGATCAGGCTAGGGCCTTGATGTTGCCAGCTCTTGATGGGAGAGACGTCGCTCTATTGGAGAGAGAGGAGGTTGTAGCTCATAGAGACACCGCTATTGCTGAGCGGGATGAGGCCAGATCATTTATAGATGCATTGATTATCAAGCGGGATGCTGCCATATATCTCCCGATATATAGCGAATTCAGATATAGTACTACAATGAGATCCCTTACTACTGGCATGGTTACCGATATGAGTGCATATATTGATGAGCATCATGCCACCATGCAGTTGGCTGCATATCTATTAGCTCGTGTAGATACCCTTGGGCAGGAGCTTGCGGCGTTGCCTCCTTCTTCGGAGAGAGATGCCATGTTGGACTTGATAGTTCGTATATCCACGGGATTGTCGATAGGCTTGTATTTTCCTTCACAGACTAGCTTAGCCATTTTGTCATATACAGTACATATTGTATATATAAAATAACATTATATATGGCAGAGAAATATATTTTGATTCACTTCCCTTTTAGTTGTGCATTGCTACTTGCTTGATATATGCATGTTTCTTCACGGGTTGTGATCTTGATGTATTCTGAACTCATGCTTGATGGCTGGACATTGAGATGTCGCAGGATCTTTCAGAATGGATCGTTGATCTGTGTGTATCCATACCCTCTTTGGTGTCTTGGGACTTGTTTCTGTATGTAGACGTGGAGAGGAGTATGACTTTTCCTCTCAGAGATTCACTACACCACAGATGGTTATCGGTACTCCTATTGAAGAGGAGATCCCAAATAGTTCCATTGGTGTTCCTCTTCGAAGAATCAACCTCAACTTAGATGGTCGCCAACTCTCCCATTTATGGGGAGGCCAGGTAGTTCCATCCCTTTGGTCTGAAGCCGATGAAATGTGGTGGATTGAAGTTTGATCCCAGTACCATTGACAAGTATTTGTATTTTGTGTAGGGGGTTAGACCGAACCATAAATGGCTGCCTACGTACTCCTATTGAAGAGGAGATCAGGTCTGCGTAGTTTGAACCTGGTGTAAGAGGTTCAACGCTGTATGTGAAGGGGTAGAAAGTGTAGGAATGAGTTTTTGTAGAGAAGGGTGTAGAATTTTTTTTGTTGTTTTTGTTGTTTTGTTTTTATTGCGACCGGACCATATAAAATGGTTGCCTACGTACTCCCAGGTATCGGGGAGATCAGGTCGACGTAGATCGCCCCATGTTCAGGACAATTTGTAGCCGAAAAAATTTGATCCCATGTTCAGGACAAACTGCGGGGGAAAAGTTTAATCACGTGTTCAGGACAAATTGCAGGAGTGAAAAGTCTTATCCGTAGTGAAATAAAACTGCGGGTATGAAAGGTTCAATCCCTTGTGGGATAACCTGAAAGGTTTGAAATGAAGTTGAGCGAAAGATCTGATGATCTGAAAACCAGGCTGCTGGCTTGAAGAGTGTATTTCCCTGATGGGGCAAATGGGTATTAAGAAAGGTTGTGTGTAGAAATGGTTAGAAAACCTGAAATGACTGGTGATCTGGTGATCCAATACCAGGATGTTTGCTTGATGGTAACTTCAGACATAGTACCATTTCACGGTGTCTGAGTTGATGAGCTGTGGAAATTCGTCGCCATCCATTTCCTGTAATCTGAGAGCACCTCCTGTCAATAACTCCATGAAAATAAACGAATCTTCCCAGTTTGGAGCGAATTTTCCCTTTGATTGATCTTGGCTATCATTGACCTTTTTCAAAACAAAGTCATGTTGTTTAAACTGTCGTAGTCAGACTTTTCTGTTGATATAATTGACCATGGAAGATAGCATCACTTCGCCATTCGTCTATTAGAGATAATTGGTGATACCTATCTTATAACCATTAGTCGTCATCCAGCTGTGCATCAATCAACACTCTGAGGGATTCCATTTCCACCTCTGTGGGGAGCACTGCTTCCATCCTATAGGTTAATGAGTAGGGGGTTGCCCTAGTGGAAGTACGCATTGAAGTTCTGTAGGCTAATAGAGTCAGAGGCAAGAGGTCAGGCCATCGTTTATGATTGGCAGACATCTTTGCATGATCTTCTTGATGTTCTTATTAGCCGCTTTAACAACACCATTCATCTTTGGACCAGAGATGATGAGTTGAGGTGTTCGATGTGGAATTTCTTGCATAACTCCTCCATTATTTTGTTGTTTAGGTTCTTAGCGTTATTTGACACAATCACCTCTGGTTTTCCATATCGATAAATAACATTGTTTCTGATGAAAGCAATGATGACTTCTTTGGTAACCCTGGGGAATGAGGCTGCTTCTACCCATTTGGTGAAGTAGTCGATCATGGTGAAGATAAACCGATGCCCATTACTGGCTTTGGGCTCGATGGGCCCGATCACGTCCATTTCCCACATTGAGAAGGCCCAAGGTGAACTCATGTTGTGGAGCTCCCTCAGAGGGGCGTGGATAGCATTCTCATGAATTTGGCATTGATAGAATCTCTTGACGTGATCATCACAGTCAGCCTTAAGCGAGAGTCAATAATGCCCTGTTCTTAGGATCTTTTTAACAAGTAGAGGGCCGCTCATGTGTGGGCCACATACTACACCATGGATTTCATCCATGAGCCTCTGAGCTTGGTCTTTGTCCAGACATCTGAAGATACCTGGTCTTGCATCTCAGGTAAAACTTCATAGTCAGTCGATGGATCCGCCTTCTCTCAGTTGGGCTCGCCTTCAGCGGTTGTAAATCCATCTCATGCAAGTACTCCTTGATGTGGCGATACCAAGGGTGTTGGATGGGAGGTAGCTCATCCGATACTTCTCCAATGTAATTCCCATAAGTTGGAGCCTTTTGTAGGGTAAATGTGATGCTTGGTATGTTTTCCTTGTCAGGTATGTTGATCAAGGAGGCCAAAGTTGCTAGTGCATCCGTAAAATCATTCTTATTCTGAGGAATGTGGAGGAAGTTTATTTCTTCGAACTCTGCAGCCATCTGTAAAACTTGTCGATGATAAGGCAGCAAATGTAGTTCTTTGGTGTGATAGATTCTAGTGGATTGTCTGATGATCAATTCGGAATCTCCAAAGACAGTTAACCGCCCGATGCCCATTGATTGGGTAAGTTTTAGCCCGTAACGACATGTACCCTTCGATTTCTCGGTTGTGTTGTTGGTGTTGACAAACTATAATTTGACAATGACGGATGTCGGGTCCCCGTCTGGGATACTAGAACTGCTCCAGTCCAGAACCTTCCATATTAACAACTCCATCAAAATACATTTTACATGATTGGTGTGTATCAGAT
Source organism: Panax quinquefolius (assembly GCA_020205615.1). Lineage (NCBI taxonomy): Eukaryota > Viridiplantae > Streptophyta > Magnoliopsida > Apiales > Araliaceae > Panax > Panax quinquefolius. The sequence continues at coordinate 26,662,865 of CM035159.1, read as the reverse complement.
CGATGGTGTTGTTGCAGACCGTCATTACCCTTTCATCGGGAAGTATGTTTCAAAGGTTTGAAATCCTGAAGGTGCAATGGTCGGGTTGATCCGCAATTCCTTGACCTTAATGGACTTTTACGTCACGTAGTTGATGTCAAATTGTTGTAGAATCAACTGCCATTTGGAAAGCGAACAATTTAACATGGGTTTACTGAACACGTACTTGAGAGGATCCACGCGGGATATGAGATGGGTTGTGTGACCATGGAGGTAATGTTGTAACCTAATGGAAGCCTATGCTAAAGAACAACAAGTCTTCTCAATTAGAGTGTACTTGTGTTCACTGCTGCTGAATCTTTTGCTGAGGTAGTAGATAGATCGCTCTTGGCCTCTATCGTCCTTTTCTCCCAGCATGCAACTCATGGCATTGTCATTAATGGACAGGTACATGAACAGGGGAACACCATCCCTGGGAGGTACCAAAATAGGAGCGTTGACCAGCTACTCTTTGATTGTAAGAAAGGCTTTTTGACACTCAACGTTCCATTTCATTGAGGAATTCTTCTTTAACAATTTGAAGATAGGCTCACAAGTTGCTGTAAGTTGGGAAATAAACCTACTGATGAAGTTCATCCTTCCCAAAAATCCCCGTATTTCCTTCTCTGTCTGAGGAATGGGCATTTCCGTGATGGCCTGAATTTTGGTGGGATCCAGCTCAATCCCTCTGTGGCTGACTAGGAAACCTAGCAACTTACCTGATTTAACGCCAAAGGCGCACTTGGCTGGATTCAACTTCAAGTTGTACTTACGCAACCTGTTGAAGAGCTTTCTGAGATGTTCTAAGTGGTCTTCTTCTATTCGGGATTTGACAATAATGTCATCCACGTAGATCTCTATCTCTTTGTGCATTAAGTCGTGGAAAAGAGCCAGATGGCCATTTGGTAGGTTGCTCTGGCATTGATGAGGTCGAATGACAACCGTCTATAGCAAAAGGTTCCCCAAGGCGTGATGAATGCAGTTTTCTCACGATCCTCTTCAACAACCATAATTTGATGGTACCCCACAAAGCAGTCAGCAAAGGAGTACATGTCGTATTGAGCAGTATTATCAATGAGTATGTGGATAAATGGCACGGAAAAGCTATCTTTAAGGCAATCATTATTTAGATCCCGATAATCTAACCAAACTCGCACCTTTCCTCCCAGTTTAGGCACGAGGACTATGTTGGATAGCCATTCAAGGTATGTGGACACCATGATGAGGCCTGCTTGAAATTGTTTCATAATTTTTCTTTAACATTTAAACTCCACTCAGGTTTTAATTACCTAAGCTTCTGCCTGACTGACTTTAATCCTTCTTTAATGGGAAGGCGATGGATGACGATGTCCGTGGACAAATCCACCATGTCTTTGTGAGACCATGCAAACACATCCTGAAATTGGGTTAATAGCACAACCATGTCATTCCTTTGGTTTGGAGTGAGGTCTGTACCAATCTGGATTAACTTCGGGTTTTCTAAGGTTTCGAGGTTGAATGACACTACTACAAAACAGTAAATAGACAATGCGAAAAAAACGTTGTGATTTCAGTCAGAAAAACGTCGTGGTTAAGAGTGTCATCTATTTGACACCCTTACACAACGTTTTTAAAACGTTGTAGTTAAGCACATTACACAACATTTTTTAAGAAAAAAACGTAAATTTGTTTTCCATAAATTAGAAAATGCTTAAAAACGTTATAGAATGTATGATTCAACAATATTTTCTGGATAAAAATGTTATAGTTTAATATATCGTATAACGCGTTAAAGCATTTACACAACATTTTTAAAATGTTGTAGATTAAAAAAAAAAAAAGTTGTGGCACTTACATTACTAACGACTCGCAATATGCTTAATGCGAAAGATTAGCATAATGTAGCTCGAAAAGATTAAAAAGTTGTAACTTCAATCATTTATCAAAGATTCCAATTAATCTAACCACACACAATTCTACAGTTTCGACAATCATTTTTATCTTCAAAGTATTACTGGACATTAGCAAATAGAGTAAAATTTCAAGAATTCCAGAAAAACAAATATACATAAATTGGGAGAAAGGTATAGAGCCTCTCTATTTTAAGTATTTGCATATAATGACAAGTTAGAAAGCTTCTATACTCTACAGTAACCCCTTATTTTGTTGGTAGAACATGAAAATAGTAAATGCAATGTTGCTTTTGCATTTTCTTCAAAACTGAATTGGTCAAATCAATCTTCACCTGAGCTTCTTTAAGTTCCTTCTCTTTCTGCTTATAAGCCTTCTCAATTTCATTTGCAGTTTCCTCTCTCTGGTAAATAATTCTTTGATCCTCGCATAGACTCACAAATGCTACTGATTCAAAACAAAGTTTGTTAGTATATAAATAGCAATAGCATCGAAATTAATGGTATATCCCTAACATAAGCTATAGACAAGTCTAACTATGAACTCATAAAAGTTCACAGTTCACAATGAGGCAAAAGTGAACCAATCTATTACACAAACATCCTGCAAAGAACTGTTCTTTGCTTGAACTAGTGTAGCAAGTCATGCTGGACTCTCAATCTGAAAGTCAACAACTGCAGGAAGAGCAGCAGAGGACATCAAGCAATAATGAACTGGAGATAAGAGTATGATGCACATTAAATAAGTCTAATACAAGTGAGAAACTGTTTATCATTACAGATTTCCCAGTCAAACGCATCCAAAGAACTGTTCCAAGGATGGAGAGCTCAGAATGTTCGAGGCAGTTCGTTCAGGCTTCATTGATGAAATGTGAAGTTGATATCTTATAAACCTCTATAACCAATAAAAAGTAAAAGCCAAAAGTTAGATGCAATGCTGCAATAAGAGATGTACTTGATATCTAATTCATTATGCTTACTATTTTCTTTCTTATATTTCCAGTTCATTTAGATAAGGGTGTAGCTAAATTATCATATTCAGTAAATGATTGGAGAGACCAATGTTACCAAATAGAAGAACTAGGAATATATCAATCTGGCTCTAGCTGTCGAACAAAAGATGTTCTCCCATTCTGTGTGCTACAAAAGAGAACCTCCAGGTTCATATCATGTGAATTAAGACTCGGATAAAAAATAACACTATGTAACATATAATCGACACTATGTACCAATCTGACTGATTGAAAAGTTAAAAAACAGATAAAGAGAACATATAGTAGAAACTGAAAAAGTTCTCCCGAGTTTTCCTTCACTACTGTAGTCTCGACACAGAGAGATGGGTGAAAGTTATGTTAGCTGTAAAATAATATTGGTATATGCGCTTGCAGAATTTCTCTCAACAGAGGTATCATGTTGATGGATGTATTATCTTTTTGATAGGAAAGTAGTCTGCAAGATCAAATTTATGACACATACATGCATACCGGGAAAAAGAGAGAGATAGAACCCTGAACAAAAATCGCAGGCATAGGGCAAGAGAGTTGTGTTGGCATGTAAAGCTTCTTGTAGTTGGGGCTTGTTAAGGTACATATATTCTCTCTCACTGAGGCATGGATCACCAACAGCTGTTCTCCTAGCAAACTATTAAATAAATTTACAATCGAATCACTCAAAAAGGATCATACGTGTGTGTGTGTGTGTGTATATATATATATATATATATATATATATATATATATATATCATAGACTTTTCCACTTACCTTTGCATGCAAATCACCAAGAAATCTATATGAAATAGACTGCTCAATTGCACTCAGAGATTGGCAAATTGGCATGAGCAAGTCCCCTGTATCAGTATAACTACCTACCTCATCTCCCAGTTCTTTAAACACTTCAGCACAAGCCTTAGACAAATTATGATTTATCTGCTGCAGAATATACTTTGAATCATTGCATACTGCTTTTTTTAGCATAAGCATCTCATCAGAAATCACCCCACTTAAATCAATGTTGCATAGATGTTGACTGGCTCATTGACATATATACATGTGACATAGTACCAATGAGACAAGTCAGTTAATAGTAGTAAATGATGATCAATTGACATATGCATGTGACATAGTACCAATTGACATTGACACACTAGTATGGAATAGATATAACTTCATACATAAATAAAAATTTATCCATATGTTTTAATTATTTGCATACCTGAGGATCTGATCGAAGAATTGTTTGCAGGAGAAACAAATAATCAGGTGTATATCCAACCTGTATCAAATATATTACAGCATTGTGGACGATACCTTGAACCAAAGACTGTGACTGGCTTCTCACCGAAAAGAAGGCTATTCTCATCCTTAACTTTTAGTTCATGATGCTTCCAGGGACCGTGGACACTGTCATACTTGAACATGTATGTCTGAAATAAACAATAAAAATTAGTTAATCTAAAGTACCAAACAAACAGCAAACCAAAATTGAAATAAACCAACATAGCCAATGATCAACACTAATTGGCTTTATACCCACTAATAATTTTAAAATTGTACTAAATCGACTAGGATATTGCCAGAGCTGATTCTCTTATACTACCTCTAATCCCAAATTTATAGTTCCCATTAAACACCACACTATTAAATATTAAAGTGTGGGACATGATCAGATCTAGAATGTACTCCATATAGCTCAGCAGAGTATATAAACGACTCATTAAAATTGGTTGTACATATCATTCATGTATAATCTATCAATTCCAAATTCTCTATGGATGCAACCTCAGTTAAAATCCTAAAATCTTGAGAGGAAAAAGCTATAAAAGTTAAATTAGCCAACTAGAACTTCCAGGTTAGTAAGATCTAGTGAAAATTCAAATAAATTCATTCAAAAAGAACCATGACGTACAAGCAATTGGAATGAAAAGTTGAATGCATACCATGTAATCAGTTGTAATGGTGGGATTGTTAACAACAACGAGCTCAACATCGTCACTTTGCAAAGCCACTCTGGCCACCAGTCGACCAATTCTTCCAAATCCTTTACATCATATTTCCATTATCAAAACAAAAACCTAAGTAAAATAAGTAAATTCCAGTTAAAATGAATAAACAATGATAGGAGACTAGATCTAATATCGTTGATTCCGATCTTGATCTTGGCTGAACCCATATAGAAAACAAAAAACACATACAAATCAGATGATTACAAGGAGAAAAACATATGAAAACTTTCATAATAAAAGAACGAAAGTAACAGTAAGATCATACCCATGGATCTGAAGATAATACTGAAAGACTGGAGAGAGAGAAAAGTAGTATAGAGAGACGGAGCAAAGTAGTATAGAAAAGTAGAGGGACAGTGAAGGTGGAAGAGAGGGACGACGACGGGGAAGAGAGGCCACGACGCCGGCGATATCCATGCTGGCGACGACGAGGAAGAAAGCAACAAAATCGAGATTTCAGATCTGGCCTGGAGACCAGGAGTGAGCTAGGGCAAAATAGGAAAAAAAATACTGATAAGAGTGATAGTTATTATTTAAGTTTTCACTTACGCGAGATTTTTTTAAGCTCCGTGTTTTTTTAGATAGATAACGTTTTTTTAAAAAAAAATATTATCTAATTAAAATTAAAAATATTCTTTTAAATAAATAATATTTTTTCATATATATCTACAATATTTTATTAAAAAGCGTTGTGAAAAAAAATACCACAATATTTTTATAAAAACATTTATGGTTTAAGTGTTATGCATTTACTACTTTTGTCTTAGTGTGAGATGGTTTGATCAAGATTTAATTTGGGTTTATCCTCTACCCATTCCTTGATTTCCGAGGTATCTAAGTGTCCTTTTGTATTTCCAACAAAGTCTCGAGTTCAACTTTTTATCAAAGTTATAATCCTTGTTGAGAAAAGGTACCTCATCGCTAAAGTATAGGCACATCTAAGTTCGTAGTCCTAAAATAAAATATGTTTTCACTTAATATATGAAATCTGTTTAATCATACAAAGTATTAGCATAAAATTGACAAAATAACCGCTATCTTATCTGCATAATAAAGTAAGTAGTTAAAATTATCTACAGGGCAAATGGAGTTTCTGCCCTTTTTACCCTTGTCGACAAATTCAAGGAGTGCTGCTCCAATTGCTAAGGGTGAACTCCTGATGGACGACAATGATGAAGTGGCTATCATCGTCCTCCTTTTCCCGAATAGTGACCATAATGTCAGGACAATCATCGTCTGGAGTGTATCTATTTGTGTGCTCATCATGTAAAAGGATGCGTATGTGAGACAAACTACTGGCGATGTCTTGTTTACGTCTCCGTTCCTTTTCTTCCACTTCGGGATCAGGAATCAAGACCTCTTTTCCTTTGACCGGTATCGGTTTGGGAAATAATATAGCCATTACATGTGCAGGCACCTTTACTGGAGACCGTACAGTTTCAGGATCTGTAGGAGGAGATAATCGTCGTATGGCTGAAGATGAAGGGATCTGTTTGTGCTTGTGAGGATTCCTATGACTGGAGCTAGCAGAATAGCCTAATCCAGCTTTCCCTATTTGACTAGGAACTTGAATTGGGCGCTTAATGCCCTGATGATCTTTGCCCAACCCTTGTCCAGGTTGATAACCTAATGACATCATCTCTTGAGTGGTCGACATTACCTCGGCAAAAATCTTAGGTGTGAGAGGTGGTGCCCCAATGGGATGGTAATGAGTGTTCCTTATCTCCAGGGCATGAAAATTGACCGACTCAACTTCGGCATTGAAGCTGATGATGGTATGTCACCTTGTTTAGGACATTCCGGCTTAATATTAATCAGTGATTAGGCTATTGTTGATAATATACTTGATTTGCTGATGAAGGGTGGAAGGGACGGCTCCAGCCATATGAATCCACAGTCTTCCTAAGAGCATATTGTATCCTGTGGCGATTTTGAGCACATGAAAGGATACAGTGAAAGTATGTGGACCAATCTCTACAGATAACTCAATTTCCCCAACAATATTTCGCTGAGACCCATCAAAAGCTTTGATAACTGCATGGCTGCTTTTGATCCTCTTGTGATTAATGTTCATCTTCCAAGGTGCATATAAGGCGGATATTCAAGGATGATCCACCATCTATCAAAACTCCTCCCACCGTGATTCAGAGGATATAACCTGTGAGACCCCAAATTTTATGAATAAAGATTTAAATTTCTCGAAATATTTTTTGTAATATTATGGTGTGAATTTGATATAATGTTATAGTTGTGGGTAATATTTATAAATTTTGCAAAGTAAGCAAGTGGTTATATAATATTTGATTGGTCGGAGAATATTCTTTTTATCGGGGAATATCCGTACGATGACACAATCATTGGTGGACCCCATAACGGAAGTATTGTCGTAGTTAGAAAATGACAGAATTATCATTTTATAAAAATAACGACGAAAGTGTTACCGTTAAAAAGCTGTTGAACTACCCTAAGTAGTAAAAGTAATGCGATGTCTGGCGTCATAACAAGTAGACACCTTGCGATATTGATTATTGATGCTTACGTAAGAAGTCACTCCGGTTATACTCAATTATTGCTACGAGAATTGATGCATCATATCTCTCATATTATAGATTCGATTATTGTCACAAAGATCATCTGCATAATATTTTATATATTATTAAATCAATAATTGAGATGACAAAGTTATTCGTATTATTAAATTGCAATATTTACAATGTCTAGAAGTTCTGTCAAGGAGAGGTTTGGTCATCTAATTGCGCGCCAATAAGGAGAAATCCTTATCGAAAAGCCCCCTTTTTTCTTGGGAACGACCTAGTTGTTAAATATTGTGAATTATAATATTAATGATGAATAAGTTCGTGTTGATTAAAGATGAAATTGATAGTTCCATTGTGTTGGAATTATTAGCGTTAGTGGAAATCGACATTTATTTCGATAATAATTAATGTCTAGAGGTTATATTGATCAATCGGGTAATTCACCGAATAAATGAGCAATTAATTGCTATTAATTCACATGATTATAAATATTTGTTCACATGTGTGTACTATTGATTCACATTCATTTACTATTAGGGGAGTTGGTGCAAGATTGATAATACTTGCATGACTAAGTTAAAATGGAGGTATAGATGGAGGTACTATAATCGTAATTCAGTGATTTCACATGTTTAGAACTATTGTTTCACATGATTTACTATTGATTCACATGATTTACTATTAGGGGAGGTAGTGCAAGTTTGATAGTACTTGCAGGACAAAATTAAAAATGAAAGAAAAGTCAAGGTATCAGATTGTAATATTTCGAGCCCCAAAGCAGTAATTATCGAAACTATATTTTCCTATAAATAGAAGCTCATTTCTTCATTATTTTTCACCAATTCACTAAAGCAATAGAGCAATTATTATAGAGAGAAATTATAGAGAGAAAGAAGAAGAGAAGTCTACTACCTCACTATTCTAGTATCTAGTTTCTTCATGAAGAGAGCTATTATTATTCCATTCCTTATTATTATGTTGAATTAACCTGTCTATGTGAAGTACTGCATCCATGGTGAAATTCTTCTATTATTCCATTCTTTATTATTCTATTTGAATAACTTGTCTGTGCGGTATATCGCATGCCTGGTGAATTCTGTTGTTATTCCGTTCTTTATTATTTTGTTGGAATATCCTGTTTGTGCGGTTTACGCATGACCTATTTCCATTCTTTATTATTCTGTTGGAATATCCTGTCTGTGCGGTTTACGCATGACCTGGTTGTTAGGTTTGTAATATTCAAGAACGCAATCAAATTGCAAAAATAAGCGGAAGCGAGATAAAATCAGAGTTTTAAAATTTTACAAACCATATACCCGGATCACCCTTTATGCACAATTATTAATTAAACGAAAAGATATGAAGAACAAAAATCATACCCTTGAAGATTCGAGCTTCCTCAGGTACAAGTTCACCTCCAATCCTTTTCACGTTCAACTTAAATCCACCGGGTTTGGTTCCTTCCTTTGATCAACGTTAGCCACCCAAATGTTTGGCCTCTAGAGGTGATCCACCAAGGAAGAAAAAAATTCAAGAAAATGGGTGGTTGGCTAAACCCTAGTTTTTCTATCTCTATAGAAAAGGCGTACTCTCCAACAAATTGGAATTATTACGTAGTTGTAAAAGTCAACAACCACCACCCATAATAAGACTCCTCGTATTTATAGATGTGGGCAACCCACCTTAACAATTAAGGAATTGGGTTTTATTTAATTAATTAAATTCTTTTAATTAATTAAGCTCCCTAATCTTATTAGGGATAATTAATTAAACTCCTTTAACTAATTATCCTTCCTAATCCAATTAGGAATAAATGAGAGTACTTATATTAAATTAATTCCTAAACTCTTTTAAAAATTAAAATAATAATAATTGTAATAATATTAATAAGACTCCTCTTATTAATTTATATTTAATATTTCTAAAATATTAAATAATAAATATTAAGCTATTTAATTTATTCTATCACCATAGATTAAATTAAATATACATAACATATTATTACGATTATGCCATTAACTTCTTAAATAATTATTCTTCCTTTTATGGTGTGACCCTTTAGGTTCTCCATATTAAACCAGGTTGTGAATAAATCAATTAGAACAATTCTAATCTTATTTAAATAAACAAATTAAACAATTAATTTATTTAAATAAATAATATTTATTCTACAATAGGGATAAGCCTCCCTAGCGATCAACGACTTTCCGGATAATATAGATTTCAACATTAATCATAAAAGAACCTTTGAGTAAATAGTTACCAGACAATTCAATCCTTCCACCATACAATGTCCCAATTAAATATAAGACATGGAATTCTTTGTCAAGTCTTATTTTATTTAATTATATGTATTTCGACTCTTAAATGCACAACTCCAAATAATGCAAATTAGAAACTCCTTTCTAATTTCATTCTGCTTCGCCAAGGACTTTGGGTTGTCATTTATCGAATCACATAGGACATTTCTCTTTTTTTAATAAGTGGTAGATTCTTTATTGATCATACATTATCTCCATGTACAACTTATTATACCCAAGCATACCCTTTGATATACCCTAAGGGTCTTAAGGAATAAGTCAAAGTATAACTCATCATACACAAGATACTATGATGATCTCAAGTCCAAGGATCACTTCAGACTACTATCACTCTGAGAATTCCTATTGACGAGCAAGTAAAACTCCATTAAGTATTCCTTAGCGAGCCACGTTCGTTGAACTTATTCTCTAATAAGCACCTACATACTTGCTTTAGTGTCTCCACACAAATGATCTCATGAGATCAATCTTCCTCATCCAATGAGCAAGCAACATATGTACCAATCTATCCAGGATTCACTAATCCCCAATTTAGTAATCCAACGATTGGGAACTATTTTAGTTTTAAGCTTTCAAAGAATTTAGATCTCATTAGAATGATCATCATCATTATTCTAAAAGCATTGCTTATAACTATGGGTTTATCACATATTATAAAACGAAGATCATGTAGATAATTAAAAGCCTTTAATAAATAAATACTTTTTATTAATAAATGAATAAGATTGTTACAAAGTATATGCTTTATCATCAAACACGATTGGCTTGTGTGCATACTACTTTCAATCTCCCACTTGCACTAAAGCCAATCGTCATGGTATCTAATACTCTTTCTCTCTAAGTGGCGATTATCCTGGCATTGGATAAGCTTTAGTTAATGGATATGTAATGTTGTTCATGAGAGTCCACTATCTCTATAGTGATTTCCCATCTTTCAATGATTCTTATAATCAAAATGAAAGTGCCACAACACATGTTTAGATCCAAGATGAGACTTAGGAACTATTCCTAGTTACGTAATGAACTTTTAATCCAAACAATCAACTTGCGACTTCATTTATAGCTATATACTTTGTCTTTATCACCAAACCAAAGAACTCTTTCTTTGTTTGGAACCTTTCCAATTCATCGCACCACTCGTTCAAGATAACGCTTTACCTTAAAGTGGATTTTACGTCATCTTGAGTGCATTTGAAAAACTTGAGTCCATTAAGCCCTCTAGTTTTAATTTAGACCCACCATGAATATGATCACATCCTTAGTATGGGTTAAGCACTTTAAGATGTTTTTCAACGACTCATAGTGAACTTCTCCATAATATGATGATTAACATCGGTCTCGTACATTTCATTGCATACATGATTGTCACTCATGCGACCTCTCTTTTCGTGAGTCGTGGGGACTATTAAAGAGATACACTCCATAGCTCATCGACATGAGACATCTCTTGAGTTTGTCATGCTAAACGACTTTAGCATCAAATGACTATATCGTTCCTTGGATTAAGTCGAGCATCCTCTTGTATCTATCTATATAGATTTCATCCCCAATTAAGATACTCTTCCCAAACCATTCATGGAGGAATGTTTAGACAACTTTATCATTCTTGATTGTAGCATTAGTATGTCATTCCTTATCCGTAGTATATCAACATATAATATTAGGAATGTCACTGGCTACTCCCATTGTCCCTTTTGTACACACTAGGTTCATTCTTGTTTTGATAAAATCAAACTCTTTTGATTGTCTCATCAAAACGAATGTTCCATTTTTGAGAAGCTTGCTTCAATTCATTTCTCCGAGTGTTTACAACTCTTACCTCATCGTGTATAGCTGGATCATCATCTTCTATGATCGCACCTCATCATCATCATCATCTATGATGAATCCATACCTCCTAGGTATCTTCAATACTATTCCATTTGATTTGATCTATTGTGGTACAACAGCTCATCTACAGGTTCCTCTTATTTGACTTATAGTATTTTGTGGTTCTTGAACTCTTCAAGATCTATTATCCTCCCACTAGCCCCTTCAATAATAAACACATTTATCTTATAAAAGCGATTTTTCGCAACAAACACCTTTGCTAAGTAGGATTATAGAACATATACCCTAAACTTACTTTAGGATGTCCCACAAATTGTACTTGTCAAATCTTGTCCCAAGCTTATCCTTTGAAACCTTTTCACATAAGTTGGACAACCCCTTATCTTAACATACTTAAGATTAGGAATCCTCCCCGCCCATAACTTTTATGGAGTCTTGGAAAATGGATTTTGAGGTTACCATTTTCGTAGATATGCAGCCATTTCTAGGACATGATCCTAGAAGGATACTGGAATGTCGGTAAAATTATTATGGACCGTACCATGTCCAACAAGGTACAATTTTTCCTTTTAGATACATTAATCAATTATTGTGTATCAAGAGGTGTCCATTGTGAGAAAACCATTTGAGATGATCTAAAAACTTATTGCACAAGTATTTATTCCTTGATTTAATCAAAGAATCTTAATACTTTGCCAATTTGTTTCACTTCTGAATTCTTTGAACCTTTCAAATAATTCACAATTGTATTTCAGCAAATACACACATTCAACTCTTTGAATGATCATCTCCTTTTTCTTGTACTAGTTTCTTCAATTTGCAAAATTATTTTTCACGTAAGCCAAGTATACAAAATCAATTAAGTAATATTCCGGTTCTATACAAAACATTATTATTATAAATAGAACAACAATTGTTCTTAAATATAATACCAAAGATTTTATTGTCCAACAATAAAATAGAAATAATATTTCCAACGAGAATTGGAATACAATAACAACTTATTGACTTAATAGATTTTCCCATAGGCATTGCTAAACTATAAGTTTCTATGGCTAATGTAGCAACCTTTGTTACATTTCCCGCACATAGGATTACTTATATTTGTTTAGCTTTCTACTTCTGTTTGGTCCTTTCATAAATCTATATTTATGATAACCAAAGTTGGTATCCAATACCCAAGTAGAACCTTGACTTAAAGAAAATTTTATTTTAAATCATGAACAAATTTGTATTTATAACCGAAACTTCACTAAGCTTCTTTGGTAGCCTCTCTGCAAGATACTTCTCGCAGATTTCTTTCCAAAGTGTCCGAGCTTATTGCAGGTGGAAGCAAACTCCTTTGCTATCCGTGACGCTTTTGTTCTTATTATCCTTTGATTACGCCTTTTCGTTTACCTTCTTTGAATCGTTCTTCTTTTCGGAAGATCTTTTGGCCCCTACCAAGAAGACTTGATCTTTCTTGGTTGGAAAGTGACTCTCAACATTTTTCAATATGTTAAGCAAATCAATGAGGCCGATATCTAGCTTGTTCATATGAAAAAATTCACAACAATTGTGAAAGGAGTCCGGAGTGAGTGCAAGATCAAATCTTGGCTCAACTCTCCATCCATGATAAAACCCGGTTATCCTAATTGATCAATCAAATTGATTATGTTAAGAAATTTTTATGCATTTATAGTGCCATTGGCCATTCTAGATCGAATGGCTCCTTAGATATCTGATATCTATCGGCCCCATTTTCCTCACCATCAACTACTTGATGTGCGGTGAATATAGTAGGAGCATCCATAGTTTCATCGTATTTGAAGCTCGTTACTCGTGGATGTGAGCATGATGCATTGAGCCAATTGTGCATCATCTTGCCACTTTCTAAAAGTAGCAATCTCTTCCTCAGAGGCATTATCTCGCAACCATTGCAGGATAGGCATATTAAGGACATAAGATAACTTTTCAAATTGTGAGAACTTTTCTCAAATTCCTTAACCAATCCGTTTAATTGATGGCCTGGTTAATTTAGCATCTAATATGCTTCAAGTGATGATAGTAATTTTAGACATTGTAAAATTCTTTAAATGAATTTGTAATTAACAACATTTTAACATACATTCTTTTATTAATTACCAAAATAAATTAGGTCTTGTTTTAAATTGGTATCTTCCACTATTTTCTTCAAACTATATTACCTCACTTATATAGTTCGGCAAAATCTAATTAAAGATTTGCTAGTGAGAATAAGGATCCCATTTCAAATGTATATAGCCTTGTGGTGACACAACAAACTATATATAAATAAATAGGTAGACAACTTTTGTCAATTACATCAATTACGCAACTCCTTTTCTTTTGTCTCTTAGATTATTTTGATCAAGTGGTGGCACATCCGAATCAAAATTATCCAAGTTAAGTCCGACCTAGCACTCCATATATTCAAAAAAAGAAAAATATCATCCTTGTGGTGACACAACAAAACAATATTGTTCAATTTTCTTTATAAGCATCAAATGTGATAAATTAACATCTTAAATACTTAATACTTGCTTGTGGTGACACAACAAACTCATATTAAATATTTAATACTCTATTAATTTTATCATGTTAGAAGGCGACGTTCGATATTCTAAATATCTTTGAACGCTTAGGACTTAATATAAAAATTGAGGGTTTGTTATTAATTTGTCTCATCTTGTTTAAGCGTATGCACATATATATATAAAATACGCGTATATTAATTAACATGCTAAGCATGTTTGCATAATATATAATATATATAGTATAAGCATGCACATATAGAATACTATATTCTACCCGGATTGATTATGGACTTTTATTCTAGTTTCGTTCACTAGAGCCACCAAGTGAACCAAAAAAGGTCAAGCCCTAGGGGTGCAAGAATTAATATTTAAACATAACAATTACATTTAAACCGGGATCCATTACAAACGGTCTCTTCACGCTCCTTGCTTCCTTTGATCTCTAATTCTTCAAAATTAATTCTAAATATTCCTATTACAAAACTATTTTAAAATAAGTAGAAGCCTCGATCGTGATCGAGGGGAAGTACATAGGAGGAGATAGAATTTACATTAAGAAAAATTAGAGAAGACGAGGTATGCAGACCCCATTTAATAAAACCCATACATTCATGCATCCAACTAAAATAAAATCCAATCGCATTGGTCAATAGTCCATAATCAATCCCATTTATTATCATACACATCACCATATGTATCAATAAATAACATTCATCTTATGAATAATAAACATTTAATATATATATTGATATCATTTAATGGGCAAATTTAGTTAGTATAAAATCTATTTTGAATCAAAATAAACTCCTTTATTTTAATCCAAATTTAAATCAAAATAAAACTATTTTATTTTAATTTATCTAATTTTGAATAAAATAAATTATTTTATTTTAATCAAAATCTTTAATCAAAATAAACTCCTTTATTTTAATTAATTATGGAATCCAATTCCATGTAAAAAAACTTTTATTAAAGGAAACACGGATATTCTTTCCTATTCACAAATAAACTCCTTTATTTTGAATAATATGAAATCTTATTTCATATATAAATAAACTCCTTTATTTAAGGAAAGGATGATTCTTTTTCCTATTCACAAATAAACTCCTTTATTTTAAGGAAACATGGAATCCAATTTCAACTCCAATTAGTTATCATGGAATCCAATTCCAACTCTAATTAGTTAAGATGAAATTTAATTTTAAAATTAAAATAAACTATTTATTTTAATTATAAAATTAATAAAATATATATTACATATACATAATATATATATTTTGGTAATATATTATATATATAATACATATTAATATTACCGAACCAATTGTTCACTTTGTATAACACATTATACTGCAAGCATTCACGTGGGAATTCCCTTAAAATTGGCCACATGTTAAGTAATATATATATATAACTATTATATATATACTATATTTAACCAATTGAACTATATCCATGTAATTTAGAAGCTTCTGCCGAATTCTTATAAAACGTGGCAGCGAATCAACTTACAAAAAAAAAAAAATGACCGAAATTATATATATATAATATCTAATCCAAGCCTGCACCCCTTTTTAAGAGTCACGTGGATCTAGGGACTTATAATATATATATAATTCCTTGTTAATCCTAGGTTATTATATATATATATATATATATATATATAATAGGAAACGGATTTCGCCAATTTGTTATATGCTTTTTTTTTTTTTTTATTTTAAATTTTATACAATAAAATTATGCCCAATTAAATTGTTCTAAACACATATCAATATACATATCAAATCGAACAATTAATAATTTGCATAAAGGTTTGGCTCGATGATGCCACCGTTAGGTTTGTAATATTCAAGAACGCAATCAAATTGCAAAAATAAGCTAAGCGAGATAAAATCGAGTTTTAAAATTTTACAAACCATATATACCGGATCACCCTTTATGCACAATTATTAATTAAACGAAAAGATATGAAGAACAAGAATCATACCCTTGAAGATTCGAGCTTCCTCAGGTACAAGTTCACCTCCAATCCTTTTCGCGTTCAACTTGAATCCACCGGGTTTGGTTCCTTCCTTTGATCAACGTTAGCCACCCAAATGTTTGGCCTCTAGAGGTGATCCACCAAGGAAGAAAAAAATTAAAGAAGATGGGTGGTTGGCTAAACCCTAGTTTTTCTATCTCTATAGAAAAGACGTACTCTCCAACAAATTGGAATTATTACGTAGTTGTAAAAGTCAACAACCACCACCCATAATAAGACCCCTCTTATTTATAGATGTGGGCAACCCACCTTAACAATTAAGGAATTGGGTTTTATTTAATTAATTAAATTCTTTTAATTAATTAAGCTCCCTAATCTTATTAGGGATAATTAATTAAACTCCTTTAACTAATTATCCTTCCTAATCCAATTAGGAATAAATGAGAGTACTTATATTAAATTAATTCCTAAACTCTTTTAGAAATTAAAATAATAATAATTGTAATAATATTAATAAGACTCCTCTTATTAATTTATATTTAATATTTCTAAAATATTAAATAATAAATATTAAGCTATTTAATTTATTCTATCACCATAGATTAAATTAAATATACATAATATATTATTACGATTATGCCATTAACTTCTTAAATAATTATTCTTCCTTTTATGGTGTGACCCTTTAGGTTCTCCATATTAAACGGTTGTGAATAAATCAATTAGAACAATTCTAATCTTATTTAAATAAATAAATTAAACAATTAATTTATTTAAATAAATAATATTTATTCTACAATAGGGATAAGCCTCCTAGCGATCAACGACACTTTTCGGATAATATAGATTTCAACATTAATCATAAAAGAACCTTTGAGTAAATAGTTACCGTGCAATTCAATCCTTCCACCATACAATGTCCCAATTAAATATAAGACATAGAATTATCGTCAAGTCTTATTTTATTTAATTATATGTATTTCGACTCTTAAATGCACAACTCAAATAATGCAAATTAGAAACTCCTTTCTAATTTCATTCGCTTCGCCTTGGCCAAGGACTCTTTGGGTTGTCATTTATCGAATCACATAGGACATTCTCTTCTTTTAATAAGTGGTAGATTCTTTATCGATCATACATTATCTCCATGTACAACTTATTATACCCAAGCATACCCTTTGATATACCCTAAGGGTCTTAAGGAATAAGTCAAAGTATAACTCATTATACACAAGATACTATGATGATCTCAAGTCCAAGGATCACTTGTACTACTATCACTACAGGAATTCCTATTGACAGGCAAGTAAAACTCCATTAGGTATTCCTTAAGAGCCCGCGCTCAATTGAACTTATTCTCTAATAAGCACCTACATACTTGCTTTAGTGTCTCCACACAAATGATCATGAGATCAATCATCCTCATCCAATGAGCAAGCAACATATGTACCAATCTATCCGGATTCACTAATCCCCAATTTAGTAATCCAACGATTGGGAACTATTTTAGTTTTAAGCTTTCAAAGAATTTAGATCTCATTAGAATGATCATCATCATTATTCTAAAAGCATTGCTTATAACTATGGGTTTATCACATATTATAAAACAGCATCATGTAGATAATTAAAAGCCTTTAATAAATAAATACTTTTTATTAATAAATGAATAAGATTGTTACAAAGTATATGCTTTATCATCAAACATGATTGGCTTGTGTGCATACTACTTTCACTGGTTCCATTCTTTATTATTCTGTTGGAATATCCCATGCATGCGCTTTTTATTTAATGACACGGTTCCATTCTTTATTATTACATTGAGAATAACCTATCATCGCGATTTCATCGCATGCATGGTGAATTCTTACTCGTTATTCCATTCTTTATTATTCTCATTGGAATAATGCATACATGTGGATTACCGCATGCATGGTGAATGATCCTTTGTATTCATATGAATAGTATTTTCATTCAAAAAGGTTTTCGCGAAGGGCGTTTCATAATTTTTTTCGACCCTCAAAAATTTCGGAAAAATTTGAAATGATAATTTGATGAGTTTTTAGATTGTGTCCAAAAATGGCGATTTTTGGATGTATAGATTAAGAGTTATGGATTTTATGGGAAAAAACTATTTTAAAAGTAAACCCTTATAACTCTTTGTGGTTAACTCCAAAATTGGTAAAATTTATACATGTATATAACAGGAGTATACCCTGTAAATTTTGGAATTTTTGGACAAAAGTACAATTTATGATAAATGTCTAAATATTCGACAGTTTTGGCCATATAAAAAATAGTAAATGGATTTTAAAAAAATTTGAGAAAAATATATGTTCAATATGAGACTATATTCTGCTAAATCCCAGAAAAGAAATATTTTTGGGACTGATTTGGTATTTTTTATGAAAATGAACTAGTTATGAGTAAATGAATTAAATATGTTATGTGAAGTAACAAAATTAGAAAATAGGATTTTATGGTTTGGGAATCCTATATAGGGTATATGTAGATTTTTGATGAGAGATTTGATCATTGGTGATGAAATCTTATGAGTATGGCATTTTTGAATGATTAAAATGCATTATTTGGTAAATTGTAAACAATTGAAATAAATTATTTATAAGTTTAAGAAGTGATTAAAATATTATTATAATATTAATAGTAGATATCATACTCTACTTGACTCTTCTAATGGATTGCTTATTCCGCTGCAGTTAAACTTGATGTCTATTGTATTTTATCAGTTTAACAATGTTGAAGACTAATGATAATTTATTACGCATTATCTTAGTCATAATATTTCATTGGGCTAGTTGAGCTCACCCTTTCTTTCACCGTTCTCTTTGAAATGAGAACGTGGCAAGGACTAGTCGGGGAGCGGAGTGACGGTCCAGATGATAGCATTAGTAGTCCTCACTATTATTCATTAAATAGTGTGACAATAAATGTAATGAGGACTCCATTGAGTGTGGATATTATCAGATGACAATATTCTTATTAAAACTCTTAGATTATGTTTTGTCGTATTTTACACATCGTTGTATAATTAAGTTGTATTTGAATTTTGTACCATGTATTTGGCGACTTAAGATGGGTGATGTATACCCATTTTGGGGGTATCACGGTTGGTATCAAAGCTTAGGATATGATCCCCTAATCGAGATGTGAGACAAGAACTAGGAGGAGAGATGGAGAATTCCTTCGCTAGTATGACCTACCAAAGTTTATTTGGTATTTAATTGGTCACGTAGTATAGGGATAATATGTGATATGTCAATTAACCCTTGTTTTTGTGATAGTGTTTGAAAATGGCATCCGAAAATGTTGAGATCAAAGAATGAAGCACATGAGACCGTTGAGTCACCAACAATCAATACCCAGGATAATGTGCAACAGGAAGACAATAATCCTCAGGTAAATAACAACACCGATCAAATGATGAACGATGGGATGTTTAGAGGCTTTATGCAATTCATGCAAAATCAGGTAAGAGAGACTCCTGTTCAAAATATAGGTGGAGATAATTGAAACCCATGGTCGGTCACCGCTAAGCAGTTCAAGGAGCTGGGACCACCGGAGTTTTTGGGAAAGCAAGAACCACTTAAGGCGGAGACGTGGTTAAAGCAGATCACCAAGATATTTGATATCTTGGGATGCTCCGAGGAGCAAAAGGTTCCCTTTGCCACCTTTATGTTGCGTGAAGAGGCAGATTACTGGTGGAAATTTGTAAAACGTACCCAGCCTGACACACTTAAGATGTCTTGGGAGAAGTTCCAAGAGCTGTTCAACGACAAGTACTTTCCCGAAAGTATTCGTCACATGAAGGAGATGGAGTTTATCAAGTTGGAGCAAAACAATATGTGTGACGCCCCCAAAATAGGTATACATCACCCATTCTGAGTTGTCAATACATGGTACAGAAACAACTACAACTTTATTATTACAACAGTAAAACTGTGAGTTTGAATACAAATATTATCTTCTAGACAATATCTATACTCAAATAAATCCTCATCACATTTATTGATACATTATTTTACAAAATGGTGAGGACTACTAAACAATTCTTTCTAAAACCTTCATTCCATACCCCGACTGCATCGCTTATATTCTCGCCTCCCGAGAAGAAAAATGGAACAAAAAGGAAAAGGGTGAGCTCAACTAGCCCGAAAGAAAGAATATTATGACTAAGATAATATACAACAAATTACCGTTAGTCTTCAACATGGAAAAATCAAATAGAATACAATAGACAACAAATTTTAAATCAATATTCGCAGCAATGAAATAATAATTCATTAGAAGAGTTAAGTAGAGAATGCAAACTACTATCTTCTATGTATGAATTTAAAAGTTCATCGCCTATCTTTTATCCTCAGTAACATCAATCAATATACATCTCGAATCAAATATTCATCTTTGCACTATGTGCCAAAGATATTCATCACTTGGTCATGTTCATCTAAACACTGCTCATCTTTGACTACTACCAAAGATATTCTTCAGAATCATTCATCTTTGTGACATGTGCCAAAGATATTCAATAATATCATCATTTAAGACGAGGATGATGAAAAATATTTTTAAAGAAACGAATCCAAATTGAAACAAAATGACAAGGATTAAGGATTAAGGATTCGTACTTTGTTTTATCCATGTTCAAAAATACCTCAAAAATAATCATAGTGGTGTAAAATTCAAGAATGATCAAAACATGGATACAATCAAAGCTAGTATCCGTAATAGATATTTTGGACAAAAAGAAGAAATTTTATTTTTCTATGAATAGTGTCAGATATCGTGAATAGTGCAGATACGTGAATAGTAACTCCGACACCAAAAGATAGAAATTTCCCAAAAAACATCTTCACGCTTCATTAATAGTACTCGTGAATAAGAATCGTGAATAAGAACTCATGAATAAGTAACTCGTGAATAAGAACTCATGAATAGTAACCCGACATGGAAAAGTTCTAAATTTGATAAAAAGTTCCAACCAATATTTCAAAGATAATGATATCAAGAAATAATATCATTCGAGAAGAAAATAACATCCCTTACCTCGAAAGATTAGTATTTTAATGGAATACCTGTATAAGGTCAAGGAACTTGCACCCCCTAACAATACTCAAAGTATACTCACAAGAATACGCTCAATATATCGAGAGAGAAATAGAGAGAAACTTCAGGTTTCGGTGTGTTTTTCAATTCTAACCCAAGACCCTATTTATAGAAAATGCTTGTAACACCAAAGTAGAAAATTGAATATAATATTAATATATTTTTCACATTTTCTTTAGCCCACCTTAGACAACTGATCTCAGCCCATTTGAATCACATGTGAGGCCAACTTAGTTGCAAAAAACGTTTTTCTCAAAATAATTAACTAAAACTCCCAAAAATTAATTATTTTTTAACTTCTAACTTCAATAATTCATAATAAATAGCCCTTTTATCAGAAAATTCAAATCTCATGAGTTTTTATAGGAAATTCAATTTCTACAACTTTGCAGAAGAAAGTTTTTCCGAATTCCAAACAGAAATTGACCAAATCCACAAACAAGCGATTTTACAAGCTATAATCAAATTTTCAATAATAAATGGGGTCCACCGACATGTTTAACATGTTTTAAATATTTATTGTAACAAAAATACTCTTCCTCCTCGTATACTCATATATCCCACATTCATTTGTAAAAATATCACCATTATTATATTATTATAATATAATAATATATTTAAATAAATTATTTTATCGTAAAAGATAAAATTTCAATTTTCAACAATTGTCACATTAAAAATTTTCTCCATCTATATCCACATAAAATCAATATTTTCCTTATCATATGAATCAATAATTAATTATTCACAAATAATATTACAAAATCACAATATCGACAATCAAAGCAGCCTCCAGAAAGAGGGGCTTTCCAATAAGAATTTCTCTCATCTGGCGCTGCAAAATTAGGTGACCAAACCTCTCCTTAGATGTAACTTTCTAGACATTGCCAATAATGTTATCTAATAATATTATTCAGATAATATGAATTATTGCTTCGATAATGAAAAATACCGTGTAATGACAATTATCAAACAACAAAGAATATAAAATATCAACAAACAACAATTATTAAATCAATAAAAATATCGAATAAGTAATTATCGTAACCATTATCGAAAGTAGTGCCTTCACGTAAGAATCAATAATTGGTGCAATACTGCAAAGCTATCGTGTTTTAACCACCGAGTATTTTAACAAGATTAATCAGAATAACTACACCGTTATTTTTAAACAACTTATATTTGTCGTTTTCTTCATCCAATCGCTTTCACATGGGGCCCACACATGGTCGGTCTACTGGCCGCATTTAATATTCCCGACAGCATTTAATATTCCACGACCAAACTAATATTCCCGACAACAATGAATATTTTATAACCACTGCTTATTTTAAAATATTTATGATTTTTACCCCTAACTATCCACATTAATCAAATCAACCCTTACTATTTCAAAATAATAAAAGAGAAAATTAAATTTCATTAATAATAAGTTGGGGTCTTACAACCTCCCTCCTTATGAAATTTCGTCCTCGAAATCGACGACGACTGGTGTTTCAAAAGGTGAGGATACCTCGCTTTCATTTCCGCTTTCTAATTCCTGTGTCATTTCCTCTATAGCATGATTCCTCCACAAAACTTTAACTTGTGGTACGACCTTTTCGCAGTAGGACATGCTCCTTCCTATCCAAGATCTTGACAGTACCTCCTCACACGTTAAGTCTTCTGCTATCTCGTCCGGCTTCTAACTCTATAACGTGGTTCGGGTCTTTCACATATTTATTTAAGTACGATATGTGAAACACATTATGAACACGAGACATATACTTGAGGTAACGCGAAGTCTATAGCTACATTTCCTACTCTGGCCAAGAATTTGAAATGGACCAATAAATCGTGGATCGAGCTTTTTCTCTTCCCAAATCTTATAACTCCCTTCCATGGAGCAACTCGCAACAATACATGATCCCCTACACTAAATTCCACGCCCTTTCGATGAAGATCCGCGATAACTCTTTTGTCGATCTTGTGCCGCTTGTATACGCTGTCGAATCATTTGGATCTTTTCCGTAGTCATACGCATTCAACTCGGGTCCCAACAATGTTGCTTCACCCACCTCGTCCCAACATACCGAGAGAGCGACACTTTCGCCCATATAATGCTTCAAATGGAGCCACACCTATACTTTCGCTCGATAATCGTTGTTGTAGGAGAATTCCACCAATGGTAAATACTTATCTCAACCGCCTTGAAGTCAGGACATGTAGTCTTAATAAATCTTCAAGAGTTTGAATAGTCTCTTTCGATTGTCTCGTCTGCTTGAGGATGGTATGCCGAATCAATCGTAGAACTGCGCTCATAGCTTTTTGCAAGCTAACCCAAAATCTTGAAGTGAATCTTGGGTCACGATCCCAAACTATGGATACAGCATGCCATGCAACTCACAATCTCATTCACGCATATACTAGCAAGACGCTCAAGTGAATAAGTCTCCGTGAGACGGCAAGAAATGAGCAGACTTGGTTAATCTATCAACAATAACCCAAATAAGATTGATGCCCCGAGAAACCGTAGGAAGACCCAGAACTAAATCCATGGTAATGTGTTCCACTTCCATTTCGAATCTCAAGTGGTTGCAACGGACCCTTAGGTACCAGATGTCTCCGCCTTTACACGCTGACAAGTTAAACACATCGAGATAAACTTTGCAATCTCTCTCTTCATATTGTTCCACCAAAATGTATGTCAAGATCACGATACATTTTAGTACTTCCAGATGGATTGCAAATGGTGTATTGTGTGCCTCCATCATAATCTTATACTTCAAATCAAAGTCGTTAGAACACAAAGTCTAGAGTGGACTCAAGTATTCCTTCTTCATCAATTCTCGCCCTAATAGCTCCTTCAGACTTTCTTCTTCATACGATCGCCTCCGGCCTCATGGCTCGAGCAACCTTAACTTTTTCTATTAAAGTTGGCTCTACGCGCAGATACTTGACATCATCGCACTCGTTCCTCGTGATATGATCTTCTACTCAACGCCGCAACTACCACGCTCGCTTTTTCGGGATGGATGGTATCAATAGTGTGGTCGTAGTCTTTCAATAGCTCGAGCCAACGTCATCGCCGCCGCATGTCGAGTTCTTTTTGAGTGAAGAAATATTTAAGGCTTTTTATGGTCCGAATATATCTCCACTTTCTCCCCATATAGATAGTGCTCCATATCTTTAGCGCGAAAACGATCGGGCCGCTAACTCTAGATCACGAGTAGGATAATTCCTCTCATACTTTTTAAGTTGTCGCGAGGCATAGGCTATGACTTTCCCACGTTGCATGAGAACACATCCTAACCCTTTCCTCAAGCATCGTCAGAGATAAAAATCCATCCGAACCAGATGGTATTGTTGTAACAAGTGCCAAATAAGTCTCCTCTTAAGCTCTTCGAAACTCTTCTCGCATTCTTCGCTCCAAACGAATTTTGTATCCTTCCGAAGTTAGCTGAAGTTAATGGAGTAGCGATTCGAGAAAACCCTTCCACTAATCTCCGATAATAACCACTATTAAGCCCAAAAACTACGATTTCACCACCGACTTCATTGCTGTTCTAACTTCAGATTGCTTCAATCTTCACGGATCAACAGATACTCCATGTTTCGACACCACGCGCCCAAGGAATGCTACTTCCTCAAGCCGTAACTCGTGATTTTTTCAATTTGGCATATAGTTTGTTTTCACGAAGTTTTCGAGTACCATTTTCAAATGGTGCTCATGATCTTCACGACTTTTGGAATATATGAGGATGTCATCAATAAAACAACAACGAATCGATCCAAATATTCCTTGAATACTTGCTCATCATATCCATGAAAGTCAGCAGGAGCATTAGTCAATCCCAAAGACATGACTAAGAATTCATAATGCCCGCATCGAAGTTCTAAAGGCGCTTTGAATATCCTCGCTTCTAATCTTCACCGATGATATCCGTAATCTAAGATCGATTTTTGAAAAGAATTGTGCCCTCTTGAATCGGGTCAAACAAGTCATCAATACGAGGTAGAGGATACCTATTCTTGATGGTGACATGGTTCAATTCCCGATAGTCAATACAAAGTCGATACTCCCCGCCTTTCTTCTTTACTTAATAAAAAAGAGCACCCCAAGGAGATGTACTAGATTTAATGAAACCGATGTCCAACAATTCCTTAGTTGGACCTTTAACTCCTCAAGTTCAATAGAGCCATTCGATATGGGGTTTTAGAAATGGGCTTGTATCTGTGTTCAAGATCAATAAAGAATTCAACTTCACGCTCGGGGGTAGATCGGAAGTTCTTCAGAAATACGCCAGAAAGTCAATAACAACAGAATATTATTCAAATTTGACGTGTCTTTATTCAAATCCATAACATGGGCTAAGAAAGCTTGACATCCGCTTTTTCAATAAACGAATAGCTTTATGATTAGATATGATGTTGATTGATTTTAATGGTTTAGTTGCTTGAATTGCATAAACAAAGTTGGTTAGAATATGAAAACTAACAACCTTACGAAAACAATCAATTTTGGCATGATGAGTAGTTAACCAATCAATCCCTAAAATCACATCAAAAGCAAGTATCTTTAAAGAGATAAGGTCAACAGTAAGGTAATGGTGCCAACTTGAATCAAACAAGATTTATAAACAGTGGATGTGATGAAAGTTTCTCCTAACTGAGTTTCCACAGATAAGTCAAAGTCTAATTTCTCCTGAGTCAAGTTTAAACGCTGAGCACAAGCAGAGAGATAAATGAATGGGTAGCACCCCAGATCAAGTAAGGTATAAACTTCGCAAGAATTTATAAATAGCTTACCCGTGATCACCTCGCTTGGGTTCCTCGATTTTGACCAACCACAACAAACGCCTCTTCCTAATCGCTGACTTTGACTTTTTCGGGGATGTTTTTTGAGTCACCGTCCCTCACGAACTAGGTTTCGCCATCTGCATAATCTCGAGCGATATGTCCTTCCTTTCCACAATTATAGCATACCTTGAACTGTCAGGGACGCTTTGACCGATATGTCCTCTTTCCCAGATTTATAAGATACGACCCGTGGTGGTCGTTTCTCCCCTTAGAACCGCTCTTCACGCCAAGACCGCTGCCTTCACATGGTCATTGTTAAATCTCTCTTTAAAATCTCCTCCCGACTCGCTTTCTTATATTTTCATGGCTATGATTACCACCAAAGTGGTTACCATTTTTGTCCGTCTGCTTTTTTCTCCATTGGTTATCATTATTCGCTGATCGCTATCTCTCGTACGATCCTCGGTTATGGTCCTCAGTTGATCGTACTCGTTATCTCGCCTAATAATTGAGCCTCGCTTACAACATCCGAATAGAGAGAAAGTTTATGAGAAATGAGATATCGACGATGCCGGGTTTCAAACCTCTAAGAAACATCCGCCATACGCTCCTCATTCTCCACCAAATGAGGTGCAAACTCGATAACTCGCAAACTTTGCCTCGCATCGAGACACCACCGTCGTTGTTTTGCTTCTAATCTGATGAACTCCACTTCCTTCATACGATTTAACACTTTCGTGAAAGTATTTGTCATTAAATAGTTTCAAACGCTTCCCAAGACACGCCGAAATGCGGCCGGATGGGTACGCTTCACGCATTTCCACCAAAGAGTCCGCTTCGCCACTAACATAAAGGTGGGCGAATGGAACCTTCGTTCTCTCCGCGCATCCCAAGACATCGAATATCTTGTAATTTGTTTGACCCATGTTTCGCCATGATCGGATCCGCTTTCCTTAAATTCGTGGTCCCAACTCTTCGAACTCGCTTCGTCAGGATAACCCGTGAATTGCTATCATTTCTCCTCAGATTTTGAACACGAGTCTCTCCTCTCGATTTTTGTATGAATCGCAAAAAGCTTCTAAACATCCCTCGCTCATCATCATCTCGCTTGGTGTTGTTCACATGGAGGAACATTGCCACTTGCTGCACATTCTCCTCGTTGGTGAGTACAAAGCGCTCCACGGCCTCATTTCCATTGTTAATATTCTCAATCGACATTCTCAAACATCGCCATAAAACAAGGGTTAATTAAGGAAATCAATATATCACATAATATCCTTATATATCGATCAACTAAAAAATAAGCTTAGTAGGACACACTAACAAGGATTTACTCTGCCTCTCCCTCCTAGTTCTATTCCCCGATCTCCGCCAGAGATCATATCCCTAAGCTCGATACCAACCGTGACGCCCAAAATAGGTATACATCACCCATTCGAGTTGTCAATACATGGTATGTAAACAACTACAACTTTATTATTACAACAAGAAACTGTGAGTTTGAATACAAATATTATCTTCTAGATAATATCTATACTCAAATAAATCCTCATCACATTTATTGATACATTATTTTACAAAATGGTGAGGACTACTAAACAATTCTTTTCTAAAACCTTCATTCCATACCCCCACTCTGTACTCGCTATATTCTCGCCTCCCGAGAAGAAAAAATGGAACAAAAAGGAAAAGGGGTGAGCTCAACTAGCCCAAGAAAGAATATTATGACTAAGATAATATACAACAAATTATCGTTAGTCTTCAACAGGAAAAATCTAATGTAATACAATAGACAACAAATTTTAAATCAATATTCGCAATGAAATAATAATTCATTAGAAGAGTTAAGTAGAGAATGCAAACTACTATCTTCTATGATGAATTTAAAAGTTCATCGCTCTATCTTTTATCCCCGTAACATCAATCAATATACATCCGAATCAAATATTCATCTTTGCACCATACAGCCAAAGATATTCATCACTTGGTCATGTTCATCTAAACACTGCTCATCTTCAGACTACTACCAAAGATATTCTTCGAAATCATTCATCTTTGCACTACAGCCAAAGATATTCAATAATATCATCATTTAAGACCGAGGATGATGAAAATATTTTTAAAGAAACGAATCCAAAGGAAACAAAATGACAAGGATTAAGGATTAAGGATTCAGACTTTGTTTTATCCATGTTCAAAAATACCTCAAAAATAATCATATAGTGGTGTAAAATTCAAGAATGATCAAAACATGGATACAATCAAAGCTAGTATCCGTAATAGATATTTTGGACAAAAAGAAGAAATTTTATTTTTTTGGTGAATAGTGCCAGATACGTGAATAAGGCCGACACGTGAATATAGTAATCTCGACACCAAAAGATAGAAATTTCCCAAAAACATCTTCACGCTTCATTTAATAGTACTCGTGAATAGTAAATCGTGAATAGTAACTCATGAATAGTAACTCGTGAATAAGAAACTCATGAATAGTAACCCCACATGGAAAAGTTCCAAATTTGATAAAAAGTTCCAACCAATATTTCAAAGATAATGATATCAAGAAATAATATCATTCGAGAAGAAAATAACATCCCTTACCTCGAAAGATTAAGACTTCTAGTGGAATACCGGATATAAGGTCAAGGAACTTGCAGACCGCCTAACAATACTCAAAGTATACTCACAAGAATACGCTCAATATATCGAGAGAGAAATAGAGAGAAACTTCAGTTTCGTGTGTTTTTCAATTCTAACCCAAGACCCTATTTATAGAAAATGCTTTAAACACCAAAAGTAAAATTGAATATAATATTAATATATTTTTCACATTTTCTTTTAGCCCACCTTAGACAACTGATCTCAGCCCATTTGAATCACATGTGAGGCCAACTTAGTTGCAAAAAACGTTTTTTCTCAAAATAATTAACTAAAACTCCCAAAAATTAATTATTTTAACTTCTAACTTCAATAATTCATAATAAATAGCCCCTTTATCAGAAAATTCAAATCTCATGAGTTTTTATAGGAAATTCAATTTCTACAACTTGCGTAAGAAAGTTTTTCCAAATTCCAAATGTAAATTGACCAAATCCACAAACGGGCGATTTTACAAAGCTATAATCAAATTTCACCAATAAATGGGGTCCACGACACATGTTTAACATGTTTTAAATATTTATTGCAACAAAAATACTCTTCCTCCTCAGATACTCATATATCCCACATTCGTTGTAAAAATATCACCATTATTATATTATTATAATATAATAATATATTTAAATAAATTATTTTATCGTAAAAGATAAAATTTCAATTTTCAACAATTGTCACATTAAAATTTTCTCCATCTATATCCACATAAAATCAATATTTTCCTTATCATATGAATCAATAATTAATTATTCACAAATAATATTACAAAATCACAATATCGACAACAAAGCAGCTCCTCAGGAAAGAGGGGCTTTCCAATAAGAATTTCTCCTTCCATCTGCGCGCAATTAGGTGACCAAACCTCTCCTTAGATGTAACTTTCTAGACATTGCCAATAATGTTATCTAATAATATTATTCAGATAATATGAATTATTGCTTCGATAATGAAAAAATACGTGTAATGACAATTATCAAACAACAAAGAATATAAAATATCAACGTAACAACAATTATTAAATCAATAAAATATCGAACAAAGAATTATCGTAACCATTATCGAGTAAAGGCCTTCTTCACGTAAGAATCAATAATTGGTGCAATACCGTAAAGCTACCGTGTTTTAACCACCGAGTATTTTAACAAGATAATCTCAGAATAACTACACCGCTATTTTTAAACAACTTATATTTGTCGCTTTCTTCATCCAATCGCTTTCGCTATGGGGCCCACACACGGTCGCTACTGTCGCATTTAATATTCCCGACAAAGCATTTAATATTCCACCACCAAACTAATATTCCCCAACAACAATGAATATTTTATAACCACTTGCTTATTTTAAAATATTTCATGATTTTACCCCTAACTATCCACATTAATCAAATCAACCCTTACTATTTCAAAATAATAAATAGAGAAAATTAAATTTCATTAATAATAAGTTGGGGTCTTACAAGATATACGTCAATACCTCATTTCTCACAAACTTTGTTTATATTCAGATGTTGTGAATAGGGCTCAGTTATTGGAACGCGATAATGAGTCAGCACAACCAAAAGGCAATGACCAACAACACGATAATAATCATACCGGTGGCAACGACCATCGGAACCATGATAACCATCGTGGAGGAAATTATCACGCCAAGAATGGTAACCACTTCGGTGGTAATCATGGCCAAGATAATAGGAGTGGAAATTTCAAGAAAAGAAGGTTCAACAACGATGGAAAGGCAGCAGCACCAACACCCGTTTTCAAGGAAGGAGAACGATCACCAATTGTATGCTTCAAATGCGGAGGGGAGGGACATATCAGTCCAAACTGCGTGATGCAATCCAAAGCATGTTACAATTGTGGAAAAGAAGGTCATTTAGCCCGATTTTATCGTGCACCAAAGTTAAGTCCAGCTGGGACGGTGGCACCAAAGGCGGATACGGACAAAACAAAGTTGGTGGTTTCAGGAAGAGCGTTTTTCGTGACTTCTCAAAAATGAGTAACCCAAACGAAGTTAGCACAGGTTAGTTAATTATAAATTCTTGCAAAGTCCATACATTATTAGATACCAATTCTACCCATTATTTTATCTCTCTTTGCTTTGGCCAACGCTTAAATTTAACTCTAGAGAAGTTAGACTTTGACTTATCGATTGAAACTTCGTTAGGAGAAACCATCATTTCATGTGCTATCCAAGTCTTGGATGAGAGTCACAGTTTTTAAATGATATTTCTATCTTTAATAAATTTTTTGACGTATTCTTGAAGATTTCTTAGCCTACCCCTAGAGCGTGAAATCGAATTTTGTATTGACCCTAGTACAAAACCCATTTCTTTAACCCTTAAATATTTCTTCAACCAAAATGAACGATTAATGCGCCAAAGACGTTGGCTCGAGCTGTTAAAGATTACGACTATACCATTCAATATCATCGCGGAAGAGCGAATGTGGTAGCTGACGCGTTGAGTAGAAGATCATATGCGTTTATAAGTGCGATGTTGTTAACACAAAAACCCATTTCGTATAACTTACAAATGATGAAGATAGAGTTAAAGACTCTAAGGACCCACGTGGTGATATAAAATATACGAGTAAAATCGACTTTAATCGATAAAGTTAAAGTCGTGCAAGCTACATACTCAGAGCTGATGAATGTGAAGAAGAAGGTTCAAGAGGGCGTTATTCTAGAAGCAAGAATCGATGAAGAGAGGAAATCTCAACCCTCGATTTTATTGGCCCATTTGAAATCCTTGATCGAGTAGGAACTGTGGCCTATAGACTCGTTTTACCGCCAAATATGTCGCGTGTTTATAACGTTTTTCACGTATCGAAGTTACATAAATATGTGGATGACCTGAACCACATTATTAAATTAGAACTAGACGAGATAGTAGAAGATTTAACGTATTAGGAGATACGTGTTAAAATCTTGGATAAGAAGGATCGTATTCAACACTCAAAGGTTATACCTCAAGAGTTAGAATCTGAAATGAAGTCAAGGTATCCTCATCTCTTCTTGAAGATACTGTGTTTTACGTGCACGTAAATTTCGAGGGCTTAAATTTCATAAGGAGGAGAGATTGTGAGACCCCAAATTTTATGAATAAAGATTTAAATTTCTCAAAATATTTTTTTAATATTATGGTGTGGATTTGATATAATGTTATAGTTGTGGGTAATATTTACAAATTTTACAAAGTAAGCAAGTGGTTATATAATATTCGATTGGTCGAGGAATATTCTTTTTTTCAGGGAATATCCGCACGACGACACAATCATTGGTGGACCCCACAACGGAAGTATTGTCGTAGTTAGAAAATGACAGAATTGTCATTTTATAAAAAATAACGACGAAGGTGTTACCGTTAAAACTGTTGAACTACTCGGTAGTAAAAGTACAGTAATACGCGTGGTTGCATAGTAGCACACAGTATTGATTATTGATGCTTACGTAAAAAGTCACTTAGTTATACTCAATTATTACTACAGTAATTGATGCATCATATCTCTCATATTATAGATTCGATTATTGTTACAGTATCATCTGCATAATATTTTATATATTATTAAATCAATAATTGAGACGACAAATTTATTCATATTATTAAATTGCCATATTTATAATGTCTAGAAGTTCTATCAATGAGAGGTTTGGTCATCTAATTGCGCGCCAATAAGAAAAAATCCTTATCGAAAAGCCCCCTTTTTTTCCTGGGAACGACCTAGTTATTAAATATTGTGAATTATAATATTAATGATGAATAAGTTCGTGTTGATTAAAGATGAAATTGATAGTTCCATTGTGTTGGAATTATTAGTGTTAATGGAAATCGACATTTATTACGATAATAATTAATGTCTAGAGGTTATATTGATCAATCGGGTAATTCACCGAATAAATGAGCAATTAATTGCTATTAATTCACATGATTATAACTATTTGTTCACATGTGTGTACTATTTATTCACATTCATTTACTATTAGGGGGAGTCAAAAAGATCGATAATACTTGCATGACTAAGTTAAAAATGGAGGTATAGATGGAGGTACTATACTGTAATTCGTATTTTCACATGTCTAGAACTATTGATTCACATGATTTACTATTGATTCACATAATTTACTATTAGGGGAGGTGGTGCAAGTTTGGTAATACTTGCAGGACTAAATTAAAAATGAAAGAAAAGTTGAAGGTATTGTACTGTAATATCTCGAGCCCCAAAATGTGCAATTATCGAAACTATATTTTCCTATAAATAGAAGCTCATTCCTTCATTATTTTTCACCAATTCACTAAAGCTATAGAGCAGTTATTATAGAGAGAAATTATAGAGAGAAAGAAGAAGAGAAGTCTGCTACCTCACTATTCCAGTATCAAGTTTCTTCTAAAGTAAAGGGTATTATTTTTGTCGTATTCATGAAGAGAGCTATTGTTATTCCATTCCTTATTATTATGTTGGAATAACCTGTCTATGCGAAGTACCGCATACATGGTGAAATTCTTCTATTATTCCATTCTTTATTATTCTGTTGGAATAACCTGTCTGTGCGGTTTACGCATGACCTAGTTCTATTCTTTATTATTCTGTTGGAATATCCTTTCTATGCGGTTTACGCATGACCTGGTTCCATTCTTTATTATTATGTTGGAATATCCGCATGCATGCGGGTTACTGCATGACACAGTTCCATTCTTTATTATTCTCATTGGAATATTACATGCATGCGGTTTACGTATTTGACTGGTTCCATTCTTTATTATTTCGTTAGAATATCACGTATGTGCGGTTTACGCATGACCTCGCTCCATTCTTTATTATTCTATTGGAATATCATGCATGCGGTTTCGCATGACACGGTTCCATTGTTTAGTATTCGATTAAGAATAACACATGCATGCGATCTATCGCATGCATGGTGAATTCTTACGTTATTCCATTCTTTATATTCTCATTGGAATAACTTTTGTCATGTGGATTACCGCATGCATAGTGAATGATCCTTTGTATTCATATGAATAGTATTTTCATTCAAAAGGGGTTTTTGCCAGGGGCAGTTTCATAATTTTTCTGACCCTCAAAAATTCTAGAAAAAATTGAAATGATAGTTTGATAAGTTTTGTAGATTGTGTCCAAAAATGGCTATTTTTGGATGTATAGATTAAGAGTTATGGATTTTATGGGAAAAGACTATTTTAAAAGTAAACCCTTATAACTCTTTGTGGTTAACTCCAAAATTGGTAAAATTTTTGTTGGGAGTACATGTATATAACAGGAGTATACCCTGTAAATTTTGGAATTTTTGGACAAAAGTACAATTTATGATAAATGTCTAAATATTCGGTAGTTTTGGCCATATAAAAATTATTAAATGAATTTTAAAAAATTTGAGAAACATATATGTTCAATATGAGACTATATTCTGCTAAATCCCAGAAAAAAAAATATTTTTGGGACTGCTTTGGTATTTTTCATGAAAATGAACTAGTTACGAGTAAATGAATTAAATATGTTATGTGAAGTAACAAAATTGGAAAATAGGATTTTATGGCTTGGAAATCCTATATAGGGTATATGCAGATTTTTGATGAGGGATTTGATCATTGGTGATGAAATCTTATGAGTATGGCATTTTTAAATGATTAAAATGCATTATTTGGTAAATTGTAAACAATTGAAATAAATTATTTATAAGTTTAAGAAGTGATTAAAATATTATTATAATATTAATAATATTAGATTATGAGTTTATTAAGTAATTGATAATATTTGGATAAATTTAAAGTCTTTAATATTTATCCTTGATTTCGTTTGATTATTGCTTATATCATTGTCATCATCCTCATGCTTATATTGTGATGAAAGTCATCTTTGGCTTACGTGCATAGATGGACTTGGTATGATTATGACCAAGGATTATTCGGTATAATCATGACCGTAATGTAACGAATGATGTGGTAAAAGTCCTCATTGGCCTGTAGTGCATTGATGGACAATTTTTAGTATGATTATGTCCAGGGATTATTCGGTATAGTCATGACCATTGATGATTTAATGAATATCCTTGGCCTGTAGTGTAGGGATGATTCGATGATGTGGTTTATTTATTAAGCTGAGTCTCAGCGATAAAAAATGATGAAAATATTTTAAAACATAGAAGATAGTAGATATCATGCTCTACTTGAATCTTATAATGGATTGCTTATTCCGCTGTAGTTAAACTTGATGTCTATTGTATTTTATCAGTTTAACATTGTTGAAGACTAATGATAATTTAATCTGCATTATCTTAGTCATAATATTTCTTATTGGGTTAGTTGAGCTCACCCTTTCTTTCAATGTTCTCTTCAGGAAATGAGAACGTAGCCGGGACTAGTCAGGGAACGGAGTGACGGTCCAGATGATAGCATTAGTAGTCATCACTATTATGTTAAATAGTGTGATAATAAATGTAATGAGGGCTCCATTGAGTGTGGATATTGTCTAGTTGACAATATTCTTATTAAAACTCTTAGATTATGTTTTGTATTATTTTACACGACTGTTGTATAATTAAGTTGTATTTGAATTTTGTACCATGTATTTGGTGACTCAAGATGGGTGATGTATACCTGTTTTGGGGGCATCACATAACCGCTATGTGTAATGGCTTGTATTGACCAGTCCCTTCGGGAGGTATGTCGTCATCAGTGAAAGATATCACATTGTTGTTAAAAATGTGATCGACCAAATGTTGTAATTTTTCCACATCCACTGATTTTGGCAAATGGGTTTCTTCCAAGACCTTTAGCAAGACCTTCCTGTGATCTTCGGAACAGAAAACCAAGTCCAGTATCAAAATTTATAGTGGAGTTTATCTCAAGCTTAAAACCATCTTGGCTTCGTTATGGCTCATAGTACGGAGGGACTCTTCAATCCTCTCAATGGGAACTTTCCCCTTTGATTTGATGGTAGGCTTCATTACCCGATGGGGAAGATACAGTGGATTCTCCTTTGACACTGCAACAGTTGTGTGGGTATGTAAATTCCTTCATAGATCAACATATGAAATATCTCCTCCATAGGTTGGCCAAGGTATGTAAATTCCTTCTTATTTGAAAAATCCCGATGGGCTTTGGTACTTGCTCTTTTTGCAACTTTTTCCTCTAGTGTTTCACTTTCTGAAGGCGATGATGGAGTATTCATAACAAAAGTAAGGAGACTAACATGCTCCTGACTGACTAATTGGCATGTAACTTGGTGCTGATGGATCACCAGTTCTGCCAATTGGTCTACTTGTTTACAAAGAGCTTTCATCTTTCGTTCAATTGTAAACTGGAACTGTGTGTAATCCCATTTGTCAGCACCATCCTTGCTGGTCTGGGAAGATTTAACAACGTAATTGGAACTCTGTCCACTGCTCCAATTAATCATATTAACCTCTTCTTCTTTGTGTTGAGGAAGAGGGTTGTCTTGCACATGAGGTTGGTCGAGTTTGGTCACCACAATTTCACCGTTGTCGATTAAGTCCTAGATCTTATGTTTCAGGGCCCAGCAATCCTGAGTATCATGGCCTGGTGCTCCAACATGATAGGCACACTTCCGGTTAGCATTGAAACCCTTCCCATTCGGGTTAGCTGGTGGAAGAAGATGTGTAATTTTCTTCTGAGTAGTCAGAAGATTGAGAACATTCTTGAGTGAATCCCCTAGGGGTGTGAACACTCGATTGTGTCGGACTTCTCCACCCTTTGGTAATGTAAGGTTGGAAGACTGTGCTTGAAAAGGGGAGTAGTTTCTTCTCTGGATAGGCATGTTTTGACTGCCTTTCTGACCTTGTAGTATCAAGGAAACATCCTCCTTTTTTTGTGTATCGTGTCTTGGAGACCCTGAGTGGTAAGCACACCTCTGACTTGGATTGTATCTTTTGTTCCCTGGTCCCAGAGGTGGAGCCAGTTCGATAATTTTCTTGTGATCCATTAATATCGCCAATACATTTTCAAGGGAATCGCCCAGTGGAGTGAACACTCGATTTTTCGTTCTTTCAAATTTTCTTTTCCTATCTTGGCATTGGTTGAATGCAGCCTGTTGTTGAAATGGCAGATTGTGTTGCTTTTTCCAAATGGGGGGACTGAGGTTGGTCTCGTATCTTGCCCCTATGAAATGAGGGATACATCTTTATTGCCTTTCTCCGGTATCCTCTTGGGATCGCTCGCATACTTGTCAGTCTATATATGTTTGGCTACCGCTTCCAAGGGAGTGAAATCTTTAATCTTGCCTGCCTTCAAGCCCATCTCTGCCATTTCATCCTTTTTGATCATTTCTGAGAATGGCTTTCGTATTCCTGCTAGGATCCTCTCCTAGTAAGGAGCCTCTTGGTTATCAATAAATGTCATTACCATCTCAGTTTCTATCATTGATGGAATGACTTACGCTACCAGATGTCTCCACCTTTGGGCATACTCTTGGAAAGACTCGTTACTTTACTTTTTGACTTTAGTCACTTGGTATCGATCCGATCTAATTTGTTACTGAAAACTGTATTGCTTTAAAAAGGCGTGGGCCAATTCTTCCTAGTTGTGGATTTTGGCATTGTCGAGTCGGGCATACCAGGCTTTAGCCTCTCTAGTGAGAATCTTTTGGAAAAGCTGCATTATAAGGCTTTCATCTTCAGCATAAGACCCTAGCTCGCCAATGTATACTTTCAGGTGTATATATGGATTGCCTGCCCCATTATATTATTCAAACTCTGGTATTTTGAATTTGTCAGGATATTTAGCCCCTGGGAATATGCAGATATCGGAATAGGTGACTCTTCCATTGTTTCCAATCCCTTTGATTGACCGGATGGTGTAACGACCGAGAAATTCGGATCTTTTGTAAAATAATTTTATTTAATAAAATAATGAATAAAATTATATTACTTGTTATTATTATGTGTTAGTAAGATGAATGTCGTTCTATAACCTAGAAACGTCGGAACTTAGTAGTATTTTGATAGCATGAAGCTTAATTAAAGTGTTTGAATTTCTAAGACAAAAATAAAAGTTTTTTGAGAAATTTTTTGAAAAACACTATTAATCGATTTCTGCTCGGGAATTATTTTTGAACATCCGAGAAATACGTAACGATAGAATATAAAAGTGAATTGGATTATGTAATAATAATTCAAGTATGTAAAACGTAATTTTTTGCATGCAGACGTAATTCGATAATGTTAGGAAAATAAAGCGTTAAGGAAGTGAATGTAATGATCGTATGATATGTATGTATTGTACGAGGTAACGAATACGAGTATGTATGAAGAATGGTATATCGTATATTAAGAATGAGTATACGAGTTAGAATACGAGAATAATACGTAAACAATATGTAATAATGCTTTTACCCAATTGAAATGGAATTATGGGATTGTTTAGCAAGTTGTAAAGTCCAATAGAATTAATGTGCAAGCCCAAGTGTTTGTCAATGTAAAGCCCAAGTGTTTGTTTAAATGCAAGCCCATAACATTAGTTATGTTAAGTGAACTTAAAACCCAAAGTAAGGATCCCGTGGGTTAAGGTGATCCATGGGGCAACCCATGATCAATTGGTTAATCTTGATGACCAAGAAAATAAAGTGATGAACAAGCAAAGGATATGATTTGTGGAGGCCAAGTTAACTTAATTAGGAAGCAATGAATAGTAAGGAGGCTAGATTAAGGAGGTGGGATGGCCTAAATGACTAAACTACCCTAACTTTGCCAATTCTATAAATATGAGACTTGTTAGATCATTTCTCATTTTTTTTTAATTTCATCCAACATAATACAACTTATTGGTTAGAGATAATAAGCAAGAATAAGCTACTTTCATTTGTTAGAAAAGAGAAGAAGAAAGCTAGTTCAACAAAGGTAATGATCTCATATCATTGGTCTTCCATCTCTACCATTATAGGTTGATAAGAGAAGTGTGGATTAATGATCATGTATGCAAAGAAATGATAGGAATAAATAATCTAAGGACTTAAGTCCTAATAAGTCGAGAATAAGCACTTTGTTCATGAATAAGCTATGAACTAAGGAAGAACTTGTAAGACTTATAACATGTTTACATGAATGAATTTAGTATGTTAAAAGTATGTAAGAATGTTGGATAGAAGACTTAAACTATCATAAGTCATGAGAATTGAAACTATAAGTAGTTTATACTTTGATAAGTTATACACTCATGAAGAATAAGCCATAACTTATCATGAAAATAAGTTGATGTAATATGTAGGTTGAAATGTTAATATGATGGATAGAGTCCATTTGGAATGATAATCAAATCATAAGTAACGAAGCTATACCGAAATTCTCACGATTAGACGATAATCGTCGAATTCGTGAATTTCTCGGATTAGAGGTCGAATTTTGATTTTGATCTCGGAAACATTGGTTTTCGATGGGATCAAGTCTTATTTGGAATTATAGAGTTACAAACTCGAAAATGGCCGAATTCTGACATAGAACGAAGAAACGAGTGTTGAACGTTCACGGACATTTATCGTTTTCGTTAAAAATGAACCAATAGGTGAATTTTGATTAAACGAAGTCGAAAATATAAAATTCTTAGATGAACATATAGAGTATATGATTTGTGATCTAATGGCTTTTGAACGAGCCAATTCGGACTTAAAATGATCAAATTTGGAGTCCGGGAAGTTTGTTGTGCAAATCAAAATTGTCAACTATCTGGAGCACAGAGCTGGCGCCGCTCAACTATTTGGTGCATAGAGATGGCGACGGCGGCTGGCCACCAAAGGCTTAAAGATAAAGATGGCGCTGTAGCCAGATTAGCCATGCCAGACACCTTTCTGAGAGTCTAGCCATGGCATGCCAATGGAGTTATGTGTGGCGCCATGATCTTAAAGTAGAAGCTCGGCTATTGCTAACCCATGCCGCAAAGACGAGTCAGATAAGGATGGATCAGTGCATACCAAATTTTAAGGAGTACACAATGAAGAAGGTTTGAATGTATAGAATGAATGATAACTATTTAACAATGAAGTAAAACTTATTTATAACATTGTTAAGGCATTGTTAAATGTTAATTATGATACATGAAGGTTGAAGAGATGTAATCAAACATGAACGTAAAAATAATTAGAACTATATTGGAAAGCCGGAACCAATAGTAACAAATCTAATACAAAATTAGATTAAGAAGAAGGGTAAGATTCATTAGGAACCATGCATATTTATTCATGACCTAATGTGTTATGTGATGCGATTATCTATTGTAGAGACCTTAAAGTCTTAACGTGAACGTATAATAACAGTAGCAGACGCTGAAGGAAAGTATTCTAACCCTTGTCTAAGTTCAATCTAGATAAGCTTTGTGGTTCATGTATTCTTACGTATGAATTGATGTATGATGAAGTCAAAGCCAATTCTTTGGCTAGACTTAAAATGTTGGGATTTCTTACAATCTGTTAAAGTATAGTCAATGTTTTACAAAGTTATATTGGTGTGGTTTTCAAATGAAGACTGAGTATCCTAAAATGTTTTGTCGTCAAAGCGATAGGCACGTGAGGTTGCCTGTAATATCCCGATATTTTCTATATAATTAAATAAGAAATTTTGTGTATAAATATTTTTTTTATTTATTAAAATAAATATAGGGAATATGTATAAGTCAAAGCATATGTATTTATGTGATAAATAAAAATATATTTATTACATGAATAATTACAAATAATTTTATTTTAGAATTATTGATCATTATAAATTATATTCTTATACTAATTAATTTTATAGTAAACATATTTTTATTAGTTATTTTCCCTAAAAATATGATTTATATATTATTTAAATAATATATGAAATAATTATTAGAATTATCATAATATTTTTTTATTATATGAGTTTAGTTGATTATTAAGTTAATTATTTTAACTTAATTAATAATGGTATACATGAAAGATAAATCGGATATGGAATCCAAACCCTAATTTTGGATTTTTGATCAAGGAATAAGAATAATAATATTATATTATTATTTATCGATTGTTATAAATATGTATATTATATGTGTAATGTTAATGTGTGGAACAATTTTAATGTAAAGTGATAAACCCTAGTTTTGAAGTCAAATGAAACTTTAAAATCTGTCTAGTAATTATGTTATGTGATTAATGACATTTATTATAAATATTATTTTTATTTTAGTCTTATAAATATGTACTGTATATGCGGACCGATAATGATTAGTCAATTATGGTACAGTATTACAAAACCCTAGTATTATTTTAATAAACCCTAATTCGATAGTTAAATAAGACTGTAAGATTTTCAAATAATTACGTTTGGTTATGAATGTCATGTGTTATTAATTTTAACCCTAATTTGAAACTCAATTATGAGTTCGAGACTGTTATGTAACTGTGTTATTATGATTAAATTTATGTATTATAGAATTTAATGATAATTAGGAAAACCCTAATTATAAATTGATAACCCTAATTTTCAAATTAGTAACCCTAACTGCTAATTGGGTAACCTTAATTACTAATTTTAAGCCTTAATGCTAATTAGTGAGCTATTAAACCTAAATTCAAATTTAAAGTAATTAGAAAACTTAACTAACTAGCAAAACTCTAATTTTCCATTTTTAGAAACTAATTTTGCTATTTTAAAAACCTAAATAAAAATCCTAGAAAAAAATCAAATATTTGGCAACCTTAGGGTTAAACCCTACGGGTCAAACCCTAAGGGTTTGGACAATGTCTAGAATGCCATTAAAATTATATGTTTAATGACCAAAATACCCTTTTTCATTCTTTAATAAGTTAACTTGCAAATCTAGCAAAAATTAGAG
The DNA here is from genome assembly GCA_020205615.1 of Panax quinquefolius. Lineage (NCBI taxonomy): Eukaryota > Viridiplantae > Streptophyta > Magnoliopsida > Apiales > Araliaceae > Panax > Panax quinquefolius. The sequence continues at coordinate 26,621,386 of CM035159.1, read as the reverse complement.
TTAGTGACCAACTATTATTGACCATGTGACTTATTTATCAGCAACTCCACCTATTATTGCCAGCAATTTCAACCATATACATTGCATCTAAAGATTATAAGAAATAAGAGAGAGAAAGTTACTAAACTTGGTCATTTTTCTCTCAAGCTCTAAACAAATTCATTCTCTCTCCTAACCTCCAAAATATTTAAGTGTATCAGTCACAAGAACACCCTTTAGGTCATCAAGATCAGTGGAGAAAAGCTAGGATCAAAGATTAAGCAAGAGAGGTATAAAACCCACCTCATTTTGATCTTGTATGCTATGTTCAAGTTTGTGTTTATGCGTTTAGTTTTGTGTTAAAAGATGTTTTATGGTGATCTATGTTGTTATAACATAGATCTATAGCATCTAAGTGGGTAAAAAGTAAAAAATTTCAAAACTGTTCTTGAGCATTCATAATGGTCTGACAAGAAATGTCAGTGACCGTAGATCTTTATATGTTTATGATTTTTTTGATGTTTTAAGTTTTAGATCTATAGTCTGGTATGAGGTCTTTCATCTGAAAGTGGAATTATAGCAATTGGATGTCCAGATTTGAAGTTATAATAAATTCAAAACCCATTGACCACGCATTTACCGATTTAATTTCGGGTAACCCGTAAAAACTTATTTTTAGCGTCTGATGTGAAAGCCCCAAATCCGGGTCCCAAATCACCGCGGATCCGGTACAATCATTCTATCACTATTTGCAGAAGATATAAACATAAATTGTTTATACAATAAACATACACATAATTTCCCCAAGGTCGAGTAACCTTAACTTATTACACAATTCATAAACTATCTAACACATAACATATTTATCAAACTATACTATTACAAATTAGCTGCACATTTTATCCCAAGCTGAACTTGGCTTTAACCTTTTCTCAGATCAAAACGCATTCGCCTTTTATCGTAATATTTATCATGATATAGCAAGGGTGAGCATGAAAGTTGCCCAGAAAGTTTAAATTTATTAAGATATATCATGATTGAAAGAGTCTGAATAATAAGCTGGCTATAATTCATCAATATAGTCATGAATTAGCATGAACAAAATTTTGACTGAACAAGTATTGAACATGAACAAATATATCTGGACCAACTGGTAATGAAGGTGATCAACCTTTCATACCTGACTTATACATGCAATATGTACAGAGTACAATTCTACTATAGTAATCAACAATGACTAACCATAAGCATATCTGAATGAAACAACTCTTAGTAGAGTTAAGTAAAACTTGCCTGAACCGTTGATTACCGTTATGCATTCTATATCGCTTTATCTGAAGACCTAATATTAGTAATATAGATCTCCAATATTAGAATAATATCATCACAATATAATACTATTATATATATATATATATATATATATATATACATAGAATAACCTAAACGCATAGCACATAGCCCTATCAATCTATTCAGCATATAAAACTTAACATCAAGTCAGACTATTTAAGTCCGAGTTGAATCCGACAAAATTCTAACATCCTGATGGTCTAGTCGGATAATACTTGAGTTTAAGTTCAATTAAACTCTGCCTAACACTTAACAATTATCTTAGATAATCATATTATCAGTCAAAATATTTTTCATAAGCTCATAATAATTTTCAGATAATTAATATCATTTATCATAATTTTCGATCATTAATATCATATTTAAAGGAATTAAATACCACATAATTCCTTTATCATTAATATTTATGTAATACCAAATATTAATGAAACACATGACATAATATTATAATATATTTATAATATATCAAAGTATTTCTAATACCTTAAAATAACATTCATATGATTTTTAAACGATTAAATTCATTATTCGATAATTGCTTTTAATATTAAAATAATAATATTTTCATGAAAAAATATCAAAAGTTATATTTTATAACTTAAAATATTTTTATAAGACTTAAATCATTTTATATGATTTTTTAAATCATTAATTCCATTTTCCACAATTTATTTAATATATTCATTAAATAAATTAATTATCATTAATATTAATTTATTAATGAATTTCATCACAAAATATCAAAAGTCTTTGAAAATAACTTAAAATATTTTCTATACCATAATGTAATTTTTCATGATTTTTCAAGTATTATAATTCATTTTAAGTAATTTATTTAATATTATAATTAAATAAATTAAACACCATTTATATTCAAAAAATATTAAATATTTATGAAATATTATCAAATAATTAAAAACTAATTTTCGGACTTTAAAATAATTTTTTCATAATTTATTATGTATTTTTAATAATTAAAAACCATTTTTTATATTTTTATTAATTCAAATAATTAATTTCTTAAATAAAATGTTTAAAAGGGCCCTATAGAGACAAACTGTCGCTATAGGTGTTCTTGAGTGTTCTTGAGCCTTCATGTCAGACACCAAGGTAGGAGGTTTGACCGGATTTAATTCAGTGTTCTTTTTGATTCCTGGGTTTGTTAAGACATTTAACTTGTAGTCGTTATGTAATATTACAAGTATATATCTTCATATAAGTCATTAAGCATCACAATTGTAAGGTCCAAGCCTGCAAAGTTGTTGTCAGAGACCTGCTGGGATTTCTGGGTTTCCCAGATTCCCAGTCCGTTTCGAGTGACCACCTTATGGCTCAATTTTATATACATTCTGGTCATTAACTGGTCAACCTCTTAGTTTATACATGTAGTACATATGTAATAGAACACATAAATATCATGATCTCAGTCAAAATATAACAGTATCTTAAGTTGTGATCTGGTCAAACCCTGTCAGAGGGGTTGTTATTGAGAAATCTGGGTTTTCCAGATTTCATCCTGAGGCTGGTGGTCAATGATAGTTTGACTGTGATTATTTTACATTCCTGTTATGGTATAAGTGATATAGTGACTTCACTATGTAGTCTACGTACCAGAATTCATCATGAAAACAAAAACATGGCCAAACAAGCAAATAACAGTAAGATTCATGGCCTTAAAACCTTGTCAGACAAAACTTGGAAATTCTGGGTTTTCCAGAAACAGTCTCTCACGGTCGGTCAACCATGTTTGACCACCTATAACTTGCAAATTAGGCATGATTTGACCCTGTTTCCAGTTCCAGATCATAGAAAACATAGCATACTATATATCTATAACATAATACAACACTAACACTTAACAGATAAAGATCTATGGCCTCTGACATATGGTTGTCAGGCCATTTTTCAAGCTTTCCCCAGATTTCAAAAAACTCAAATTTCGAGCATCAAGATGTTATAGATCCATGATCTATCAACCTAGATCACTAAAAGACACTCTAATACACAACTTTAACCAACAAATTATAATATATAACATAAGATCACTGATTTTTAAGATTTAGGGTTTTTATACCTCTTTGAGCCTTGATCTTGAATCTGATTGTTATGATCTGTTCTTAGCTTGATTAGGATCATTCTAGGGACTGATCCACTTATGGATTTTGTGAATCTAGAGAGAGAAAGTTCTGGTTGAGTGCAAGATAGCAAATGGGGAAGATTTATTGACTTTCTCTCTCTTCAATTATTTATGTAATTGAATGCAATACAAATGGCTGAGATTACGGGCCGATCTTCTGATTTTTAAGGCACATGGTGTATCTTAGCTAGTCTACAAATAGGACAATAATTGAAAGCTACCATCAATAATGCACCAAGGGCATTTTAGACATTTTACATACATTTTTAAGGGCATTTTACTAATTGTGCAAACCTTTAGGGTTTGACCCTTACGATTTAACCCTTAGGGTTAAAACCTAAGGTTCCCAAAAATCAATTTTCTAATATTTTCAATTTAGGTTTTCTAAATAGAAAATTAATATCTCTTAATTATAATTAGGATTTTCTAATTATATTCTAATTTCCCAATTATAAAACAAGCTTGATAATTAGGATTAATAATTCTTAATTAAAATTGCTAATTTAGCAATTAGGTCTATTAGGGTTTCAAACGGAACGATTAGGGTTTTAAACCTTAAAATTAGGGTTTCCCAAATAGTCAATTAGGGTTATCCCTAATTAGGTTTGTAATTAAAATATATAAACCTTATATATTGCATTTAAATTCCCAAATAAGGATTATAATATCCGAATTAGGGTTTTAAATTTTGAAACTGAAATTACGGTTTCCATAACCGATTTGTAGGGTTTTCTTATAAATTGAAGAATTTTCTAACTGAACGTGGACGTTCTAAATATATACATAGGGTTTGGACACTGATAAAATTTATCTGGTCAACCCTTGACCCTTAACCATATTCTGTACACATATAATACCATATTCACAGAACATATACATATATACCCTTAATCCTGAATAATTCACCATAAAAAATTTTTAAATCCACAAAATTCCTTCCTGAAAATATTGAATCCATTCACTTATTTTCTGTCTAGGTTTATTATTTAACCTTTAATCTATCATTTAAGATTTAAATAATTTTCTAAATTCTCGGGTCGTTACATCTGACAATGTTTTGGAAGGCATAGATTTGTCCGTTGTTAAGTGTTATAATGACTTGTTTGTATACAAATTATATCCTGTCATATGTACTTTATATTTGTGGCTTTAGATCTTTTAAACAAGCAATTGATCGAACATAGTGGATGGTCAAACCTGGCCATTCGGTCACGACTGTAGTTTCTGGAAAACCCAAAAATTGTATGAACAATTTTTCTGACAGCCTTTGACCGAGCTGTATATGGTGAATGTGTTATTTTTGAACTGATCTGTTGATTTATATATGTTCCTTGCCATTAGTAATATATGTTAGAATCATGAGATCAACCATTTAATGATCAGAACCTTAAGCAAATCGAGCTAATAAGTGTCTAGTCGACACTGTCTGGGCTTTTGGTTACCCAAAAAACCTAGATTTTGGTCTAACACTTAGTTTGGTTGGCCAGATCTTCATGATGTGTTGATGCATAACATAGATATTGGTTGATAGTTGTAGTGTTGCATAACCACTACACGATCAATGTTTAACATGGCCCAGAACATTCTTATGCTAAGAACTAAAGGAGGTCAAACCTTAACCCTTGAACACTGACTTGCTAGTGTTCTTGAGCCAAGAACACCTAACACGATAGAAATGTGTCGCTATAGCCTATAGCGACGGTTTCTATTATTTTTATTTTTTGAATTTCTTAAAAATGATTTAAAATTGAAAATAAATTCTAACAATTATAAAAATGGTTTTAAAAATTATTTTAAATTATGAAAAATAACTTTTGATAATTTGGGACATTTTCATTAATAATTATAATTATTTAAATATTAATGGTATTTAATTATTATATTAAATAAATTAGAGAAAAATGATTTTAATATTATAAAATCATTTTAAATAAAAAATAAAGTGTTTAAAAATATTTTAAATTTTAAAATATAATTTTTAATATTTTGGAGAATTCTCATTAATAATTTATATTAATGATATTAAATTTATTTAACTATTATATTAAATAAATTAATTCAAAAATGATTTTAATATTAGAAAAATCATTTTAAATGAAAATAAAGAGTTTAAAAATATTTTAAGTTATAAAATATAACTTTCAATATTTAAAGGTAAAATTCTTTAATTATTTACTATTAATGATATTAGAGTTATTTAATAATTATATTTAATAAATTAGTTTAAAAATAATTTTAATATTATAAAAATCATTTTAAATGAAACTAAGGTGTTTAAAAAATATTTTAAGTTATGAAATATAACTTTCAATATTTAAAGGTAAATTTCATTAATAATTTAATATTAATGATATTTGATTTATTTAATAATTATATTAAATAGATAGTTTTAAAATGGTTTTATTAATTTAAAATTATTTAAAAAGGATATAAATGAATTAAAAATATTTTAAGTTATACTTAATGACTTTTAATAATTGGATAAATAATAAACTAATATTTAAATATTAATGGTATGTATTTAAAAATAATTTTAAATATTTTAAAAATCATTTAAGGGTAATATAAGTACTTTAAAAATATTTTAAGTTATTATAAATAACTTTAATATTTTGGCAATGGTTTCATTAATAGTTTAATATTATTTAAATATTAATGATAATAGAATTAGTTAATATTTAAATCATTTTATAATGATTCCAGTGTTTGAAAAATTATGATAAATTTTAATAATTGTTTAAAAATTATTATAAGTCAATTAAAAATAATTTGATCGATGTTTAAGTTATATTGAACTTCGGTATAGAGTCTTAGACTCGATAATTATCCAATAAAGCCGTCGATACACCGACATGTTTCAAGAAATTGATCTGGACTTATATAAATTATCTGTATATGTGTTTGTTTGTGATCCAATGACTGTTAAACTTATGTGTGACAATGTGATTAGGTTATGTGCTGACTACAAATAGCTGTACTATATATTATGATATGTTATTTTAATCGATAGAATGATCTTAATAATGATATGTCTCGGTATAAAAGATAAAACTAAGTCACAGAATCGTAAGCAGCACTGTGTGTAAACATCCTACCTTTGCATTTACTTTATGCAATGGATATAAGTAAGAAAATTTCAAAATTATATTATCATTGTGCCAGAATATCAACTCTATTCTTATCGATTATGTATCCGATCATTATTTATCAGTATAGTAATATTATATAATTTAGATATTCATTCTGTTCGTTAATTTCTAAATATGGTTATACAAGTGTCCTCACTTGGATAATCATTGTATTTAATCACATGTTGATACACACCTATCGATCTCCGATATGTATACTTTAATTAAAAGTCGTCTAAGCTATTTGACCCAGCTAGACACAGATTTAGAAATATCGTTAAACATGATAAAACTTTATTGTATCCAATCAAATTGCTTTGGTTTGGATTCCCGACTAAGTATGAACATCCCGAATATGGAAAAACTTTTATGCGCCCAAGGCGGAAAAGATGAACGATAATATCGTTCTTGCATGTAGTATTGATAAATACAGGGCACATTGGGATGATCACCCGTAAGTTATGACGGTTTGAGGATGAAGTTCTGCTAAACCTTAGCAAAAATTAAAAATAATGTTCATAGACTGTCGACTAATACTCATTTATAGTCAGTAAGTAGTTTCAAGAATTAATATAGAATTGATATTTTATTATTATTGGTTCAACTTACTTCACAACTGTTGATTCGTTGTAGAAGTGTCGTACAAAGAAAACATTTACTTCTTTCAGCTAATATTTATTATTGCTATTACTTCCTGTGCACTCAAATGCTCAACCTTGATTAATTTAAATGTTTTCAGCTAAGTGTGAATCAACCAGAAGGTTTGGCCAAGAACAAGGGAAAAGGAAAGCAAACAGAATAAGTGTTATGGTATTCCATGTAATAGTATGACTTTACTAAGACAATGATATCTATTAATTATCATATAATGAATGTAGTAAAGGTTGCGTACTTGGGATTAAACTCTGATAAAAGTATGTTAAGTTTGATATTCATATTATTGTTATTATTAGTAGTATTATTCCGCTCATAGAAATGGTATCGCAAAGCACTGAATTCGGGTTTCAAGTACCTGAATTTGGGGGCGTTACATCATGGTATCAGAGCTTTAGGGTTAGAAACCTTAGGTGGGATAGAACTTAGGCTATAACCTTAGGACAGAGGAAAACGTTGAAAATATAAATAACTCATATAGAGTTTAAAAAGGAGATGAATTGGATAAATCCATCGTCAAACAAAATAAAAGATAACTTATATAAAACTATTATTTGCTGTGTGTATATATTATATGCTAATCAGGATAATTTATGTGTAGATGTCAGATAGAAAAGGATTAGGATACCCTCAGATCGTAAAGAAGGAGTCAACCTCCATAACTTAGAGACAATGTCAAAGTCAATAAATTTGAAATAGAGGCTCATTTTGAAAGCAACCATGTTAAAGTGGATATTGTGGAAAAGTGTAGTACCGGACCCAGAAACGATAGTATAACTGATACGTAGAGTATAGTTAAAGAATATATGGTCAAGCTCGAGTTCTTAAACTCATATGTTTATGATGAGTTCTTAAACTAATAATGTGTAGTAAGTTTGACGAACTTGGTATAGTTAGGTGTGAATGGATTATTGAGGATGATGGTATTTTATATAATACTAAGCAATTTATCTTTAGTGAAGGCGTAAAAAATAAGTAGTATTAGTAGTACTTGAATATGTATGATTCTATGTTGTGTATATGATAGGTATGTCTGTATAAGGTAATATTCTTAACTTTTATATAAGTTATAGCAGCGATTCCTGACTTTTGAGTCACAAGGGGATAACGGATGTTTAAAGCAGTATGTGCTATGGTATGTTAAGTGCTACGAATATGAATCTATGTTGGAGTAATGAAACAAGTTTGTATAAAGATAGTAATTATTTATCGGAACACTAGTTAATACAGTAAACCAAGTTTTCAAAAATCTAATATTTTGAGTACATGATTATTTGAATAGAAAAATTCGCATTATATGTTAAACGTATACGATAAGGCTTAGAATGTAGGTCAATAAAGAATAAATTATGATTTTAATTAATCTGATAATGCCGCCAAGACGAAAATGAAACCAATGGACAGAAGAACTTGTCAATAAAGCTAGAGGACAACCAGACTCGATATAGAATTTTACGATTACGATCGCTCAAGCTATGCAGAATGGAATACCAGATGCAGGAAATCAACCAAATAAATCGATCGACAAACTTCAAAGACATCAAGGCGGTCGTACTGCTAGGATTTAGAGGGACAACTGTCCCTGTAGAAGTGTTTGTGATAGCTAGGATAACGGAGGGGCAAAAGACAGCTTTTGTCACCTATATGATAAAAGGGGAGGTGAATTTTTGGTGGGAGACAAATCAAGCTAGAGCCGGAGAAGGGAGTAGTGGTAGTAAGACTGGAAAAAGGAAAGGAGATAATTTCAGAAATACCGAAATTAGGCTAAGAGGGGGAAAGAAAAAGGTTATGCAGTGTGGAAATTACAGAAGGAATCACTCGGGAGAGTGTCTTAAAGGTAAGTTTGTGTGTTATAAGTGTGGGCAGAAGGGACATATCTTTCCCAACTGCCCCAATCCAAGAATGTATAGTGGATGTTTTATTTATGAATCAACGGAGCATAAGGTGAAGGACTGTCCGAAAAGGAGAATAAAGGCAGGGATTATGACTATGGAGAAAAGTAGCGGGACGCTGGCGACAACGGGACCAACTTCAACAAACAAACCAACAAAATCAACCGCAAGAGTCTTCAGCATGACCGTTCAAGATACCGTGGTTGACGAGGATGCAACTCCAGGTATTATTCGTATAACTTTTGTTTTCTTATATATGATTTTCTAATTTATATAATAAATTATTTTATAAAGAAATTTTGAAGGAGGAAATTTAGTTTTATTAGAAATTAATTTTCCGTTTAATCAGATAGATAAGCTTTATGCTGAATAGTTAAAGATCGGTTCGATCAATTATGATCGAGATCTACTTGCAATGATTGTGTATGCTATGTACCCTTGTATGTATAAGTTTTAAAACGGTGATTCCGGGGACGAAATCTTTATAAGGGAGGGTGAATGTAATAACCCGATATTTTCTATATAATTAAATCAAAAATTTTGTGTATAAATTTATTTATTTTTATTTATTAAAATAAATATGGGGAATATGTATAAGTCAAAGCGTATGTATTTATGTGATAAATAAAATATATTTATTACATCAATAATTATAAATAATTTTATTTTAGAATTATTGATAATTATAAATTATATTCTTATAATAATTAATTTTATAGTAAACATATTTTTATTAGTTATTTTCCACGAAAATATGATTTATATATTATTTAAATAATATATGAAATGATTATTAGAATTATCATAATAATTTTTTTATTATATGAGTTTAGTTGATTATTAAGTTAATTATTTTAACTTAATTAATAATGGTATACATGAAAGGTAAAAGCAGATATGGAATCCAAACCCTAATTTTGAATTTTTGATCAAGGAATGAGAATAATAATATTATATTATTATTTATCGTTGTTATAAATATGTATATTATATGTGTAATGTTAATGTGTGGAACAGTTTTAATGTAAACTGATAAACCCTAGTTTTGAAGTCAAATGAGACTTTAAAATTTGTCTAGTAATTATGTTATGTGATTAATGACATTTATTATAACTATTATTTTTATTTTACTGCTATAAATATGTATCGTATATGCTTGGTAGATAATGGTTGGTCAATTATGGTATAGTATTACAAAACCCTAGTATTATTTTAATAAACCCTAATTCGGTAGTTAAATAAGACTGTAAGATTTTCAAGTAATTACGTTAGGTTATGAATGTCACGTGTTATTAATTTTAACACTAATTTGAAACTCAATTATGAGTTCGAGATTGTTATGTAACTGTGTTATTATGATTAAATTTAAGTATTATAGAATTTAATGATAATTAGGAAAACCCTAATTGTTAGAAAACTCTAATTATAAAATTAGTAACCCTAATTGCTAATTTTAAGCCTTAATGCTAATTAGTGAGCTATTAAACCTAATTTCAAATTTAAAGTAATTAGAAAACTTAACTAATTAGCAAAACCCTAATTTTCCATTTTAAGAAACTATTTTTGCTATTTTAAAAACATAAATAAAAATCCTAGAAAAAAATCAAATATTTGGGAACCTCAGGGTTAAACCCTAAGGGTCAAACCCTAAGGGTTTGAACAATGTCTAGAGTGCCATTAAAATTATATGTTTAATGACCAAAATACCCTTTTTCATTCTTTAATAAGCTAACTTGCAAATCTAGCAAAAATTAGAGTTGGTGACCAACTATTATTGACCATGTGACTTATTTATCAGTAACTCAGCCTATTATTGCCAGCAATCTCAACCATATACATTGCATCTCAAGACTATAAGAGATAAGAGAGAGAAAGTTACTAAACTTGGTCATTTTTCTCTCAAACTCTCAACAAACTCATTCTCTCTCCTAACCTCCGAAATATCTAAGTGTATCAGTCACAAGAACACCCTTTAGATCATCAAGATCAGTGGAGAAAAGCTAGGATCAAAGATTAAGCAAGAGAGGTATAAAACCCACCTCATTTTGATCTTGTATGCTATGTTCAAGTTTTTGTTTATGTGTTTAGTTTTGTGTTAAAAGATGTTTAATGGTGATCTATGTTGTTATAACATAGATCCATAACATCTAAGTGGGTAAAAAGTGAAAATTTTCAAAACTGTTCTTGAGCATTCATAGTGGTCTGATAAGAAATGTCAGTTGTCGTAGATCTTTATATGTTTATGCTTTTTTTGATGGTTTAAGTTTTGGATCTATAGTCTGGTATAAGGTCTTTCATCTGAAAGTGGAATTATAGCAATTGGATGTCCAGATTTGAAGTTATAATCGGTCAAAACCCGTTGACCATGCATGACCAGACGAATTCTGGGTAACCCAGAAACTGGTTTTCAGCGTCTGACAATGTTTTGGAAGGCATAGATATATTTGTTGTTAAGTGTTATAATGATGTGTTTGTATCCAATTTATATCCTGTCATATGTACTTTATATTTGTGGCTATAGATCCTTTAAACAAGCAATTGATCGAACATAGTGGATGGTCAAACCTGACCATTCGGTCACGACTGCAGTTTCTGGAAAACCCTAAAATTGTATGAACAATTTTCCTGATAGCCTTTGATCGAGGTGTATCTGGTGAATGTGTTATTTTTGAACTGATCTCTTGATTTATATATGTTTCTTGCCATTTGTACTACATGTTAGAATCATGAGATCATCCATTTAATGACCAGAACCTTAAGCAAATCGAGCTAGTAAGTGTCAAGTCGACACTATCTGGGTTTCTAGGTTACCCAAAAAACCCAGATTTGGTCTGACACTTGGTTTGGTTGGCAAGATCGTCATGATGTGTTGATGTATAACATATATATTGGTTGATAGTTGTAGTGTTGCATAACCACTACATGATCAATGTTTAACATGGCCCAGAACATGCTTATGCTGAGAATTAAAGGAGGTCAAACCTTGACCATTGAACACTGACTTGTTAGTGTTCTTGAGCCAAGAAAACCTAACACGATAGAAATGTGTCGCAATAGACTATAGTGACGGTTTCTATTATTTTTATTTTCTGAATTTCCAAAAAATGATTTAAAATAGAAAATAAATTCGAACAATTATAAAAATGGATTTAAAAATTATTTTAAATTATGAAAAATAACTTTTGATAATTTGGGACATTTTTCATTAATAATTATAATTATTTAAATATTAATGGTATTTAATTTATTTAATTAGTATATTAAATAAATTAGAGAAAAATGATTTTAATATTATAAAAATCATTTTAAATAAAAATAAAGTGTTTAAAAATATTTTAAATTTTAAAATGTAATTTTCAATATTTTTGGAGAATTCTCATTAATAATTAATACTAATGATATTAAATTTATTTAACTATTATATTAAATAAATTAATTTAAAATGATTTTAATATTAGTTAAATCATTTTAAATGAAAATAAAGAGTTTAAAACTATTTTAAGTTATAAAATATAACTTTCAATATTTAAAGGTAAAATTCTTTAATTATTTACTATTAATGATATTAGAGTTATTTAATAATTATATTTAATAAATTAGTTTAAAAATAATTTTAATATTATAAAAATCATTTGAAATGAAACTAAGGTGTTTAAAAATATTTTAAGTTATGAAATATAACTTTCAATATTTAAAGGTAAATTTTATTAATAATTTAATATTAATGATATTTGATTTATTTAATAATTATATTAAATAAATAGTTTTAAAATGGTTTTATTAATTTAAAATTATTTAAAAAGGATATAAATGAATTAAAAATATTTTAAGTTATACTTAATGACTTTTAATATTTGTATAAATAATACATTAATATTTAAATATTAATGGTAAGTATTTAAAAATGATTTTAAATATTTTAAAAATCATTTAAGGGTAATATAAGTACTTTAAAATATTTTAAGTTATTATAAATAACTTCAATATTTTGGCAATGGTTTTATTAATAGTTTAATATTATTTAAATATTAATGATAAAAGAATTAGTTAATATTTAAATCGGTTTATAATGGTTCCAGTGTTTGAAAAATCATGATAAATTATAATAATTATTTTAAAATTATTATAAGTCAATTGAAAATAATTTGATCGATGTTTAAGTTATATTGAACTTCGGTATAGAGTCTTAGACTCAATAATTACCCAATAAAGCCGAGTCAGACATAATGTACATGTTTCAAGAAATTGATCTAGACTTATATAAATTATCTGTATACGTGTTTGTTTGTGATCCAATGACTCTTAAACTTATGTGTGACAATGTGATTAGGTTATGTGCTGACTGCAAATAGGAGTACTATATGTTATGATATGTTATTCTAATCGATAGAATGATCTTAATAATGATAGGTCTCGGTATAAAAGATAAAACTAAGTTGCGTAACTGTAAGCAGCAGACCAGGCAAGTATCCTACCTTTGCATTTACTTTATATAATGGATATAAGTAAGAAAGTTTCAGAATTATATTATCATTATGCCAGAATATTAACTCTATTGTTATCGATTATGTACCCGATCATTATTTTTTCAATCTGTTCGTTAATTTTTAAATATGGTTATACAAGTGTCCTCACTTGGATAATTTTTGTATTTAATTATATGTTGATACACACCTATCGAACTCCGATATGTATACATTAATTAAAAGTCGTCTAAGCTATTTGACCCAACTAGACACAAATTTAGAAATATCGTTGAACATGATAAAACTTTATTATATCCAATCAAATTGCTTTGGTTTGGATTCCGGACTAAGTATGAACATCTCGAATATGGGAAAACTTTTATGCGCCCAAGGCAGAAAAGATGAACGATAATATCGTTCTTACATGTAGTATTAATAAATACAGGGCACATTGGAATGATCACCCTCGCGCCCGTAAGTTATGACGGTTTGCGGATGAAGTTCTGCTAAACCTTAGCGAAAATTAAAAACAATGTTCATAGTCTGTCGACTAATACTCATTTATACTCAGTACTTAGTTTCAAAATTTTGATATAGAATTAATATGTTATTGTTATTGGTTCAGCTTACTTCACAACTGTTGATTCATTGTAGAAGTGTCGTACAAAGAAAATATTTACTTCTTTCAGCTAATATTTATTATTGTTATTACTTGCTGAGCACTTAAATGCTCATCCTTGCTTAATTTAAATATTTTCAGCTAAGTGTGAACAACCAGAAGGTTCAGCCAAGAACAAGGGAAAAGGAAAGCAAACAAAATAAGTGTTATGGTATTCTATGTAATAGTACGACTTTACTAAGACAATGATATCTATTAATTATCATGTAATGAATGTAGTAAAGGTTCACGTACTTTGGGATTAGACTTTGATAAAAGTAAGTTAAGTTTGATATTCATATTATTGTTATTATTATTAGTATTATTCCATTTCATAGAAATGGTATCGTAAAAGCTAATCGAATTCGGGTTTGAGTAATATTTATAAATTTTGCAAAGTAATCAAGTGGTTATATAATATTTGATTGGTCTGGGAATATTCTTTTTGTTTGGGAATATCAAATGACGATGGCACAATCATTGGTGGACCCCCTAAACGGAAGTATTGTCGTAGTTAGAAAACGATGTAAATTATTATTTTATAAAAATAACTACGAAAGTGTTACCGTTAAAACCGTTGAACTACCCTAGTAGTAAAAAAAGTACAAGAATGTCTGGCGTGGTCATATAAGTAGCATACACGATATTGATTATTGATGCTTACGTAAGAAGTCACTCAGTTATACTCAATTATTGCTATAGTAATTGATGCATCATATCTCTCATATTATAGATTCGATTATTGTCACAGTATCATCTGCATAATATTTTATATATTATTAAATCAATAATTGAGACGACAAAGTTATTTGTATTATTAAATTGCAATATTTACAATGTCTAGAAGTTCTGTCAAGGAGAGGTTTGGTCATCTAATTGCGCGCCAATAAGGAGAAATCCTTATCAGAAAGTCCCCTTTTTCTTGGGAACGACCTAGTTGTTAAATATTGTGAATTATAATATTAATGATGAATAAGTTCGTGTTGATTAAAGATGAAATTGATAGTTCCATTGTGTTGGAATTATTAGCGTTAGTGGAAATCGACATTTATTTCGATAATAATTAATGTCTTGAGGTTATATTGATCAATCGGGTAATTCACCGAATAAATGAGCAATTAATTGCTATTAATTCACATGATTATAAATATTTGTTCAAATGTGTGTACTATTGATTCACATTCATTTACTATTAGGGGAGTTGGTGCAAGATTGATAATACTTGCATGACTAAGTTAAAAATGGAGGTATAGATGGAGGTACTATACTGTAATTCGTATTTTCACATGTCTAGAACTATTGTTTCACATGATTTACTATTGATTCACATGATTTACTATTAGGGGAGGTAGTGCAAGTTTGATAGTACTTGCAGGACAAAATTAAAAATGAAAGAAAAGTTGAAGGTATTGTACTGTAATATTTCGAGCCCCAAAACGTGCAATTATCGAAACTATATTTTCCTATAAATAGAAGCTCATTTCTTCATTATTTTTCACCAATTCACTAAAGCTATAGAGCAATTATTATAGAGAGAAATTATAGAGAGAAAGAAGAAGAGAAGTCTACTACCTCACTATTTTAGTATCTAGTTTCTTCATGAAGAGAGCTATTATTATTCCATTCCTTATTATTATGTTGGATTAACCTGTCTATGCGAAGTACCGCATACATGGTGAAATTCTTCTATTATTCCATTCTTTATTATTCTATTTGAATAACTTGTCTGTGCGGTATATCGCATGCCCGGTGATTTCATTGTTATTCCGTTCTTTATTATTTTGTTGGAATATCCTGCCTATGCGGTTTACATACTTTGTTTCCATTCTTTATTATTCATTTGGAATATCCCACATGCATGCGGTTTACGCTTTCCATTCTTTATTATTAGGTTGGAATATCTCATGCATGCGGTTTACGTATGAATTGGTTCCATTCTTTATTATTCATTGAGAATAACCTATCATCGTGATTCTATCGCATGCATGGTGAATTCTTCGTTATTCCATTCTTTATTATTCATTGGAATAACTGCTCTACATGTGGATTACCGCATGCATGGTGAATGATCCTTTGTATTCATATGAATAGTATTTTCATTCAAAAGGGTTTCGCCAAGGGCGAAATGTCATAATTTTTTCGACCCTCAAAAATCTGGAAAATTTGAAATGATAATTTGATGAGTTTTCTAGATGTGTGTCCAAAATGGCGATTTTTGGATGTATAGATTAAGAGTTATGGATTTTATGGGAAAATACTATTTTAAAAGTAAACCCTTATAACTCTTTGTGGTTAACTCAAAATTGGTAAAATTTGTACATGTATATAACAGAGTATACCGCAAATTTGAATTTTTGGACAAAAGTACAATTTATGATAAATGTCTAAATATTTAAGGCGATTTTGGCCATATAAAAATATTAAATGAATTTTAAAAATTTGAGAAACATATATGTTCAATATGAGACTATATTCTCGCTAAATCCCGTAAAAGAAATATTTTGGGAATTGATTTGGTATTTTTTATGAAAATGAACTAGTTATGAGTAAATGAATTAAATATTTTATGTGAAGTAACAAAATTAGAAAATTAGATTTTGTGGTTTGGGAATCCTATATAGGGTATATGTAGATTTTGATGAGAGATTTGATCATTGGTGATGAAATCTTATGAGTATGACATTTTGAATGATTAAAATGCATTATTTGGTAAATTGTAAACAATTGAAATAAATTATTTATAAGTTTAAGAAGTGATTAAAATATTATTATAATATTAATAGAAGATATCATACTCTACTTGACTCTTCTAATGGATTTCTTATTCCGCTGCAGTTAAACTTGATGTCTATTGTATTTTATCAGTTTAACATTGTTGAAGACTAATGATAATTTATTCTGCATTATCTTAGTCATAATATTTCTTATCGGGCTAGTTGAGCTCACCCTTTCTTTCTTCATTCTCTTCAGGAAATGATACGTAGTAACGGGACTAGTCTGGGAATGGAGTGACGGTCCGGATGATAGCATTAGTAGTCCTCACTATTCATTAAATAGTGTGACAATAAATGTAATGAGGACTCCATTGAGTGTGGATATTGTCTAGATGACAATATTCTTATTAAAACTCTTAGATTATGTTTTGTCGTATTTTACACGATCGTTGTATAATTAAGTTGTATTTGAATTTTGTACCATGTATTTGGCGACTTAAGATGGGTGATGTATACCTGTTTTTGGGGGCGCCGCGGTTGGTATCAAAGCTTAAGGATATGATCCCCACCGAGATGTGAGACAAGAACTAGGAGGGGAGAGATGGGGAATTCTTCGCTAGTATGACCTACCTAAGTTTATTTGGTATTTAATTGGCTCACGTAGAGTATAGGGATAATATGTGATATGTCAATTAACCCTTGTTTTTGTGATGGTGTTTGAAAATGGCATCGAAAATGTTGAGATCAAGAATGAAGCACATGAGACCGTTGAGTCACCAACGATCAATACCTGTGATAATGTGCATATGAGAAGACAATAATCCTCAGGTAAATAACAACACCGATCAAATGATGAACGATGGGATGTTTAGAGGCTTTATGCAATTCATGCAACATCAGGTAAGAGAGACTCCTGTTCAAAATATAGGTGGAGATAATTGAAACCCATGGTCGGTCACCGCTAAGCAGTTCAAGGAGCTGGGACCACCGGAGTTTTTGGGAAAGCAAGAACCACTTAAGGCAGAGACATGGTTAAAGCAGATCACCAAGATATTTGATGTCTTGGGATGCTCCGAGGAGCAAAAGGTTCCCTTTGCCACCTTTATGTTGCGTGAAGAGGCAGATTACTGGTGGGAATCTGTAAAACATACCCAGCCTGAAGCACTCAAGATGTCTTGGGAGAAGTTCCAAGAGCTGTTCAACGACAAGTACTTTCCCGAAAGTATTTGTCATATGAAGGAGGTGGAGTTAATCAAGTTGGAGCAAAACAATATGACCGTGTCGCAATACGAGGCTAAAATTTTTTTGAGTTATCCCGCTTTCAGATCCCATTTGGTCGATAATGAGGAGCGAATGACGCGAATGTTTCTAAGAGGTATGAAACCCGATATACGGCAATACCTCATTTCTCACAAACTTGTTTATATTCAGATGTTGTGAATAAGGCTCAGTTATTGGAGCGAGATAATGAGTCAGCACAACCAAAAGGCAACGACCAACAACACGATAATAACCATACCGGTGGCAACGGCCATCGAAACAATGATAACCATCGTGGAGGAAATTATCATGCCAAGAATGGTAACCACTTCGGTGGTAATCATGGCCAAGATAATAGGAGTGGAAATTTCAAGAAAAGAAGGTTCAACAACGATGGAAAGATAGCAGCACCAACACCCGTTTTCAAGGAAGGAGAATGACCACCAATCAGATGCTTCAAATGCGAGGGAGGGACATATCAGTCCAAACTGCGTGATGCAGTCCAAAGCTTGTTACAATTGTGGAAAAGAAGGTCACTTAGCCCGATTTTATCGTGCACCAAAGTTAAGTCCAGCTGGGACGGTGGCACCAAAGGCGGATACGGACAAAACAAAGTTGGTGGTTTCAGGAAGAGAGTTTTTTGTGACTTCTCAAAAAATGAGTAACCCGAACGAAGTTAGCACAGGTTAGTTAATTATAAATTCTTGCAAAGTCCATACATTATTAGATACCGATTCTACCCATTATTTTATCTCTCTTGCTTGCGCTCAACGTTTAAATTTAACTCTAGAGAAGTTAGACTTTGACTTATCGATTGAAACTTCGTTAGGAGAAACCATCATTTCATGTGCTATCCAAGTCTTGGATGAGAGTCACAGTTTTTAAATGATATTTCTATCTTTAATAAATTTTTTGACGTATTCTTGAAGACTTCTTAGCCTACCCCTAGAGCGTGAAATCGAATTTTGTATTGACCCTAGTACAAAACCCATTTCTTCAACCCTTAAATATTTCTTCAACCAAAATGAACGAATAATGCGCCAAAGACGTTGGCTCGAGCTGTTAAAGATTACGACTATACCATTCAATATCATCGCGGAAGAGCGAACGTGGTAGCTGACGCGTTGAGTAGAAGATCATATGCTTTTATAAGTGCGATGTTGTTAACATAAAAACCCATTTCGTATAACTTACAAATGATGAAGATAGAGTTAAAGACTCTAAGGACCCACGTGGTGATATAAAATATACGAGTAGAATCAACTTTAATCGATAAAGTTAAAGCCGTGCAAGCTACATACTCAGAGCTGATGAATGTGAAGAAGAAGGTTCAAGAGGGCATTATTCTAGAAGCAAGAATCGATGAAGAGAGGAAATCTCAACCCTCGATTTTATTGGCCCATTTGAAATCCTTGATCGAGTAGGAACTGTGGCCTATAGACTCATTTTACCACCAAATATGTCGCGTGTTTATAACGTTTTACACGTATCGAAGTTACATAAATATGTGGATGACCCGAACCACATTATTAAATTAGAACTAGACGAGATAGTAGAAGATTTAACGTATTAGGAGATACGTGTTAAAATCTTGGATAAGAAGGATCGTATTCAACACTCAAAGGTTATACCTCAAGAGTTAGAATCTGAAATGAAGTCAAGGTATCCTCATCTCTTCTTAAGATACTGTGTACGCACGTAAATTTCGAGGGCTTAAATTTCATAAGGAGGGAGATGTGAGACCCCAAATTTTATGAATAAAGATTTAAATTTCTCAAAATATTTTTTTTAATATTATGGTGTGGATTTGATATAATGTTATAGTTGTGGGTAATATTTACTAATTTTACAAAGTAAGCAAGTGGTTATATAATATTCGATTGGTCGGGGAATATTCTTTTTTTCAGGGAATATCCGTACGACGACACAATCAATGGTGGACCCCACAACGGAAGTATTGTCGTAGTTAGAAAATGACAGAATTATCATTTTATAAAAATAACGGCGAAGGTGTTACCGTTAAAACTGTTGAACTACCCTAGTAGTAAAAGTACAATAATACGCTGGCGTGGTTGCATAGTAGTACACGGTATTGATTATTGATGCTTACGTAAGAAGTCACTTAGTTATACTCAATTATTGCTACAGTAATTGATGCATCATATCTCTCATATTATAGATTCGATTATTGTTACAGTATCATTTGCATAATATTTTATATATTATTAAATCAATAATTGAGACGACAAATTTATTCATATTATTAAATTGCAATATTTACAATGTCTAGAAGTTCTGTCAATGAGAGGTTTGGTCATCTAATTGCGTGCCAATAAGGAGAAATCCTTATCGAAAAGCCCCCTTTTTCCTGGGAACGACCTGGTTATTAAATATTGTGAATTATAATATTAATGATGAATAAGATCATGTTGATTAAAGATGAAATTGATAGTTTCATTGTGTTGGAATTATTAGTGTTAGTGGAAATCGACATTTATTTCGATAATAATTAATGTCTAGAGGTTATATTGATCAATCGGGTAATTCACCGAATAAATGAGCAATTAATTGCTATTAATTCACATGATTATAACTATTTGTTCACATGTGTGTACTATTTATTCACATTCATTTACTATTAGGGGAGTTCAAAAAAGATCGATAATACTTGCATGACTAAGTTAAAATGGAGGTATAGATGGAGGTACTATAACGTAATTCGTATTTTCACATGTCTATAACTATTGATTCACATGATCGAACTATTGATTCACATAATTTACTATTAGGGGAGGTGGTGCAAGTTTGATAATACTTGCAGGACTAAATTAAAATGAAAGAAAAGTTGAAGGTATTGTACTGTAATATCTCGAGCCCCAAAATGTGCAATTATCGAAACTATATTTTCCTATAAATAGAAGCTCACTCCTTCATTATTTTTCACCAATTCACTAAAGCTATAGAGCAGTTATTATAGAGAGAAATTATAGAGAGAAAGAAGAAGAGAAGTCTGCTACCTCACTATTCCAGTATCAAGTTTCTTCTAAGGTAAAGGGTATTATTTTTGTCGTATTCATGAAGAGAGCTATTATTATTCCATTCCTTATTATTATGTTGGAATAACCTGTCTATGCGAAGTACCGCATACATGGTGAAATTCTTCTATTATTCCATTCTTTATTATTCTGTTCGAATAACCTGTCTGTGCGATTTACGCATGACCTAGTTCCATTCTTTATTATTCTGTTGGAATACCCTTTCTATGCGGTTTACGCATGACCTGGTTCCATTCATTATTATTATATTGGAATATCCTGTCTGTGCGATTTATGTATGACCTGGTTCCATTCTTTATTATTCTGTTGAAATATTCTGTTTGTGCAGTTTACGCATGACCTAGTTCCATTCTTTATTATTCTGTTAGAATATCCTGTATGTGCGGTTTACGCATGACCTGGTTCCAGTCTTTATTAATCATTGGAATATCCCATTCATTTTACGCGCAACCGGTTCCATTGTTTAGTATTTTATTGAGAATAACCTGTCTGTGTGGTCTATCGCATGCATGGTGAATTCTTCTATTATTCCATTCTTTATATTCTGTTGGAATAACCTGTCTATGTGGATTACCGCATGCATAGTGAATGATCCTTTGTATTCATATGAATAGTATTTTCATTCAAAGAGGGTTTTGCTGTAAGGCAGTTTCATAATTTTTCTGACCCTCAAAAATTCTAGAAAAAATTGAAATGATAGTTTGATGAGTTTTCTAGATTGTGTCCAAAAATGGCTATTTTTGGATGTATAGATTAAGAGTTATGGATTTTATGGGAAAAGACTATTTTAAAAGTAAACCCTTATAACTCTTTATGGTTAACTCCAAAATTGGTAAAATTTTTATTGGAGAGTACATGTATATATGAGAGTATACCCTGTAAATTTGGAATTTTTGGACAAAAGTACAATTTATGATAAATGTCTAAATATTCGGCAGTTTTGGCCATATAAAAAATATTAAATGAATTTTAAAAAATTTGAGAAACATATATGTTCAATATGAGACTATATTTTGCTAAATCCCAGAAAAGAAATATTTTTGGGACTGATTTGGTATTTTTCATGAAAATGAACTAGTTATGAGTAAATGAATTAAATATGTTATGTGAAGTAACAAAATTGGAAAATAGGATTTTATGGCTTGGGAATCCTATATAGGGTATATGCAGATTTTTGATGAGTGATTTGATCATTGGTGATGAAATCTTATGAGTATGACATTTTTAAATGACTAAAATGCATTATTTGGTAAATTATAAACAATTGAAATAAATTGTTTATAAGTTTAAGAAGTGATTAAAATATTATTATAATATTAACAATATTAGATGATGAGTTTATTAAGTAATTGATAATATTTGGATAAATTTAAAGTCTTTAATATTTATCCTTGATTTCGCTTTGATTATTGCTTATATCATCATCATCATCCTCATGCTTATATTGTGATGAAAGTCATCTTTGGCTTACGTGCATAGATGGACTTGGTATGATTATGACCAAGGATTATTCTAAGATAATCATGACCGTAATGTAATGTAACGAATGATGTGGTAAAAGTCCTCATGGGCTCAGTAGTGCATTGATGGACAATTTTTAGTATGATTATGTCCAGGGATTATTCGGTATAGTCATGACCATTGATAATTTAATGAATATCCTTGGCCTGTAGTGTAGTGGATGATTCGATGATGTGGTTTATTTATTGTCGAGTCTCAAATGATAAAAAATGATGAAAATATTTTAAAACATGAAGATAGTAGATATCATGCTCTACTTGACTCTTCTAATGGATTGCTTATTCCGCTGCAGTTAAACTTGATGTCTATTGTATTTTATCAGTTTAACATTGTTGAAGACTAATGATAATTTATTCTGCATTATCTTAGTCATAATATTTCTTACTGGGCTAGTTGAGCTCACCCTTTCTTTCAATGTTCTCTTCAGGAAATGAGAACGTAGCCGGGACTAGTCGGGGAACGGAGTGACGGTCCAGATGATAGCATTAGTAGTCCTCACTATTATGTTAAATAGTGTGATAATAAATGTAATGAGGACTCCATTGAGTGTGGATATTGTCTAGATGACAATATTCTTATTAAAACTCTTAGATTATGTTTTGTCGTATTTTACATGACTGTTGTATAATTAAGTTGTATTTGAATTTTGTCCCATTAATTTGGCGACTCAAGATGGGTGATGTATACCTGTTTTGGGGGCGTCACATAACCGCTATGTGCAATGACTTATATTGACCAATCCCTTCGGGAGGTATGTCGTCATCAGTGAAAGATATCACATTGTTGTTAAAAATGTGATCGACCAAATGTTGTAATTTTTCCACATCCACTGATTTTGGCAAATGGGCTTCTTCCAAGACCTTTAGCAAGACCTTCCTGTGATCTTCGAAAGAGAAAACCAAGCACAGTATCAAAATTTATAGTGGAGCTTATCTCAAGCTTAAAACCATCTTGGCTTCGTTATAGCTCATAGTACGGAGGGACTCTTCAATCCTCTCAACGAGAACTTTCCCCTTTGATTTGATGGTAGGCTTCATTACCCGATGGGGAAGATACAGTGGATTCTCCTTTGACACTGTAACAGTTGTGTGGGATGTCGATTCTTAAGCCTGTCCATAATTCCATGGAACTTTTTTTAGGCTAACAATAGGATACTGTGGTCTAGATGTCAATGTAATTGGCTTTGGCGCAACCACTTTCAAAGGATTGTCAGCACCTTTGAGTTGAATTGCTTGTATTGTGGGCGGTCTGATAGCCAAATCATCATAAGCGGATAAAACTGCTAGCTGTCCTTCCATTTTGTAGGACATGTGTTCCCACTCTAGAGTAACAAAGTGTCATCATCAGCCATTTGCAGGACACCGCTATCAATTAAATTCTGAATGAGGTGGCGGAGTGCCCATCATTCTTCTGTGCTGTGTCCGCGATAGTGGGAGTGATACTGGCATACTCCATTAGAATTGAACCGTCTGGAATGGGGATTGATTGGAGGTAGAAGGGATGTAAGTCTTCCTTCATTGATCAACATATGAAATATCTCCTCCATAGGTTGGCCAAGGTATGTAAATTCCTTCTTATTTGAAAAATCCCGACGGGCTTTGGTACTTGCTCTTTTTGCAACTTTTTCCTCTAGTGTTTCACTTTCTGAAGGCGATGATGGAGTATTCATAACAAAAGTAAGGAGACTAACATGCTCCTGACTGACTAATTGGCATGTAACTTGGTGTCGATGGATCACCGATTCGCGATTGGTCTACTGTTTTACAAAGAGCTTTCATCTTTCGTTCAATTCAGAGCTCGGGCGTGTGTAATTCCATTTGTCAGCACCATCCTTGCTGGTCTGGGAAGATTTAACAACGTAATTGGAACTCTTTCCACTGCTCCAATTAATTATATTAACCTCTTCTTCTTTGTGTGTTGAGGAAGAGGGTTGTCTTGCACATGAGGTTGGTCGAGTTTAGTCACCACAATTTCACCGTTGTCGATTAAGTCCTGGATCTTATGTTTCAAGGCCCAGCAAACCTAAGTATCATGGCTTGGTGCTCCAGCATGATAGGCACACTTCCGGTTAGCATTGAAACCCTTCCCATTCGGGTTAGCTGGTGGAAGAAGATGTGTAATTTTCTTCTAAGTAGTCAGAAGATTGAGAACATTCTTGAGTGAATCCCCTAGGGGTGTGAACACTCGATTGTGTCGGACTTCTCCACCCTTTGGTAATGTAAGGTTGGAAGACTGTGCTTGAAAAGGGGAGTAGTTTTTTCTCTGGATAGGCATGTTCTGACTGCCTTTCTGACCTTGTAGTATCAAGGAAACATCCTCCTTTTTTTGTGTATCGTGTCTTGGAGACCCTGAGTGGTAAGCACACCTCTGACTTGGATTGTATCTTTTGTTCCCTAATTCCAGAGGTGGAGCCAATTCGATAATTTTCTTGTGATCCATTAATATCGCCAATACATTTTCAAGGAAATCGCCCAGTGGAGTGAACACACAATTTTCCGTTCTTTCAAATTTTCTTTTCCTATCTTGGCATTGGTTGAATGCAGCCTATTGTTGAAATGGCAGATTGTGTTGCTTTTTCCAAATGGGGGGGACTGAGGTTGGTCTCGTATCTTACCCCTATGAAATGAGGGATACATCTTTATTGCCTTTATCCGGTATCCTCTTGGGATCACTCGCATACTTGTCAGTCTATATATGTTTGGCTACCGCTTCCAAGGGAGTGAAGTCTTTAATCTTGCCTGCCATCAAGCCCATCTCTTCCATTTCGCCCTGTTTGATCATTTCTGAGAATGGCTTTCCTATTCCTGCTAGGATCCTCTCATAGTAAGAAGCCTCTTGGTTATCAATAAATGTCATTACTATCTCAGTTTCTGTCATTGATGGAATGACTTACGCTGCCAGATGTCTCCACCTTTGGGCATACTCTTGGAAAGACTCGTTACTTTGCTTTTTGACTTTAGTCACTTGGTATCGATCCGATCCAATTTGTTACTGAAAACTATACTGCTTTAAAAAGGCGTGGGCCAATTCTTCCTAGTTGTGGATTTTGGCATTGTCGAGTCGGGCATACCAGGCTTTAGCCTCTCTAGTGAGAATCTTTTGGAAAAGCTGCATTATGAGGCTTTCATCTTCTAGCATAAGACCCTAGCTCGCCAATGTATACTTTCAGGTGTATATAAGGATTGCCTGCCCCATTATATTATTCAAACTCTGGTATTTTGAATTTGTCAGGATATTTATCCCCTGGGAATATGCAGAGATCGGAATAGGTGAGTCTTCCATTGTTTCCAGTCCCTTTGATTGACCGGATGGTGTAACGACCGAGAAATTCGGATCTTTTGTAAAATAATTTTATTTAATAAAATAATGAATAAAATTATATTACTTGTTATTATTACGTGTTAGTAAGATGAATGTCGTTCTATAACCTAGAAACGTCGGAACTTAGTAGTATTTTGACTGCGTGAGCGAATTAAAGTGTTTGAATTTCCAAGACAAAAATAAAAGTTTTCTGAGAATTTTTTTGAAAAACATTATTAATCGATTTCTGCTCGGGAATTATTTTTGAACTTCCGAGAACTACGTAACGATAGAATATAAAAGTGAATTGGATTATGTAATAATAATTCAAGTATGTAAAACGTAATTTTTTGCATGCGGACGTAATTCGATAATGTTAGGAAAATAAAGCTTTAAGGAAGTGAATGTAATGATCGTATGATATGTATGTATTGTACGAGGTAACAAATATGAGTATGTATGAAGAATGGTATATTGTATATTAAGAATGAGTATACGAGTTAGAATACGAGAATAATATGTAAACAATATGTAATAAGGCTTTTACCCAATTGAAATGGAATTATGGGATTGTTTAGCAAGTTGTAAAGTCCAATAGAATTAATGTGCAAGCCCAAGTGTTTGTCAATGTAAAGCCCAAGTGTTTGTTTAAATGCAAGCCCATAACATTAGTTATGTTAAGTGAACTTAAAACCCAAAGTAAGGATCCCATGGGTTAAGGTGATCCATGGGGTAACCCATGATCAATTGGTTAATCTTGATGACCAAGAAAATAAAGTGATGAGCAAGCAAAGGATAGGATTTGTGGAGGCCAAGTTAACTTAATTAGGAAGCAATGAATAGTAAGGAGGCTATATTAAGGAGGTGGGATGGCCTAAATGACTAAACTACCCTAACTTTGCCAATTCTATAAATATGAGACTTGTTAGATCATTTCTCATTTTTTTAATTTCATCCAACATAATACAACTTATTGGTTAGAGAGAATAAGCAAGAATAAGCTACTTTCATTTGTTAGAAAAGAGAAGAAGAAAGCTAGTTCAACAAAGGTAATGATCTCATGTCATTGGTCTTCCATCTCTACCATTATAGGTTGATAAGAGAAGTGTGGATTAATGATCATGTATGCAAAGAAATGATAGGAATAAATAATCTAAGGACTTAAGTCCTAATAAGCCGAGAATAAGCACTTTGTTCATGAATAAGCTACGAACTAAGGAAGAAATTGTAAGACTTATAACATGTTTATATGAATGAATTTAGTATGTTAAAAGTATGTAAGAATGTTGGATAGAAGACTTAAACTATCATAAGTCATGAGAATTGAAACTATAAGTAGTTTATACTTTGATAAGTTATACACTCATGAAGAATAAGCCATAACTTATCATGAAAATAAGTTGATGTAATATGTAGGTTGAAATGTCAATATGATGGATAGAGTCCATTTGGAATGATAATCAAATCATAAGTAACGGTTTATCTAGGAATTCTCACGATTAGGCGATAATCGTCAAATTCGTGAATTTCTCGGATTAGAGGTCAAATTTTGATTTTGATCTCTAAACATTGTTTTCGATGGGATCAAGTCTTATTTGGAATTATAGAGTTCTGAGACTCGAAAATGGCGAATTCGACATAAACGAAGAAACAAGCGTTGAGCGTTCACGGACATTTATCGTTTTAGTTAAAAATGAACCAATAGGTGAATTTTGATTAAACGAAGTCGAAAATATAAAATTCATAGATGAACATGTAGAGTATGTGATTTGTGATCTAATGGCTTTTGAACGAGCCAATTCGAACTTAAAATGATCAAATTTGGAGTCCGGGAAGTTCGTTGTGTAAATCAAAATTGTCAACTATCTAGTGCATGAGTCGGCGCGCTTTCAACTATCTCTGGTGCGTAGAGTGGCATCATGGGCTTGATCCAAGGCTTAAAGATGGTCTTCGCAGTTGCGTTGCCATGCCTGACTTTCTTCTTGCAGACCATGGTATGCGACCAATGGAGTTATGTGTGGCGCCGCAGTGCCAAGGCCGAGCTCTGGCTATCGCTATGGCCATGCAAAGACGAAGTTATATAAGGAATGATAACTACCAATGAAGAAGGTTTGAATGTATAGAATGAATGATAACAATTTAACAATGAAGTAAAACTTATTTATAACATTGTTAAGGCATTGTTAAACGTTAATTATGATACATGAAGGTTGAAGAGATGTAATCAAACATAAACGTAAAAACAATGAGAACTATATTGGAAAGCCGGAACCAATAGTAACAAATCTAATACAAAATTAGATTAAGAAGAAGGGTAAGATTCATTAGGAACTATGCATATTTATTCATGACCTAATGTGTTATGTGATGCGATTATCTATTGTAGAGACCTTAAAGTCTTAACGTGAACGTATAATAACAGTAGCAGACGCTGAAGGAAAGTATTCTAACCCTTGTCTAAGTTCAATCTAGACAAGCTTTGTGAGTCATGTATTCTTACGTATGAATTGATGTATGATGAAGTCAAAGCCAATTCATTGGCTAGACTTAAAATGTTGGGATTTCTTACAATCTGTTAAAGTATAGTCAATGTTTTACCAAGTTATATTGGTGTGGTTTTCAAATGAAGACTGAGTATCCTAAAATGTTTTGTCGTCAAAGCGATAGGCACGTGAGGTTGCCTGTAATATCCCGATATTTTCTATATAATTAAATCAGAAATTTTGTATATAAATATTTTTTTATTTATTAAAATAAATATGGGGAATATGTATAAGTCAATGTGTCGCTATAGCCTATAGCGACGGTTTCTTTTATTATTTTTATTTTACGAATTTCTTAAAAATGATTTAAAATAGAAAATAAATTCTAACAATTATAAAAATGGTTTTAAAAATTATTTTAATTTATGAAAAATAACTTTTGATAATTTGGGACATTTTCATTAATAATTATAATTATTTAAATATTAATGGTATTTAATTTATTTAATTAGTATATTAAATAAATTAGAGAAAAATGATTTTAATATTATAAAAATCATTTTAAATAAAAATAAAGTGTTTAAAAATATTTTAAATTTTAAAATGTAATTTTTAATATTTTTGGAGAATTCTCATTAATAATTAATATTAATGATATTAAATTTATTTAACTATTATATTAAATAAATTAATTCAAAAATGATTTTCATATTAGAAAAATCATTTTAAATGAAAATAAAGAGTTTAAAAATATTTTAAGTTATAAAATATAACTTTCAATATTTAAAGGTAAAATTCATTAATTATTTACTATTAATGATATTAGAGTTATTTAATAATTATATTTAATAAATTAGTTTTAAAATGATTTTAATATTATAAAAATCATTTTAAATGAAACTAAGGTGTTTAAAAATATTTTAAGTTATGAAATATAACTTTCAATATTTAAAGGTAAATTTCATTAATAATTTAATATTAATGATATTTGATTTATTTAATAATTATATTAAATAAATAGTTTTAAAATGGTTTTATTAATTTAAAAATCATTTATAAAGGATATAAATGAATTAAAAATATTTTAAGTTAAACTTAATGACTTTTAATAATTGGATAAATAATAAAATAATATTTAAATATTAATGGTATGTATTTAAAATAATTTTAAATATTTTAAAAATCATTTAAGGGTAATATAAGTACTTTTAAAAATATTTTAAGTTATTATAAATAACTTTAATATTTTGGCAATGGTTTCATTAATAGTTTAATATTATTTAAATATTAATAATAATAGAATTAGTTAATATTTAAATCATTTTATAATGATTCCAGTGTTTGAAAAATTATGATAAATTATAATAATTATTTAAAAATTATTATAAGTCAATTAAAAATAATTTGATCGATGTTTAAGTTATATTGAACTTCGGTATAGAGTCTTAGACTCGATAATTACCCAATAAAGCCGTCGATACACCGACATATTTCAAGAAATTGAACTGGACTTATATAAATTGTCTGTATATGTGTTTGTTTGTGATCCAATGACTGTTAAACTTATGTTTGACAATGTGATTAGGTTATGTGCTAACTACAAATAGCTGTACTATATATTATGCTATGTTATTTTAATCGATAGAATGATCTTAATAATGATATGTCTCGGTATAAAAGATAAAACTAAGTTGCGTAACTGTAAGCAGCAGACCAGGCAAGTATCCTACCTTTGCATTTACTTTATGCAATGGATATAAGTAAGAAAGTTTCAAAATTATATTATCATTGTGCCAAAATATCAACTCTATTCTTATCGATTATGTATCTGATCATTATTTATCAGTATAGTAATATTATATAATTTAGATATTCATTCTGTTCGTTAATTTCTAAATATGGTTATACAAGTGTCCTCACTTGGACAATCATTGTATTTAATCACATGTTGATACACACCTATCGATCTCCGATATGTATACTTTAATTAAAAGTCGCCTGCTTATTTGACCCACTATGTATACGATTTAGAAATATCGTTGAACATGATAAAACTTTATTGTATCCAATCAAATTGCTTTGGTTTGGATTCCCGACTAAGTATGAACATCCCGAATATGGGAAAAATTTTATGCGCCCAAGGCGGAAAAGATGAACGATAATATCTTTCTTGCATGTAGTATTGATTAATACAGGGCACATTGGGATGATCACCCTCGCGCCCGTAAGTTATGACAGTTTGCGGATGAAGTTCTGCTAAACCTTAGCAAAAATTAAAAATAATGTTCATAGTCTGTCGACTAATACTCATTTATAGTCAGTAAGTAGTTTCAAGAATTGATATAGAATTGATATTTTATTATTATTGGTTCAACTTATTTCACAACTGTTGATTCGTTGTAGAAGTGTCGTATAAAGAAAACATTTACTTTTTTCAGCTAATATTTATTATTGCTATTACTTGCTGCGCACTCAAATGCTCAGCCTTGCTTAATTTAAATGTTTTCAGCTAAGTGTGAATAACCAGAAGGTTTGGCCAAGAACAAGGGAAAAGGAAAGCAAACAGAATAAGTGTTATGGTATTCCATGTAATAGTATGACTTTACTAAGACAATGATATCTATTAATTATCATATAATGAATGTAGTAAAGGTTGCGTACTTGGGATTAAACTCTGATAAAAGTATGTTAAGTTTGATATTCATATTATTGTTATTATTAGTAGTATTATTCCACTCATAGAAATGGTATCGCAAAGCACTGAATTCGGGTTTCAAGTACCTGAATTTGGGGGCGTTACATCATGGTATCAGAGCTTTAGGGTTAGAAACCTTAGGTGGGATAGACCTTAGGCTATAACCTTAGGACAGAGGGAAACGTTGAAAATATAAATAACTCATATAGAGTTTAAAAAGGAGATGAATTGGATAAATCCATCGTCAAACAAAATAAAAGATTACTTATATAAAACTATTATTTGCTGTATGTATATATTATATGCTAATCAGGATAATTTATGTGTAGATGTCAGATAGAAAAGAATTAGGATACCCTCAGATCGTAAAGAAGGAGTCAACCTCCATAACCGAGACAATGTCAAAGTCAATAGCTGAAATAGAGGCTCATTTTGAAAGCAACCATGTTAAAGTGGATATTATGGAAAAGTGTAGTACCGGACCCAGAAACGATAGTATAATTGATACGTAGAGTATAGTTAAAGAATATATGGTCAAGCTCGAGTTCTTAAACTCATATGTTTATGATGAGTTCTTAAACTAATAATATGTAGTAAGTTTGACGAACTTGGTATAGTTAGGTGTGAATGGATTATTGAGGATGATGGTATTTTATATAATACTAAGCAATTTATCTTTAGTGAAGGCGTAAAAAATAAGTAGTATTAGTAGTACTTGAATATGTATGATTCTATGTTGTGTATATGATAGGTATGTCTGTATAAGGTAATATTCTTAACTTTTATATAAGTTATAGCAGCGATTCCTGACTTTTGAGTCACAAGGGGATAACGGATGTTTAAAGCAGTATGTGCTATGGTATGTTAAGTGCTACGAATATGAATCTATGTTGGAGTAATGAAATAAGTTTATATAAAGATAGTAATTATTTATCGAAACACTAGTTAATATAGTAAACCAAGTTTTCAAAAATCTAATATTTTGAGTACATGATTATTTGAATAGAAAAATTCGCGTTATATGTTAAACGTATACGATAAGGCTTAGAATGTAGGTCAATAAAGAATAAATTATGATTTTAATTAATTTGATAATGCCGCCAAGACGAAAATGAAACCAACGGACAGAAGAACCTGTCAATAAAGCTAGAGGACAACCAGACTCGATATAGAATTTTACGATTACGGTCGCTCAAGCTATGCAGAATGGAATACCAGCTGCGGGAAATCAACCAAATAAATCGATCGACAAACTTCAAAGACATTAAAGTGCGGTCAGATTTGCTAGGATTTAGAGGACAACGTGTCCTCAGAGAAGTGTTTGTGATAGCTAGGATAACGAGAGGGCAAAAGATGACTTTTGTCACCTATATGATAAAAGGGGAGGTGAATTTTTGGTGGGAGACAAATCAAGCTAGAGCCGGAGAAGGGAGTAGTGGTAGTAAGACTGGAAAAAGGAAAGGAGATAATTTCAGGAATACCGAAATTAGGCTAAGAGGGGGAAAGAAAAAGGTTATGCAGTGTGGAAATTACAGAAGGAATCACTCGGGAGAGTGTCTTAAAGGTAAGTTTGTGTGTTATAAGTGTGGGCAGAAGGGACATATCTTTCCCAACTGCCCCAATCCAAGAATGTATAGTGGATGTTTTATTTGTGAATCAACGGAGCATAAGGTGAAGGACTGTCCGAAAAGAAGAATAAAGGCAGGGATTATGACTATGCAGAAAAGTAGTGGGACGCTGGCGATAACGGGACCAACTTCAACAAACAAACCAACAAAATCAGCCGCAAGAGTCTTCAGCATGACTGTTCAAGATACCGTGGTTGACGGGGATGCAACTCCAGGTATTATTCGTATAACTTTTATTTTCTTATATATGATTTTCTAATTTATATAATAAATTATTTTATAAAGAAATTTTGAAGGAGGAAATTTAGTTTTATTAGAAATTAATTTTCCGTTTAATCAGATAGATAAGCTTTATGCTGAATAGTTAAAGATCGGTTCGATCAATTATGATCGAGATCTACTTGCAATGATTGTGTATGCTATGTACCCTTGTATGTATAAGTTTTAAAACGGTGATTCCGGGGACGAAATCTTTATAAGGGAGGGTGAATGTAATAACCCGATATTTTCTATATAATTAAATCAAAAATTTTGTGTATAAATTTATTTATTTTTATTTATTAAATTAAATATGGGGAATATGTATAAGTCAAAGCGTATGTATTTATGTGATCAATAAAAATATATTTATTACATGAATAATTACAAATAATTTTATTTTAGAATTATTGATTATTATAAATTATATTCTTATAATAATTAATTTTATAGTAAATATATTTTTATTAGTTATTTTCCTGAAAATATGATTTATATATTATTTAAATAATATATGAAATGATTATTAGAATTATCATAATAATTTTTTTATTATATAGTTTAGTTCAGATTATTAAGTTAATTATTTTAACTTAATTAATAATGGTATACATGAAAGGTAAAACAAATATGGAATCCAAACCCTAATTTTGGACTTTTGATCAAGGAATGAGAATAATAATATTATATTATTATTTATCAATGTTATAAATATGTATATTATATGTGTAATGTTAATGTGTGGAACAGTTTTAATGTAAACTGATAAACCCTAGTTTTGAAGTCAAATGAGACTTTAAAATCGTCTAGTAATTATGTTATGTGATTAATGACATTTATTATAACTATTATTTTTATTTTACTGCTATAAATATGTACTGTATATGCGGACCGATAATGGTTGGTCAATTATGGTATAGTATTACAAAACCCTAGTATTATTTTAATAAACCCTAATTCGATAGTTAAATAAGACTATAAGATTTTCAAGTAATTACGTTAGGTTATGAATGTCACGTGTTATTAATTTTAACACTAATTTGAAACTCAATTATGAGTTCGAGATTGTTATGTAACTGTGTTATTATGATTAAATTTAAGTATTATAGAATTTAATGATAATTAGGAAAACCCTAATTGTTAGAAAACCCTAATTATAAAATTAGTAACCCTAATTGCTAATTTTAAGCCTTAATGCTAATTAGTGAGCTATTAAACCTAATTTCAAATTTAAAGTAATTAGAAAACTTAACTAATTAGCAAAACCCTAATTTTCCATTTTAAGAAACTATTTTTGCTATTTTAAGAACCTAAATAAAAATCCTAGAAAAAAATAAATATTTGGGAACCTCAGGGTTAAACCCTAAGGGTTAAACCCTAAGGGTCAAACCCTAAGGGTTTGGACAATGTCTAGAATGCCATTAGAATTATATGTTTAATGACCAAAATACCCTTTTTCATTCTTTAATAAGCTAACTTGCAAATCTAGCAAAAATTAGAGTTGGTGACCAACTATTATTGACCATGTGACTTATTTATCAAGAATCAAATTTATTATTGCCAAAGAATCTCAACCATATACATTGATCTCAAGACTATAAGAGAAGAGAGAGAAAGTTACTAAACTTGGTCATTTTTTCTCTCAAACTCTCAACAAACTCATTCTCTCTCATAACCTCCGAAATATCTAAGTGTATCAGTCACAAGAACACCCTTTAGATCATCAAGATCAGTGGAGAAAAGCTAGGATCAAAGATTAAGCAAGAGAGGTATAAAACCCACCTCATTTTGATCTTGTATGCTATGTTCAAGTTTTTGTTTATGTGTTTAGTTTTGTGTTAAAAGATGTTTTATGGTGATCTATGTTGTTATAACATAGATCCATAACATCTAAGTGGGTAAAAAGTGAAAATTTTCAAAACTGTTCTTGAGCATTCATAATGGTCTGATAAGAAATGTCAGTGGTCGTAGATCTTTATATGTTTATGATTTTTTTGATGGTTTAAGTTTTGGATCTATAGTCTGGTATGAGGTCTTTCATCTGAAAGTGGAATTATAGCAATTGGATGTCCAGATTTGAAGTTATAATCGGTCAAACCCGTTGACCATGCATGACCAGACGAATTTTGGGTAACCCAGAAACTGGTTTTCAGCGTCTGACAATGTTTTGGAAGGCATATATATGTCTGTTGTTAAGTGTTATAATGATGTGTTTGTATCCAGTTTATATCTTGTCATATGTACTTTATATTTGTGGCTATAGATCCTTTAAACAAGAAATTGATCGAACATAGTGGATGGTCAAACCTGGCCATTCGGTCACGACTGCAGTTTCTGGAAAACCCAAAAATTATATGAACAATTTTTCTGACAGCCTTTGACCGAGGTGTATCTGGTGAATGTGTTGTTTTTGAACTGATCTCTTGATTTATATATGTTTCTTGCCATTAGTACTACATGTTAGAATCACGAGATCAACCATTTAATGACCAGAACCTTAAGCAAATCGAGCTAGTAAGTGTCTAGTCGACACTATCTGGGTTTCTAGGTTACCCAAAAAACCCAGATTTGGTCTGACACTTGGTTTGGTTGGCAAGATCGTAATGATGTGTTGATGTATAACATATATATTGGTTGATAGTTGTAGTTTTGCATAACCACTACATGATCAATGTTTAACATGGCCCAGAACATGCTTATGCTGAGAATTAAAGGAGGTCAAACCTTGACCCTTGAACACTGACTTGTTAGTGTTCTTGAGCCAAGAAAACCTAACACGACAGAAATGTGTCGCTATAGCCTATAGCGACGGTTTCTATTATTTTTATTTTCTAAATTTCCAAAAAATGATTAAAAATAGAAAATAAATTTGAACAATTATAAAAATGGATTTAAAAATTATTTTAAATTATGAAAAATAACTTTTGATAATTTGGGACATTTTTCATTAATAATTATAATTATTTAAATATTAATGGTATTTAATTTATTTAATTAGTATATTAAATAAATTAGAGAAAATGATTTTAATATTATAAAAATCATTTTAAATAAAAATAAAGTGTTTAAAAATATTTTAAATTTTAAAATGTAATTTTTAATATTTTTGGAGAATTCTCATTAATAATTAATACTAATGATATTAAATTTATTTAACTATTATATTAAATAAATTAATTTAAAAATGATTTTAATATTAGTTAAATCATTTTAAATAAAAATAAAGAGTTTAAAAATATTTTAAGTTATAAAATATAACTTTCAATATTTAAAGGTAAAATTCATTAATTATTTACTATTAATGATATTAGAGTTATTTAATAATTATATTTAATAAATTAGTTTAAAAATAATTTTAATATTATAAAAATCATTTTAAATGAAACTAAGGTGTTTAAAAATATTTTAAGTTATGAAATATAACTTTCAATATTTAAAGGTAAATTTTATTAATAATTTAATATTAATGATATTTGATTTATTTAATAATTATATTAAATGTATAGCTTTTAAAATGGTTTTATTAATTTAAAAATCATTTAAAAGGATATAAATGAATTAAAAATATTTTAAGTTATACTTAATGACTTTTAATATTTGGATAAATAATATATTAATATTTAAATATTAATGGTAAGTATTTAAAAATGATTTTAAATATTTTAAAAATCATTTAAGGGTAATATAATACTTTAAAAATATTTTAAGTTATTATAAATAACTTCAATATTTTGGCAATGGTTTCATTAATAGTTTAATATTATTTTAATATTAATGATAATAGAATTAATTAATATTTAAATCATTTTATAATAATTCCAGTTTTTGAAAAATCATGATAAATTATAATAATTATTTTAAAATTATTATAAGTCAATTGAAAATAATTTGATCGATGTTTAAGTTATATTGAACTTCGGTATAGAGTCTTAGACTCAATAATTACCCAATAAAGCCGTCGGTGCACCGACATGTTTCAAGAAATTGATCTAGACTTATATAAATTGTCTGTATACGTGTTTGTTTGTGATCCAATGACTCTTAAACTTATGTGTGACAATGTGATTAGGTTATGTGCTGACTGCAAATAGGAGTACTATATGTTATGATATGTTATTCTAATCGATAGAATGATCTTAATAATGATAGGTCTCGGTATAAAAGATAAAACTAAGTTGCGTAACTGTAAGCAGCAGACCAGGCAAGTATCCTACCTTTGCATTTACTTTATATAATGGATATAAGTAAGAAAGTTTCAGAATTATATTATCATTATGCCAGAATATTAACTCTATTGTTATCGATTATGTACCCGATCATTATTTTTTCAGTACAGTACTATTATATAATTTAGATATTCATTCTGTTCGTTAATTTTTAAATATGGTTATACAAGTGTCCTCACTTGGATAATTTTTGTATTTAATTATATGTTGATACACACCTATCGAACTCCGATATGTATACATTAATTAAAAGTCGTCTAAGCTATTTGACCCAACTAGACACAAATTTAGAAATTTCGTTGAACATGATAAAACTTTATTGTATCCAATCAAATTGCTTTAGTTTGGATTCCGGACTAAGTATGAACATCTCGAATATGGGAAAACTTTTATGCTACCAAGCGAGAAAAGATGAACGATAATATCGTTTTACATGTAGTATTAATCAACACAGGCACATTGGAATGATCACCTCGCTACCAGAAGTTATGACGGTTTATGAATGAAGTTTCGCTAAACCTTAGCGAAAATTAAAAACAATGTTCATAGTCTGTCGACTAATACTCATTTATACTCAGTACTTAGTTTCAAAATTTTGATATAGAATTAATATGTTATTATTATTGGTTCAGCTTACTTCACAACTGTTGATTCATTGTAGAAGTGTCGTACAAAGAAAATATTTACTTCTTTCAGCTAATATTTATTATTGTTATTACTTGCTGAGCACTCAAATACTCATCCTTGCTTAATTTAAATGTTTTCAGCTAAGTGTGAACAACCAGAAGGTTCAGCCAAGAACAAGGGAAAAGGAAAGCAAACAAAATAAGTGTTATGGTATTCTATGTAATAGTATGACTTTACTAAGACAATTATATCTATTAATTATCATGTAATGAATGTAGTAAAGGTTGCGTACTTGGGATTAGACTTTGATAAAAGTAAGTTAAGTTTGATATTCATATTATTGTTATTATTATTAGTATTATTCCGCTCATAGAAATGGTATCGTAAAGCACTGAATTCAGGTTTCGAGTACCTGAATTTGAGGGCGTTACATTGCCCCAACTTTAACGCACATACGTTTAATGAATGTAGTATTGATCAATATAGAGTACTATAGGCTGATCACCTAGATGTGTTCGTAAGAAATGTCAAACTTATGGATTTGTGCCAGGATGTCTTTTTCAAAGAAAGTATGAAATGCTCAAGGTCTTGGATCGTAATTGATGTTTTACTGAATATTGTTATCGTAAAACGTTTTAAAGAAAAGAGAAGTGTTATTTTGAATTATCGATAGTACTTTATAACTATTGTTCAGTTATTGAAGATATATGATTTGTGTGATTCAAGCATATTGTTAATAGAATTGTTGTACTTGTTGAGCTAGTCATGCTCACTCTCACTTGAACCATATAAATGCAGCTAAGACCGAACGGACCGAAGGATCCGGCAAGGATAAAGGAAAGGCGAAGACGAACCCGTAGAATAACTCTATAATAGTATAGGGTTATAATGATAATATTTGATATTATGACAAGCACAAATGTAATTGGTTATAAAGAACCTGGGGATTGTTAATATGGATTTTCAATATATACATAAGACATATTCGTTCTTTTGAGGCATTTCAATTGAATGTTTGTGTGAATTGTAGCACCGTGGAGCACCATCTATCGGGTTGGAAGATACCCAAATTTGGGGGCGTCACAGGTTGGTATCAAAGCATTAGGTTATAAAAATTAAGGGGGGAGGGATTAGAACCTTAAGTCATAACCTTAAGAGAAGTCAAGGAAGTAAAAGAAGAAAATAACCTTATAAAAATGCATTATGAATATGTTATGTGTTTTTATTATTCTACTGATGTGTACTAATCAAACTTAATTATTTTGTGTAGATGTCAGGTGGAAATGGAATGTATAGAGATGTACAGGTAATTAGTGAAGAATTGGTTAACCAGATAGAGGTTATACCGAACCCAATAGCAGAGGAGCCAAAGATAGTAGTGATTGAGTTTGGAGACTCAGAGGACCCCGATCTCATGTCGTTATTTGACGGCATGATAGAAGAAGAGGTGGAGGTGGTGTCTTTCAACCCCATGACACTTGAAGAAGAGACACCCCAAGGGGAGTCTATGATGTCACTGTTCATGGTAGTGTTAGATAGGAATCTCCACTATTGTCAGGAGGTTAAGGAGTTATGACCAGAGCTCCAGGTTGTCTTATAGGATAAGATAGATGTGGAGTCAATGTGGGAATAGGAACACGATGAGCGAGTCTTAGCCAAGGACAAGGTCCATGAGCTAAAGCATGAGGCTTTTTGAGCTTAAGGGGGAGCTAAAGACCAAGAGACAAAAGATAGGGAGAATGTCCTATATCCATAGGAGTTCTCATCAGGATTTCCAGCAGCAGGTAGCTTGGTATCCAGTAGAGGCTGGGCAGACTTGGAACACTATCAGCCGGGATGTTATCGCTGGTCTGGCCACGATAGATTTTAATAATGCCTTAAGGCAGATGTAATCTAGTAGTAGCTACTGTAGTTTTATATATGTAAATATTATGTATCTAAGTAGTGACGTAAAACCCTCTTTTGTATATCAAAGGGTAGTCTTTTGTAAATCCCAATTTTTGGAAAGCAATTATGGGATGATAATGTAATCAGCTTAGGCTGTGTAATAAAATGATGTAGTATTATACTACAATGAATGAATCAATATAAGCCTTTTTACGGAACATACGGAGTAATAGATGTTGAAGTTATTATTTAATCTCGAATAATAACTAAACTAATAAGAAAGGAATAATAACGAAATGTGTTATTTATTATAACAGCAAAATCCCGCCAAGAAGAGGGCAACGAAATCAAGGCGCTAATGTAAATCAACCGGAAGGAGGTCCGAGTAACCCAATGCAGGAATTTGTTAACTTATTAACAATCACGTTTAATAGAAATGGGGCTAATATCCCCGTAAATCCAGGAGTTGCACGAGC
Organism: Panax quinquefolius; assembly: GCA_020205615.1. Taxonomy (NCBI): domain Eukaryota; kingdom Viridiplantae; phylum Streptophyta; class Magnoliopsida; order Apiales; family Araliaceae; genus Panax; species Panax quinquefolius. Next base: position 26,580,988 of record CM035159.1, on the reverse strand, counting down.
TACTACCTTCAAGGATTTTAAAAGTGTCGGTCCACCGGAGTTCAAAGGAACTACGGACCCCATAGAAGCCTAGACACGGGTAAAGGAAATTCAGAAGGCATTTGTCTTAGCAAATGTCGAAGAGGGTCAGAGGGTAGCCTATGCAACCTATATGATGAAAGGTGAAGCCAAATTTTGGTAGGAGGCTAACCAGGCTAGGGAGGGTATAGAGAACCTAACGTGGGTGAGGTTCAAGGAGATATTCTTCGAGAACTACTTTCTCATGAGTATGCAGGGAAGGATGGAGAAGCGGTTTCTGGTCTTGAAATAAGGGGATATGATGGTTCCCCAATATGCTGCCAAGTTTAATGAACTGGTGAGGTTTGCTCCACACCAAGTGGACACTGAGGTTAGAAAAGCCCGACGGTTCGAGTAGGGCTTGAAACCCTGTTTATATAACCGTATATTTGTGTTCCAAAGTACTACATTTGGGACTATTTTAGAGAAGGTGATAATTGCCAATGGGGGTAACGAGGCTCTAAGCCAGTACCACAAAGACAAGAAGAATAAGGGGAAGGTTGATTGGGGAGTAAAAATAGAAGGAGCCAACGGGAGTGGCGAGGGACAAAAGTGGAAAGTGTTCAACTCTGGGAATACCAAAGTGAAGCAAGGAGATCTTAAGAGAAGAATGAAGGCCTGCAAAACCTATGGTAAGACTCATTTGGGAGTCTGTCTCAAGGGGAAGGCCGTATGTTACAATTGTGGACAGGAGGGGCATATTTTGCCTAACTGTCTAAGTTCGAAGAAAAACCATGGATGCTTTGTCTGTGGGTCAACTGACCACATGACAAAGAACTGCCCAAAGAAGGGGACGGATGGGAATTGGGGCACTAATAGCGATAAGTTAGCTATTAGTGGCCCAGCGCAGCCGGGTAGGCCGATGGGTCGTACCTTTAACATGACAGTCCAAGATGCAGTTGCATCAGGGGACGTAGTCACAAGTATTATTCCGATCAACAACATAAATGCTTATGTGCTATTTGATTCAGGTGCTACTTGTTCGTTTATAGCATGTGATTTTGCTAGACGACTAGGATTACTTCCAAAAAAGTTTCCTATACCTTTAAATATTAAGGTAGCAAATGAGGAGATAATTCCTGTTGAAAATATTTATAGGAGTTGTTGCGTAGACATCTGGGGCTGTAAATTATTAGTAGATTTGTACCGATAAAGTGAGGAGAATTCGCGATGTAATTCTCAGAATGGATTGGTTTGTTAATCATGGGGCAATTATAGATTGTCAGAAGAAATGTTTGAATATTAGAACGTTAAAACAACCTCAGGTAGTATTTTATGTTAATAGATCACCGGGACGTTCGTGTTGTCTTACCATGACATAAACTAGGAAATTATTGAGGAATGGATGTGTTGGTTATCTATGTCATGTTGTTGATACCCAGAGAGTGGTAGCAACCATGGAACAAATACCTATAGTTAGAGAATTTACGGATGTATTTTCAAGTGAATTGCCGGGTCTTCCACCGGATAGGGAGACCGAGTTTGTAATAGACATTGTGCCAGGAGCGACACCAGTTTCCAGGGCACCGTATTATATGGCGCCACTGGAGATGAAGAAGTTGATGGTGCAGTTACAAGAACTGTTGGACAGGAAGTACATAAAACCGAGTGTTTCACCGTGGGGAGCACCGGTACTGTTTGTCAAGAAGAAGGACGGATCATTAAGAATTTGTATCGACTACAGAGAGTTGAATATGTTAATGATAAAAAATATGTTAATGATAAAAAATAAATACCCATTGCCCAAGATTGATGATCTTTTTAATCAATTGAAAGGGGCTAAGTATTTTTCTAAAATAGATTTAAGAACGGGGTATCACCAGTTGAAGGTTAGGAAGGAGGATGTACCAAAGACGACATTCAGGACTCGTTATGGTCATTATGAGTTTCTGGTGATGTCATTTGGGTTAACTAATGCACCAGCTGCATTTATGGATATGATGAACAATGTGTTCAAATAATATTTGGACAAGTTCATTGTAGTGTTTAATGATGATATTGTAGTCTATTCTAAGACGCCAGAAGATCATGATGAACATCTCAGAATAGTGTTGGAGACACTAAGGAAAGAGAAGTTGTATTCGAAGTTCACTAAGTGTGAATTTTGGTTGGAAAAGGTACAGTTTTTAGGTCATGTCATTGATAATAAGGGGATTTCGGTAGATCCAGCGAAGGTGGAAGCCGTGATGAATTGGGAACAACAGAAAATGCCGACTGAGGTGTGGAGTTTCCTAGGGTTAGCGGGATACTATCGGAGATTCATCCAGGATATTTCGAAGATAGCTACTCCATTGAATAATTTAACGAGGAAGACGGTGAAATACACGTGGACTGATAAATGTGAAGATAGTTTTCAAGAACTGAAGAAGAGGTTGAGTGAAGCACCTGTTTTGTCATTACCCGGTGACACAAGAAATTTCGTAGTTTATAGCGATGCTTCGCATAGAGGACTTGGATACGTGCTCATGCAACATGTCAAGGTCATTGCTTATGCGTCAAGGCAGTTGAAGGATTATGAGAAAGTTTACCCTACTCATGATCTGGAACTAGCCGTAGTAGTTTTTGCCTTAAAGATATGGAGACATTATCTTTACGGAGAGAAATATGAGATATACGGACCATAAGAGTCTAAAATACATCTTCACACAGAAGGAGTTGAATATGAGATGGAGGACATGGCATGAGTTGGTAAAGGATTACAACTGTGAAATCATGTATCACCCTAGAAAAACTAATATAGTTGCTGATGCCTTAAGTAGGAAGGGTCGGGAGAAGTTATCTGTGTTAACGGCTCAAACTGAGTTAATAACAGAGATGGCTAAGATGGAAATAGAAGTGAAGTTGCCAAGTGAACTGGGGCTGATACTATTTACGACAGAGATTGAATCTACCATTCTAGAAAGAGTCCGGGAGGTGCAGCTCAAAACTGATGAGTGTGATCGGGTAAAAGAGCGGCTAACCAATGAAAAAGATATTAAGTACAGTCTTGATAACGAGGGGTTATTGAGATTTGAAGGAAGAATTTGGGTTACGAATGAGACAAAATTAAAGGAGCAAGTATTATAAGAGGCTCATAGTTTGAGGTTCTCAATTCATCCTGGTAGTACTAAGATGTATCAAGACCTTCGATAGAGTTTTTGGTGGCCGAACATGAAAAGATAAATAGCAGAGTATGTGAGTAGGTGCTTAACTAGTCAAAAAGTTTAGGCCAAACATCAACGAACAATTGGTTTGTTACAGTCATTGGAGATTTTGGAGTGGAAGTGGGAGCATATCACGATGGACTTTGTGGTAGGACTTCCGATTACAACGAAAAGGTATGATGCGATTTGGGTAATAGTGGACCGGTTGACGAAGTCGGCTCACTTTTTGCAAAATTAGAGTTCAAGTATAACTTGGACCAGTTAGCTAAACTTTATGTTAAAGAAATAATTTCCAGACATGGAGTACCATTATTAATTGTGTCAGATCGTGATCCAAGATTCACATCGAACTTCTAGAGGAGTCTGCAGGAGTAGTTGGGAACACAGTTAAAGCTGAATACGGCGTATCATCCACAAACCGATAGACAAGCAAGAGAACAATTCAGACATTAGAAGATATGTAAATATCTTGCGTCATGGATTTCAAGGGTAGTTGGGATGATCATCTACCATTAGTAGAGTTTGCGTATAAAAATAGTTATCATGCGAGCATAGGTATGCCACCTTACGAAGCTTTATACGGAAGAAAGTGTAGAACACAATTGTGTGATGACGTGGGAGAACGCCGAATGCTAGGGCCAAAATTGGTGCAACAAACAACGGATATGGTGAAGTTGATATGAATGCATCTCGTAGTAGCTCAGGACAGATAGAAGAAGTACGCGGACTCGCATCGAGAAAATAGGGAGTTTGAAGTAGGCTCATACATGTTTCTAAGGTATCTCCCTAGAAAGAAAAGATACGCTTTGGAAAGAAAGGAAAGTTAAGTCCAAGGTTTATAGGACCTTTTGAAGTGTTAAAACGGGTAGGTGAGGTAGCTTATATGATAGCATTACCTCCAGACTTAGAACGAATACATAACGTGTTTCACGTATCCATGTTACGTCCTTATAAGCCGGATTATAAGTACGTAATAGAGTATAAGCCTATTCATATCGAGAAGGACTTAACGTACGAAGAGATGCCGATTCAAATTATTGATAGAAAAGAGTAAGTTCTGCGAAACAAAGTCATACCTTTCGTGAAAGTGTTATGGAAGAACCAGGATGTAGAAGAGGCAACGTGGGAATTGGAAGAAAAGATAAGAAAGGATTACCCTCAATTGTTTGCGTAATGTGAGACGAGATTCCTGGGACAGAATCTTTATAAGGGGGAAGAATGTAACGACTGAGAAATTTGGATCTTTTGTAAAATAATTTTATTTAATAAAATAATGAATAAAATTATAATACTTGTTATTATTACGTGTTAGTAAGATGAATGTCATTCTATAACCTACAAACGTCGGAACTTAGTAGTATTTTGACTGCGTGAGAGAATTAAGGTGTTTGAATTTCCAAGACGAAAATAAAAGTTTTCTGAGAAATTTTCTGAAAAACACTATTCATAGATTTCTACTCGGGAATTATTTTTAAACTTCCGAGAAATACATAACGATAGAATATAAAAGTGAATTGGATTATGTAATAATAATTCAAGTATGGAAAATGTAATTTTTTTCATGCGGACGTAATTCGAGAATGTTAGGAAAATAAAGCGTTAAGGAAGTGAATGTACTGATCGTATGATATATATGTATTGTACGAGGTAACAAATACGAGTATGACACAATGTATGATACGAGTATGTATGAAGAATGAGATATCGTATATTAAGAATGAGTATATGAGTTAGAAAATGAGAATAATACATAAATAATATGAAATAAGGCTTTTAGCCAATTGAAATGGAATTATGGGATTGTTTAGCAAGTTGTAAAGTCCAATAGAATTAATGTGCAAGCCCAAGTGTTTGTCAATGTAAAGCCCAAGTGTTTGTTTAAATGAAAGCCCAAAACATTAGTTATGTTAAGTGAAATTAAAGCCTGAAGTAAGGATCCAATGGGTTAAGGTGATCCATGGGGAAACACATGATCAATTGGTTAATCTTGGTGACCAAGAAAATAAAGTGATGAGCAAGCAAAGGATAGGATTTGTGGAGGCCAAGTTAACTTAATTAGGAAGTAATAAATAGTAAGGAGGTTAGATTAAGGAGGTTGGATGGCCTAAATGACTAAACTACCCTAACTTTGCCAATTCTATAAATATGAGACTTGTTAGATCATTTCTCATTTGTTAATTTCATCCAACATAATATAACTTATTGGTTAGAGAGAATAAGCAAGAATAAGCTACTTCCATTTGTTAGAAAAGAGAAGAAGAAAGCTAGTTCAACAAAGGTAATGATCTCATGTCATTGGTCTTCCATCTCTACCACTATAGGTTGATAAGAGAAGTGTGGATTAATGATCATGTATGTAAAGAAATGATAGGAATAAATAATCTAAGGACTTAAGTCCTAATAAGCCGAGAATAAGCACTTTCTTCATGAATAAGCTATGAACTAAGGAAGAACTTGTAAGACATATAACGTGTTTACATGAATGAATTTGGTATGTTAAAAGTAAGTAAGAATGTTTGATAGAAGACTTAAACTATCATAAGTCATGAGAATTGAAACTATAAGTAGTTTATACTTTAATAAGTTATAAACTCCTGAAGAATAAGCCATAACTTATCATGAAAATAAGTTGATGTAATATATAGGTTGAAATGTCAATATGATGGATAAAGTCCATTTGCAATGATAATCAAATCATAAGTAATGAAGCTATACCAGAATTCTCACGATTGGACGATAATTGTCGAATTCGTGAATTTCTCGGATTAGAGGTCGAATTTTGATTTTGAGCTCGGAAACATTGGTTTTCGATGGGATCAAGTCTTATTAGGCATTATAGAGTTGCAGACTCGAAAATGGCCAAATTCGACTTAGAACGAAGAAACGAGAGTTGAACGTTCACGAACATTTATCTTTTTCGTTAAAAATGAAACAATAGGTGAATTTTGAGTAAACGAAGTCAAAAATATAAACTTCTTGCATGAACATGTAGAGTATGTGATTTGTGAGCTAATGGCTTAAAATGATCAAATTTGGAGTCCGGGAAGTTCGTTGTGCAAATCAAAATTGTCAATTATCTCGGTGCATGAGAAAGTGGCCACAAGACAAGCCCAAGGCTTAAAGATGGCGGCATAGCGCCAAAGCTGCCATCTACGACTGACTTCAGTAGTCACGCCGTGGCGTGACTAATGGATTTATGTGTGGCGCCGCAGCGCCAAGGCCGAGCTCGCCATCGCTAACCCGCATCTGCAACGCGAAGTTGTATAAGGATGATCGAAATGCATAGCGGCCAAATTTTAAGGAGTACATAGTGAAGAAGGTTTGAATGTATAAAATGAATGATAACTGATTAACAATAAAACTTATTTATAACATTGTTAAGGCATTGTTAAATGTTAATTATGATATATGAAGGTTGAATATAAGTAATCAAACATAAACATAAAAATAATGAGAACTATATTGGAAAGCCGGAACCAATAGTAACAAATCTAATACAAAATTAGATTAAGAAGAAGGGTAAGATTCATTAGGAACCATTCATATTTATTCATGACCTAATGTGTTATGTGATGTGATTATCTACAGTAGAGACCTTAAAGACTTAACGTGAACGTATAATAATAGTAGCAGACGCTGAAGGCAAGTATTCTAACCCTTGTCGAAGTTCAATCTAGACAAGCTTTGTGGTTCATGTATTCTTACGCATGAATTGATATATGATGAATTCAAAGCTAATTCTTTGGCTAAACTTAAAATGTTGGGATTTCTTACAATCTATTAAAGTATAGTCAATATTTTACCAAGTTATATTGGTGTGGTATTCAAATGAAGACTGAGTATACTAAAATGTTTTGTCGTCAAAGTGACAGGCACGTGAGGTTGCCACAACTTAAACGTACATACGTTTAATGAATGTAGTGTTGATCAACATAGAGTACTATAGGATGATCACTTAGACGTGCTCGTAACAAATGTCAGACTTATGGACTTTGTGTCGGGATTTCCTTTTTAAAGAAAGTATGAAATGCTCAAGGTCTTGGACCAGAATTGATGTTTTACTGAATATTGTTATTGTAAAATGTTTTAAAGAAAAGAGAAGTGCTATTTTGAATTATCAATAATACTTCATAACTATTGTTCATTTATTGAAGATATATGATTTGTGTGATTCAAACATATTATTAATAGAATTGTTGTACTTGCTGAGCTAGTCATGCTCACTCTTGCTTGAACCATATAAATGCAGCTAAGACCAAATGGATCGAATCATCCGGCAAGGATAAAGGAAAGGTGAATAACTATGTAATAGTATAGGGTTGTAATGATAATATTTTATATTATGACAAGCACAAATGTAATTGGTTATATAGAACCTGGGAATGTTAATATGGATTTTCAATATATACATAAGACATATTCGTTCTTTTGAGGCATTTTAATTGAATGTTTGTGTGAACTGTAGCACCGTGGAGCATCATTTGTCGGGTTGGAAGATACCCGAATTTGGGGGCGTCACAGATGGTTTCCTCTATTTGTTGGACTTTTTTTCTTATATCCCCAGTTTCTCGATCATACTTGAGTTTTGTGATTTCAGTGTTTTTTTTTGTTCTTTTATTGGAATGAGGTTCAGGTATCTGGCTTTCCATCTTTCTTTCAATACCCTAACTGCCCCTTGGTATGAATGGCTCTTGTTAAGTAGGCTTTGTCTGGCCTAGAGTGTTTTTACTTTGTTCTTTTAGAAAGATAGCCAATTCTGCTATCTAATTTCTTAATCCTTCGAACTCTTCTTGAGAGACAAGAGTAGGATCAGGTGGGGCACTTGTATCCATGTTTGACTGTGGGCTTAGTGCCTTTTTGGATTTTAAACGGGTGACATGACCAATTATTTCCCTACAAAAAGACTTATGTAGTTTAGTCTTAGGGACTGTAAAAAAGTTACATGCTATGTGATGTGTCTGTTTTATGAGTATTATCCTGCAAAACGGATGTCAGTTTTGACAAGATAGCATGTCAGGTTTTGATATAAAAGGGATACACATATTCCACTATAAGAAAACCGATCATTGCCGACGGTCACTGCCGTTGCCTATGACTATAGTGCCATCGGCATTGAGGTCATCAGCGACAATAGCAGATGCCGCTTCAAGAACACCGTCGCCTCCCACGTGTCGTCTCACACGGATCTGTTGCGGTATCGGCATCCTTGTCATTACCGATGGGGGTTATTAGCGATGGCATTATGTCAATACTGACGGCTATACTGATGGCAAGGCCGTCTGCAAAGACCCCACAAAATTTTAGAGGGAAAAACTCATTCTTGGGTGGCATGACCGTCGTAATTTAATGCCTTTTCTAGCGATCAAGCAATGACCTTTTACCCATGTTCGTCAAGCTATATGTCATTGGCGACGGCTTATGCCGTCCACCATTACCCGTCGCTTCAGAATGACTACATATATTTTGATTTTTTTAAATTTCAAAATTTCCCTGTTCATTTACAAATATACACCTGTTATAAACTAATAATAACCATCAAATAATAACTATACCTGTTATAAACTAGTAATCCAAATCAAATATATAGATCAAAAATAAAATGGCCATCGATACAACTCAAAAACTGTATAAAATACATACATGAAACTCGAATATAACATAAACTAAACTAACTACAACGTCACTTTGTCTCCATGTCATCATCGAGTGGTGATTCATCACCCTATCTTGGAGGGAGGAGGTCGTCATCATCAACTCGACGGTCATCGCCTTTATCTCGAGGAGGTCGCATCATCATCAACTCGACGGCCATCGCCAGATCGAGGAGGTCATTTGCTCATCATCACTCTATGGTCATCACCAGTGCCTCCACCTCCACCACCACGAGTCTCGTCAACAAGACCCTACAAAATTAAAATATTAATAACAAAATCAAAATGAAAACATATTTATATTATTTTAGTTTGTGTTCTTCAAGTTAGGTGGACGAGACTCGAACTCGGGCTCCGTATATCGGAATCGAGTCCCGTCAGTTTTAACGTGTCTATTGCCTATGCGGTGCTATTGCCTGTGTTCGCATGTCAACTGGACGATCAGGGCGGGTTTTGGGATCTTTTTCGGCTTTTTGCCTAACTGTTGGCGGGTTTTGCACATTGGGACTTAACTCGGTCTCCGTATGTCAGAATCGAGTCTCGTAAGTTGTAACACATGTCTAATACCTACGCGGTGCTATGTGTGTGTTTGTGTGGTGTTCAGACGGCCGATGCAGTTTTTGGGCTCTTTTTTGGCTTTTTGCCTAACTGTTAGCGGGTTTTGCAAACTGGGACTTAATTCGGTCTCCGTATGTCGGAATCGAGTCCCGTAAGTTGTAACGTGTGTCTAATACCTACGCGGTGCTATATGTGTGTTTGCGTGGCGTTTGGATGACCGATGCGGGTTTTGACCTATTTTTTATCTTTTTGCCTAAGTGTTGGCGGGTTTTGCAAACAGGGACTTAACTCATATTCTATATTTCGAAATCGAGTCCCGTAAGTTGTAACGCGCGTGTAATACCTACGTGGTGCTATGTGTGTGTTTGCGTGGCGTTCGGACGGCCGAGTCGGGTTTTGGGCTCTTTTTTCAGCTTTTTGCCTAAGTATTGGCGAGTTTTATAAACTGGGTGATAACTCGGATTCCATATATTGGAATCGAGTCCCGTAAGTTGTAACGCATTTCTAATACCTACACGGTGCTATGTGTTTGTTTGCGTGGCATTCGGACGACCAAGGCGGGTTTTGACCTATTTTTTAGCTTTTTGCCTAAGTGTTAGCTGGTTTTGCAAACTGGGCGATAATTTGGATTCTGTATATCAGAATCGAGTCCCGTAAGTTCTAACCCGTGTCTAATACCTACTCGGTGCTATGTGTATGTTTATGTGGCATTCGGACGACCGAGGTGGGTTTTGACCTATTTTTCGGCTTTTTGCTTAAGTGTTGGCGGGTTTTGTAAACTGGGCGATAATTCAGATTCTGTATATTGGAATCGAGTCCCATAAGTTCTAACGTGTGTCTAATTCCTACTCGGTGCTATGTGTATGTTTGTGTGGCGTTCGGAAGACCGAGGCAGGTTTTGACCTGTTTTTCGACTTTTTGCCTAAGTGATGGCGGGTTTTGCAAACTGGGCGATAACTCGGATTTTGTATATCGAATCAAGTCCCGTAAGTTCTAACGCGTGTATAATTCCTACTCGGTGCTATGTGTTTGTTTGTGTGGTTTTCAGACGACCAAGGCGGGTTTTGACCTGTTTTCTGACTTTTTGCCTAAGTGTTAGAGGGTTTTGCAAACTAGGCGATAACTCGGATTCCGTATATCAAAATTGAGTCCCGTAAGTTCTAACGCGTGTCTAATACCTACTCGGTGCTATGTGTGTGTTTGCATGGTGTTCGGATGACCGAGGCGGGTTTTGACCTATTTTTTGGCTTTTTGCCTAACTGTTGGCAAGTTTTGCAAACTGGGCAATAACTCGGATTTCGTATTTCAGAATCGAGTCCCGTCAGTTGTAACGCGTGTCTATTGCATATGCCTAGGCGTGGTAACTAGTTATTTGACAGTTTATATAAGCAATATAATTACAAATAAGGAAATACATCAATAATAAGTTTTACCTATCGAATATATGGAGGAAAGATGTTGGCCATGACAACTGCACATACACGGATGGCCTCCTCCTGGACTACACCCATGAGGTCGTCAATGGAAACTGTAGGATCTATGGAGCCATGGACAAACTCCTGAGCAAGTTGGTAGATCCGCTCGCGTGATGGTGCGCCTCACTGCACGACACTGCTCGCCATGCACCCCTCTATGATCCGCCTGAAGAAGTAGTCTAATAATGAAGGGCCGATGCCTGATCCACTCGAACCACTACCTGTAGTGGGTGGGCGACGTCAAGATCTCGTAGCAGGGACTATAGTGTAGGCTGGGACACGGGGGATGCCCATAACTCTACCCTTCTTCGGCCCCCCTGTAGCCTGCAGCCAGTCCTCCATCTCCTCATCCTCACGCTCAGCATCAGCCACTGGAGTGTCACCTCTCTAGGTGCTCCGGACCACAGAAAGGTCCTCGAACCGTGTCTGAAAAAACACAGAAATAGGTGAAAAGAAAGTATTACACAAAAAAATTCAAAAGAATTTCAAAGCCATCAAATACATACTAAATGAAATAATTAAATTACTTACCGCAATGCGCTCTTCCTCAGGTGAGATATAACCACCGTCACCTATCTTCTAGTGAGCGTGGCACCAAAACTCGAGGCTGGAAGGTCGGTGCTTTAGACTCGCCTCGAGTCTCCCCCTGTAGAGGTCGTACGACTGACTCCTAGTGTAGTGTGGGAGACGACTCTACTGTCGGGCAGCTGTACGCTGTCCCGACATCTTCTTGAATGCCTCGCCCTCCCAAATATCGCACATCTACTCCCACACCATAACACCAATGAAATCTGGCCGGACATCTCTAAGTGTCTGTCCATTAGCCATCTTGGTCTGGGCCTTCTTCTTCCAATCGTAGACCCACTTGTGCCAATTCATCTTGAGATACTTCCCGAGAACAGTCATCCCATGGGCTTCCTGCCTGTCCTTGAAGCGATAATATCTCTGTAGTACAACATATGAATATCAACAGTTACTTAGTAGACAACATAAAGCAAAGCGGTAAATAAATATTCAAAAGCACAAATTAAAACTAACATGTGCATGAATGACTTCTTACCCTAAACTCAGCAATAATAAGCCCACGTGTGCCATCATCCACATCCGCCCACCTCATCCACGGGCTGGAGAATCGGTTGAGGACGATTCCAAGTAACGTGTTCGTTGGCGTCGCGTCAAGGATACTAAAATTGAAATTATTAAATTTCTAAATTACAAAGAATATATAAGAACTAAATAATTAATACAAACGTAATGAATATATTACCTAGTAGTCCCGACCCGGCATAAGCGGTGCCTGGGGGGGATTCCCTAGCAATCCACGTGCTAGTCCCCGCGGAAGCCTACGTCGATCACCTATGTAGTGAAATACAATAATATTTATATAAACGAATATAATGTCAATATTATATAAAATTAAAAACAATAAGATGTATAACAACAAAACATGTAATTATACCTGATGATCCGACCTGATCATCACCAAGATTACCTCCCATTTACGGCTACCGAACTACCAAAGACGCCCACCACGATCGCCGTGTGGTGTACGCGCCATATTTGTATATATACTGTCAAATCATCATCAAGAAGATAATATGCGGATACAACTAAAAGGATATAAACATGTTAGTTATCAGAATCATCATGCACGTACAACTAAAAGCAATACCATATGCAGATATAACTAAAAAGAAACAACTATGACATTTAAATACAACTAAAAGGATACATCATGTAGATACAACTAAAAGGATACAACGTGTAGATACAACATGCGTTTGTTCTTCCATTTTATTTATTTATTATTTTTATAGGCTTAAATATAAAAATGGCAACAAAGTCACGATCATTTATGCCCCAAAGTCCTCGTGTTTGCTCTGTTCCCGCCTATTATACAAATATGGAGACTATTTGTTTTCCTCTTCCACTTTCATTTTCCGTCATAAAAATTCAGACTATTCAGATTCTCTCTCTTCTTCTCCATCAAATCAATTCATTAGTACCTCAGTTTTCACTCTTTTAGTCAAAAAAAGAACAAGAGCACAAGAAGATATTTACTTGGTAAAGCTTTGTGATAAGATGAAGAGGGATATAGAGGAGATATCAAAATCTAAAAACAGTGAGAAAAAAGGGAGATCAAGTCATTCTCTGATGAACTCCTCCTTTTCACATTTGAATACAACTAAAAGGATACAAAATGCAGATATAACTAAAAGGAGACAACTATTACATTTTTATACAACTAAAAGGACATAAAGAGTACATACTCCTAATCATTTATATCATCAAAGCCATTAAAATTAGAATCATCATCTTCGAGCAGTAGATCTTTACTATCGTTGTCATCACCATCTTCGTCATCATCAACGATTTCTTCAATTATATCTACCTCCTCAACAACATCGTCTTCACTTTCAACAGTGACAACATCATCCTCTTCTTCAATAGACTCACTAATAATTGTCACATTAGCAGGTGTGACACTAGTAGACTCGACTTGTAAAGGTTCATTGTCTGGACGAGGAGTTGTGCCATAAAAACCACGGGATTTGGTAGTTATAACCGCATGCCATGGGCTTGCAGGAGTCTTAACACTCCGCGCATAGTACACCTGTGTTTCTTGACTTGATAAAATAAAAGGCTCGTCCATACCAGTCATCAGTCTTAGTTTTGACTTATTGTTAACAGTCACCCGTCTTGATTTTTTATCTACTTTAACTCCATTCTCAACATCAAACCAATGACAATTAAAGTAAACTAATTCTTTATGACCCCAATATTTGAGAACGATAACTTCTAGCAATCGTCCATACCAGTCATCCCAAATGTTATCGTAGCAGCTACCTTTCCCCACAACACCAGAATCAGCAGAAGCGACTTCCCCAATATCACAACACTTAAATCTGTAACTCTTGACAATTCAGCATGTATAAGTATCTACAGATCTTTTACGGCCATCGGCTATATACTTTAGCCGATTGTCAGCTAACTCATCTGTGAGGACCTAATGTACATTAACACAACATATTCTAAAGTTAATTATACCATAAGAATAAATCTATAATAGTAGATTCATTGAACTTGTAAAGGTTAATTAGACTTACATGATCTTTAAACCATTGCACAAATTGTCCATTTCTCAAATTTTGCAAATCCCCATCCGATATACTCGGCTTTGCTTCATGTACTTCAACATCATATTGACTGTAACACAGTTATATACTTAATGTGTTTGTAAAGGAACCTCTCCTAGTTACACCAGACATATATAGTTATAACTACTTACTTAATGTATGGCGCTACTTCATTCATGTTGACAAGTTCATACAATGTGGCAGTTGTATACTCACTATGGGTCAAGAATCGCCTTTTTTACCGCTGGATGGGTGTACAGGATGACTAAAGGCCGTTAATTCTCCATTTTCCTCGTGTGTAACAGCCTCATTCCAACGTAAGCAATTGTGCTTTGTCTGAACATTCGGCTCAAAGTACAATGAGCAGAAATTAACAAGTTCTTCCATAACATAACTTTCAGCAATTGACCCCTCTACACGGGCTCTATTCTTCACCTTTTACTTTAGACGTCGCATATACCTATGTGATATATAGATTAGCAAACAAGAATTCTAAGTTTACCATATTAAAAACATTAATGTCATTACCTCTCGAATAGATACATCCATCTATATTGCACGGGACAGCCAAACTTATCTTTTTATGGCAAGTGAATAGGCAAATGCTCCATTGAATCAAAAAATGATGGAGGGAAGATCATTTCTAACTTGCACATTATTTCCACTATCTGCCTCTCCATTTTATCTATGTCTTTGAGCTGGAGCTCCATCAAGCATAGATCTCTGAAGAAATTAGAAAGCTCTGTCAGTACTTCAACCACACGTTTCGGTAACAAGTCAATAAATGCCACATGGATCAACTTCTGCATGAATACGTGACAATCATGACTTTTGAGACCCCGAAACTTCAGCTCTTCGACTTTACAACACCTTTCTATATTTGAAGAATATCCATCTGGGAGCTTCAGTCCACTGATCCAATTACATATCAATATCAACTGTTCCCTGGTAAAAGTATATTCAGCTTTAGGCGTTACCGTCTTACTGCCATCCTGATATAGCCACAGATCTTCCCTAATGTTAATTTCTACCAAATAAGCTCTTGACTTGTTGTTGCCCTTTGTTCTACCACTAGCATTTAGGACTGTATAAAAAATGTTATCAAATACGTTCTTATCAGTATGCATCAGATCTAAACAATGATGGATGTAGAGTGTAGCCCAATAAGGCAGGTCAAAGAACATGGATCTATGCGTCCAGTTATGAACCTTTCTGTAACCATAAGTTCACTCCAATATGTGATTGTTCCCTGGAAGTGGAAAGTTTAAATGACTAATCCAACTCAACACTGTTGAACCAGAAAGACGGTCAGGTACTTGACATTTCTCTATTTTTTGATTGAATTGTCTACTCATCTCTGACGCCCCCAAATCCGGGTATCTTCCAACCCGACTGATGGTGTTACACGGTACTCATATCTGTACATTCATTCTATTAAAACGACATCAAAATGTGTGTATCAACGACATTCTTATTACATTAATAATATTACATCCCATTCCCAGGTTCTAAAACCATTACATTCTTTCTTCATCATTTTATAATATATACAACTTACTAGATTATTACAAGGTAAACTAATCATTCAGCTTCGTCTTGCCTCTATCCTTGTCAGATCCCTCGGTTTGTTCGGTCCTAGCTGCATTCATATGGTTCAAGCAAGAGTGAGCATAACAAGCTCAGCAAGTACAACAATTTTCTTTTAAACAACATGCTTGAAATATAAGAATCGTATATCTTCAATAACTGAATCATAGTTATGAAGTACTACCAATAATTCAAAATAGTATTTCTTTTCCTTCAAAATGTTTTACAATAACAATATTCAGTAAAACATCAATTCTGGCTCAAGACCATGAGCATTTTATAATTTCTTTGAAAAGGACAACCCGACACTAAGTCCATAAGTCTGGCATAGCTTACGAGCACTTCTGGGTGATCAGCCCATAGTACTCTATGTTGATCAACACTACATCCTGTTAAACGTATGTACGTTTAAGTTTTGGCAACCTCGCGTGCCCATCGAATAATCGATGAAAAATACATTTGTTTATTCATACTCAGGCTTACCTTGAATCCGTACCAAACAATTGGCATAGGATAGCGTTAGCAATTCTATATTGAAAGACTTAAAAATAAATTAATCAACTCTTCCAGATTAGTCTAGCCGAGATAAAATTGGCATCGATCCTTTAGTAAAACACTTCATGCATCTCATAACATGAATCATAGAAAAACTTGGCTAACACGAAGGTTAGACAAGCGTTTAAGAAAAACTTACCTTCAGCGTCTGCTACAGTATAATAATGTTTCCTTTCAGTCTTTACGGTCTCCTTGAATATCACTTGACTAAGCTTTAATCTCCTTCTTGCTTCTTGAAAATCTCCTAATGGAAGTTTGACTTATAAGTGCTTATTCTCTCTAACCAATAAGTTGCTTAACTTGAGAGGAGTTGGGAGAAATTTTAATCAAGCAATCAAACGAATTGAGAGCTCTCTATTTATAGGCAATCCAAAGTGAGGGTATTATGGACATTTGGACATCCCACCTCTTTAACTAACCTCCTCAACTTCACCTCCTTACTATTCATAACCTTGGCTCTAAGTTAACTTGCTAGCCACTTCCCTTTCTTGCTCATCACAACACTTGATCACCACACAAAGTTCTTGCCCATCAAGTCTACCCACATTAACTTGGTTTGCTCCATGGATCCTCCTAACCCAATGGATTCTTACTTTGGGCTTAAGGTTTAATTAATCCTAACTTATACATTGGGCTTGCATTAACAATTCTTTGGGCTTTATCATTATCTTATTGGACTTTATTGTTATCCTAATTAGACATTACAATTTCCTACATAATTCAACAAATTCAATACCTTTAGCTTAAAGTCTTATAAAGTATAATCTACGTATAATTCTCGTATTCCAACTCGTATACTTATTCATATACGACATACCATCATTCATTCATACTCGTATAACATCTCGTATTATACTCGTATTCATTACCTCGTATAATACCTCGTATAATACCTACGTATTATACGATCAACACTTTAATTCATTATACGTATTACATTTTCTTCTCGGAACTAACTTTCCCTAATCGTTAGGTTTTAAGTCCGCAGGCAAAAAATTGCGTTTTCCATAACTGAAATATTATTGAATATTCTATCTCACCTCGATATTCTATCATTACGTATTTCTCGGAAGTACAAAAATAATTCCTGAGCAGAAATGCGTTAATAGTGTTTTTCAAAAAAATCTCTCGGAAAGCTTTTATTTTCGTCTTGGAAATTCAAACACTTTAATTCTATTACGTAGCCAAAATACTACGACATTCCGCTATGTCTAGGTCATAGAACGACCTTCAATTAGCTTACTCCCATAAATAATTAATTAAATTCATTTAATCCACATAATAAAAATAAAAATTTAATTCTCAAAAATCCAAAATTTCTGGGGCGTTACACTCTTCCCCCGTTATAAGGATTCTGTCCCCAAAATCACGCTAATAATACATACACCATTGAGGAAACATTTTCCTTTATTTTAATCTAAAGTTCCCACAATGCTTCTTCGACATTGTGGTTCTTTCATTTCACCTTCAACGAAGGTATTATCTTATTTCACATAATTGGCCACTTCCTATCAATAATTTAAGTTGGAAGTTAAATACTTATTGACACATTATGCTATCTTCCTTTTATTAATCCTTCTTTTAATACCAAATTATATGAAACTCAAATTCCTCCTTCAAAACAAGATTATACTTGATCTTCTCTTCATCCTGCATCCTCTTCTTCATTTGCGTACATTCCTCATTACCTAGTTATAGTTACTTAACTCGTTCAAGTATCGTGAATTAAGTCTACGCTGTGAATAACATTTCTACTACTTCATTCCACAATTTAACCTCTAACTCCGTTTTTGGCATTTCCTTTATTAACTCATTCTGAGTTGTTAACATCGATAGTTTTTTCTCTACCCTTCCTACTTAACGCGTCATTTACTACTTTTACCTTCTATGTATGATATAACATATCACAATCGTAATCTCTTATCCATTCTAATCACTTTCTTTACTTCATATTCAACTCCTTCCGTGTGGAGATATATTTCAAACTCTTAGAGTCCGTGTATACCTCACACTTCTCCCCGTATAAATACTATCTTCAGATTTTTAATTCAAAAACTACAGCTGCCAATTATAGATCATAAGTAAGATAGACCTTCTCATAATCCATTAACTGGCGTGATGCATACCTAATTACTTTGTCATGCTATATAAGCACACAATCTCGCCATCTATGCGAAACATCGATATACACTACAAAATTCTCCATATCATCTGACAGAGACAATACAGGTACCTCACTTAACTTCCCTTTTTAGTTCCTAAAAACTATTTTTTTTCTCACTTCCCATTTCGACAATACCAACCTGTGACGTTAATGGTACTTTTAATCATAGCACCTCATAAGGGTATCTATCAATTTACCCCCAACTTGCTCAACGCCTCTTATGAAAAATCTAACTTCCGTACATTAGTCCACCTAATTGACATAACCAGAAACTTGTCATGACTATAACGAGTTCTGAATGTCATCTTAGGTACCTCCTCCTTCTTCCTTACTTTCAACCGACTATACCCCGTATGCAAATCTATTTTAGAAAAATTCTTTTCCCTCTTCACTGATCAAATAGATCATCGATCCTGTGCCATGGGTATTCATTCTTAACCGCTAACTTACTCCTATTACGATAGTCGATACGCAACCGTAACGACTCATCCACTTCCTTAAAATCCTCCTAACTTGCGTCACCGTTAGACAACAAGAGCGTCGCGGTATTTTATTACCATCCTCCCTTATATGCTTGTAGGGAAATAATTCTCGAAGAAAACCTTCTTGAATTGTTCCCACGTTACCGCATCTGTTCTAGCCCCACCCTGGTGAGCCTCCCACCAAAAGTTGGCTTCCCCTTTTATCATGTAAGTCGCCTCACCTACGTTTGAAATAACAAACTCCTTCTCTATTTCCTTTACCCATGTCTGGGCTTCTAATGGGTCCATTGTTCCTTTGAACTCCGGCGAACCTACACTTTTAAATTCTTTAAAGGTAGTCATCATTCGGCTAACCTAGGTTCCAGGTACTCCAACCCCGGTTTAGTTAAATGCGGTAGTTAATAAATTAACGAACTCTTGCATAGGGTTGTTTTGACCCCCTTGATTTTCATTACTTGATTCCTCTTCTTGATTACGTTGTCTTCTACTTGGCGTCATTTTCTGATTAAATAGAATTTCATTATTCTCTATTTACTTGTGTGGTTATTATTCGCCCCATAACAACTCATACCATAACAAAGCACATTAAATGAAAACTTCATTATATTCATATGCTTCTTCATAGTTTGTAACTATTTACACTCTGCTCCTATAGCCAGAAGCTATTAAATTTCTATCCCGCAATTGAACTTCTCAAAAGTTGGGATTTACAAAAAACTACCCTGTTATACAAAAGAGGGTTTTACATCACTACACACATATTTATAACTCTAGCTTTCTAATAATGCATAACAACGTCCTCGTGTTTCTCATTCGTAATCTTATTTCTGATATCATTCCGACTAATAGTATGCCGAGAGTTTGTCCCACGACTCCATGGGATAACAAACAACTTTAAACTTGAAATCTCTATGAGCACTCTCATGGACGTAAGACATCCGCGCTATATCTTCTTGGCTCTCTCTTTACGAAGCTTATGACCTCCTTCTTATAGTCTACAGGCGCTCTGTCATAAGCACGTGATCGTATTCTATTCAACTCAAAATCTTATAACGCCTGCTGAACACCTTAGCTTCATGGATATAATTAAAACATTGGCGAACCCTGACTTTGAAGGGTGTTTTGTCACTATCATACAAGATGTCTAATATACAGTACAAACTCGTGTTATCATAAGACATGGTTGCTTCTGAATATTGATAGTAATCTTCTTGTTTTTCTTTGGGGTCCTATTGGGTAAACCAAGGATAATTTCGTGGCCATATGATATCTATGTTGCACATTATCTATCTTTCGTATTCTAGAATGATATGAAATACGAGGAGATGAAGCAATGAGAAATCACTTGTATTGACGAGGGAGATAGAACGTCACGTAAATTTGAGGGGCCGAAATTTCATAAGGAGGAGATTGTAAGACCCGAATTTTATGAAATAAAAAGTATTCAATTTTCTCTTAAGTAAATGGTTAAATTGATAAAAGTTAAAGTTAAGGGTGATATATGAAATTTTTTTTTTCAAAATACATGAGGGGTATAAGTCATATTACATGGAGTATATATATGATTCTCTTCATTATCCAGATATCTTGTCGTAAGTCTTTGCTCTTTTGAGGTAAGGGATAGTAAGGGATATTATTTTTTTCGTAATGATATTATTTCTTCAATATCATTATCTTTGAAATATTGATCTCAAGTTTTTATCAAATTTGGATGCCGGGTTCTTATTCACGATTCAAGTTACTATTCATGAAGATTCTGATCACGAGTACATTCGTGAAGATATTTTTTTTATGGAATTTCTATCTTTTGGTGTTTCAGTTACTATTCGTGATATCTTACACTCTTCACTTCATGATATTGTAATGCAAGATGACTTTGTTGTATGAATATCTTTGCTTTTGAGGCAAAGATGAATTATTGATGAATATCTTTGCTGTAATGCAAGATGATCATTGTTGAATATCTTTAGCACATGAAGTGCAAAAGATGAATTATTGATGAATCTGAAAGATGAATATTGATGAATATCTTTGGCTTGTAATGCGAAAGATGTCGTTGTTCATCAGAGGCAGGTATTGAATGATCTTTGATGTTTAGGTAGTTCATTATGTTACCTCATATTAATCGATCCTCCTCTCATAGTCCATCATATTAAGATATGACGCTATATCCATATCTCCCTTGGAGTAGTCCTCCTCGCAAGAAAAATACTCCATCTCCCCTCATAGTCCATCATATTAAGATATGACGTTATATCCATATCTCCTTGGAGTAGTCCTCCTTTAAAAGTAGTACCACCGTCTCAAACTCCTCTAGAATCACTAATGGTACCTCCTTACACCCAAGATAGTAGTACAGTGCTACTACTGTTCACAACTTCTTCGCTCACCACATGTATATCTATACATCAAGCTATCAATCGACATCCTTCAATAACACATAACATGTTGATTACTACATAACACACCATAGTATAAGCACAAATCACATTTAATTTATTTACGGTTACTTTCCATCTTTTAAATCTTTCGATACTGAGTTTCCTCAATACCTTATTAACTCATTCGACAGAAGTAAAGCTTGAGCTTACTTTCTTTGAACTTTTCTTCCTTAACGAGGTTATTTGCCTAAGGTTCTTCCCCCCTTAAGTTTTATAACCTAATGCTTTGATACCAACCTGTGACGCCCCCAAATCCAGGTATCTTCTAACCCGACAGATAGTGCTACACGGTACACATATCTGTACATTCATTCTATTGAAACGACATCAAAATGTGTGTATCAATGACATTCTTATTACATTAATAATATTACATCCCGTTCCCAGGTTCTAAAACCATTACATTCTTTGTTCATCATTCTATAATATATACAACTTACTAGATTATTACAAGGTAAACTAATTGTTCAGCTTCGTCTTGCCTCTATCCTTGTCAGATCCCTCGGTTCGTTCGGTCCTAGCTGCATTCATATGGTTCAAGCAAGAGTGAGCATAACAAGCTTAGCAAGTACAACAATTTTCTTTTAAACAACATGCTTGAAACATAGGAATCGTATATCTTCAATAACTGAATCATAGTTATGAAGTACTACCAATAATTCAAAATAGCATTTCTTTTCTTGATAGGTTTGTAATATTCAAGAACGCAATCAAATTGCATAAATAAGCGGAAACGTGTAAAAAACAGAGTTTTAAAAATTTTACAAACCATATACCCGGATCACCCTTTATGCACAATTATTAATTAAACGAAAAGATAAAGAATAAAATCATACCCTTGAAGATCGAGCTTCCTCAGGTACAAGTTCACCTCCAAATCCTTTCGCGTTCAACTTGAATTCACCGGGTTTGGTTCCATCCTTTGATCAACGTTAGCCACCCAAGTGTTTGGCCTCTAGAGGTGATCCACCAAGGAAGAAGAAGAATTCAAGAAGATGGGTGTTTGGCTAAACCCTAGTTTTTCTATCTCTATAGAAAAGGAGCGTACTCTCCAACAATTGGAATAACGTAGTCTTGATATCTGATATAAGACTCCTCTAATAAAGATATCAAGTAACCCTATTAAAATAAGGTATTATTTAATTAAACCCTTTTAATTAAAGGGGCTCCCTAATCTTATTAGGGATAATTAATTAAACTCCTTTAACTAATTTTCCTTCCTAATCCAATTAGGAATAAATGAGAGTACTTATATTAAATTAATTCCTAAACTCTTTTAGAAATTAAAATAATAATAATAATTGTAATAATATTAATAAGACTCCTCTTATTAATTTATATTTAATATTTTAAAATATTAAATAATAAATATTAAGCTATTTAATTTATTCTATCACCATAGATTAAATTAAATATACATAACATATTATTACGATTATGCCATTAACTTCTTAAATAATTATTCTTCCTTTTATGGTGTGACCCTTTAGGTTCTCCATATTAAAGGTTGTGAATAAATCAATTAGAACAATTCTAATCTTATTTAAATAAATAAATTAAATAATTAATTTATTTAAATAAATAATATTTATTCTACAATAGGGATAAGCATCCCTAGCGATCAACGACTTTCCGGATAATATAGATTTCAACATTAATCATAAAAGAACCTTTGAGTAAATAGTTACCAGACAATTCAATCCTTCCACCATACAATGTCCCAATTAAATATAAGACATGGAATTCTTGTCAAGTCTTATTTTATTTAATTATATGTATTTCGACTCTTAAATGCATTAACTCAAATAATGCAAATTAGAAACTCCTTTCTAATTTCATTATGCCTTGGCCAAGGACTACTGGGTTGTCATTTATCGAATTACATAGGACATTTCTCTTCTTTTAATAGAAGTGGTAGATTCTTTATTGATCATACATTATCTCCATGTACAACTTATTATACCCAAACATACCCTTTGATATACCCTAAGGGTCTTAAGGAATAAGTCAAAGTATAACTCATCATACACAAGATACTATGATGATCTCAAGTCCAAGGATCACTTGTACTACTATCACTACAGGAATTCCTATTGACATGCAAGTAAAACTCCATTAGGTATTCCTTAGCGAGCCACGTTCAGTGAACTTATTCTCTAATAAGCACCTACATACTTGCTTTAGTGTCTCCACACAAATGATCATGAGATCAATCATCCTCATCCAATGAGCAAGCAACGTATGTACCAATCTATCCGGATTAACTAATCCCAATTTAGTAATCCAACGATTGGGAACTATTTTAGTTTTAAGCTTTCTAAGAATTTAGATCTCATTAGAATGATCATCATCATTATTCTAAAAGCATTGCTTAAAACTATGGGTTTATCACATATTATAAAACAGCATCATGTAGATAATTAAAAGCCTTTAATAAATTAATACTTTTTATTAATAAATGAATAAGATTGTTACAAAGTATATGCTTTATCATCAAACATGATTGGCTTGTGTGCATACTACTTTCATTTCCTTCAAAATATTTTACAATAACAATATTCAGTAAAACATCAATTCTGGCTCAAGACCATGAGCATTTTATAATTTCTTTGAAAAGGACAACCCGACACTAAGTCCGTAAGTCTGATATAGCTTACGAGCACTTCTGGGTGATCATCCCATAGTACTCTATGTTGATCAACACTACATCCTGCTAAACGTATGTACGTTTAAGTTTTTGCAACCTCGCGTGCCCATCGAATAATCGATGAAAAATACATTTGTTTATTCATACTCAGGCTTACCTTGAATCCTTACCAAACAATTGGCATAGGATAGCGTTAGCAATTCTATATTGAAAGACTTAAAAATAAATCAATCAACTCTTCCAGATTAGTCTATCCAAGATAAAATTGGCATCGATCCTTTAGTAAAACACTTCATGCATTTCATAACATGAATCATAGAAAAACTTGGCTAACACGAAGGTTAGACAAGCGTTTAAGAAAAACATGGCTTCAGCGTCTGCTATAGTATAATAACGTTTCCTTTCAGTCTTTTCGGTCTCCTTGAATATCACTTGACTAAGCTTTAATCTCCTTCTTGCTTCTTGAAAATCTCCTAATGGAAGTTTGACTTATAAGTGCTTATTCTCTCTAACCAATAAGTTGCTTAACTTAAGAGGAGTTGGGAGAAATTTTAATCAAGCAATCAAATGAATTGAGAGCTCTCTATTTATAGGCAATCCAAGGTGAGGGTATTATGGACATTAGAACATCCCACCTCCTTAACTAACCTCCTCAACTTCACCTCCTTACTATTCATAACATTGGCTCTAAGTTGACTTGCTAGCCACTTCCCTTTCTTGCTCATCACAACACTTGATCACCACACAATGTTCTTTCCCATCAAGTCTACCCACATTAACATGGTTTGCTCCATGGATCCTCCTAACCCAATGGATTCTTACTTTGGGCTTAAGGTTTAATTAATCCTAACTTATACATTGGGCTTGCATTAACAATTCTTTGGGCTTTATCATTATCTTATTGGACTTTATTGTTATCCTAATTGGACATTACAATTTCCTACACAATTCAACAAATTCAGTACCTTTAGCTTAAAGTCTTATAACGTATAATCTACGTATAATTCTTGTATTCCAAATCATATACTTATTCACATACGACATACCATCATTCATTCATACTCGTATAACACCTCATATTATACTCGTATTCTTTACCTCATATAATACCTACGTATTATACGATCAATGCTTTAATTCATTATACGTATTACATTTTCTTCTCGGAACTAACTTTCCCTAATCGTTAGGTTTTAAGTCCGCAGGCGAAAAACAGCGTTTTCCATAACTGAAATATTATTGAATATTCTATCTCATCTCGATATTCTATCATTACGTTTTTCTCGGATGTTCAAAAATAATTCCTGAGCAGAAATGCGTGAATAGTGTTTTTCGAAAAAATCTCTCGGAAAGCATTTATTTTCGTCTTCGAAATTCAAACACTTTAATTCTATTATGTAGCCAAAATACTACGACATTCCGCTATGTCTAGGTCATATAACGACCTTCAATTGTCTTACTCACATAAATAATTAATTAAGTTCATTTAATGCACATAATAAAAATAAAAATTTAATTCACAAAAATCCAAAATTTCTGGGGCGTTACATCCGTCGATAACGATGTTTAATCGGCAAAAACTGTCTAGATGTTGCAAAGGTACTCATTTTCCCCCCATGTTTAAGTCGCATAGCTTTAACTGACCCCATGCACACGGGACATGACAAGCCCCCGTGAGTCGACCATCCACTGATCATTCCTAACACCGGGAAGTCATTTATTGTCCACGAAAGTCGCCCTCATGTCAAAGTTCTGCTTAAGAGATACATCATAGGTTTGAACCCCTTCTTCCCACAACATCTTCAACTCATCAACTAACGGCCTGAGGTATACATTGATGTCTTTACTCGGACTCTTATCATCCGGAATCAGTAAAGGCATGAACATGTAGGGATCTTTCATGCACATCGAAGGCGGGAGGTTATACACCACAATAATCACCGCCCAAGTTGAGTAGGGCTTTGTGTAAGGCCCGTTAAACGGATTAAACCCATCCGTAGCAAGTCCAAGCCTAACATTACGAACCTCTTCAGCAAACAAGGGGTGCTTGTTATCAAAATTTTTCCACTCAAGCCCATCTGCCGGGTGCATCAGTTGAACTTAAACTATGTCCACTGTAGAGTGCCACCTCATACAGTGGCATTGCTGCTTCATGCAATAACTCATAGAAACCCTTAGGCCCATCATTCGGCTCTTGTTCGATGCTACTGCCATCACTGTCTGTATTCCACTGGAAGTATGAACCAGCAGCTTCGACTATCATGTTAGCACAGTCAAAGGTTTCGTCACCTCCGGATTCCGGTTCTGATTCATGTTCATCCAACCAGGTTTCCCCATGATAGATCCATGTCGTATAACCCTGCTTGAACCCATACACAAATAAGTTGCATATGACATCACTCCTTTCCTTCCACACTTCATTCACACACCTCTTACAAGGAAATCTGATCTCATCGCCGCTGACTTGCTCAAACGCGAAGTTGAGAAACTGTTCAACCCCACTTCGATACTCAGAGCTAAGCCCACTCCTATGAGTGGCTACCCTACGTTCCATCCAATCGATCAATAGACATCTCGGACAACTGTCTGCTATATATATGGAAAGTTAGACAAACACAATCAAGTCTCTAAGTTAATGTATATGCAAGCTTATGAGTTTCCTAACTTCATCTCCCACTCTAATTGTCAAAGCTTCTATCCTATTCTCGGATGTGTCGCATAGCCTCATCGATGTTAACAACTTGAACACATATTTAAATTTTTTCAAAAATTTTAAGAAGACTTCTCCCATGGTCTTCAAGTACACGAAATAGACTAACACATCATAGTCTAAATATGCACCCGAAGAAACATCAAGAGATATATATACTGACCAAAAATTCAAAAAATTTAAAGACGTGCTCAAGTCGTTAACACCGACCTAAGTGAGATCGAAACATATAAGAACAGTCCCAAAACGGGGACTATTTGAGATTCACTCCTGCTAAGTGAATCTCAAACAGGTTTCTAAGCTTCCTAAACTATATGAAAATATATGTGCATGTAAAAGTATAAGGATTATTCTATATAAATATATGTGCATGTGAAAACTTTCAAACCATTAATGCCAATAATGTGAAGCAAAATAAATTTGACAAACAAGAAACTTCGTCTTTCTTTCTATTTTTTTTAAAAAAATTTCAAGATATTGCAGAGTTGTATGAATAATTTTAAACGAAACCATGATTTGGTGATCTACAAGATATGATGTAATCATCATGTACTTGTTGCTCGTCACTCATTTCCACCGAATGTCTTTTCTATGTCTAAGTTAATATTTTTACTGCAAACTAGCCAATTTTAGTGAGTATGCACATTCACAACATGTGTTGTTTGTAGAAAAATTCATCTATCCTTTATCTTTAGGGAGATGTTATTTCCACAAGGCCCCCTACTACATGTGTGAATGAGATGAGTCCTTCATGTGAGAGGAGAACGGAAATATCAAATATAATTTTTTCTGTAGGATTGATAAATAATATTTTAAAATTCTTGTCAACAGCTTTTGTGTTTGAGGTTCTAAAAGGTGGGAAGATTGAATTGCAATCATCTTATATATATATGTTTGAGATTCTTATGTTATAAGGCACAGACTTTTTTCTCAAAAT
The DNA here is from genome assembly GCA_020205615.1 of Panax quinquefolius. NCBI lineage: Eukaryota > Viridiplantae > Streptophyta > Magnoliopsida > Apiales > Araliaceae > Panax > Panax quinquefolius. The sequence continues at coordinate 26,553,444 of CM035159.1, read as the reverse complement.
TGAGAAAATAAAAATGAATAACTTCGATTACCTATGTTTCCAGGCTCACTTAGGCAACCAACATAGTATTAACCTAACTTTAGCCCAAGTTTATTAAAAACTCCCAATTTGCAATACAAATTCCCAATTTGCAACACAAGGAAAGTGGAATAAATTCAAACACATGGAATTTTAACAAAAGATATATACTAAGTACTCACTCTATCCCAATTAATAAAGCAAGCAAGCAAGGTTAGGAAAACGATTAATAAAGCAAGCAAGCAAGCAAATGAGCAGAATTATATATACTAAGTACTCACTCTGACCCAATTTAACTGTCAAATTGCCACTGCCTGCCTGCCTACTTTGGTGTTTTAATCGACAACAATAATTTCAACCAATTTGTCCTTGTGTTTGAATTAAATGAAATACACAGTTGAATAAACACATGAATGAAAGTGAAATAAGCAAAAAAAAGGAACTTCCATGCAATATATATATATATATATATATATATATATATATATAGAAGTGTTGAATAAAATTTAAAAATTTACCAAAATGATGAAGTCAGAACAACTTTAGAATCAATTGAGGGCAAAATGGGGGCGAAATGAAGAAATCAAGGCATGGTGGCGTGAATCGGTGGGCAGACGTCGATTTAACTAGTGATGTACGTCGTGAACCGGGCTTAATTGGAACTGGCGATTAACTTTGGCAAAATTGATGAACGAGATTCAATTGGATAAATCGATTGAGCTACCTGAGAATCGGGTTTTGAGATATGCTAGCTTAAAATGTGAGGGAAGGAGAAAATTAAGAGGGAATGAAAAAATATGCTCGTTGCCGTCGAACCAGGGTTTAAAATATAAGACGCATTCTTGACGGCATTACCGTCGTGAATGATCCCGTCGATATTAACTCAATGTCGACTGCGTTCCCGTCGCTAATACTATTAGTGCCGTCGCCAATGAATATTCCCTCCACCGGGAAAGTTTGGCACCAAATAATAGGGTCATTACCGACGGTCTACATATGCAACGGCGTGCCCGTCACCAATGACCTTATTATCGACGGAGAGTGTGCTGTCGGTAATGTGCTCGTCGCCAATGCCCCAGTTTTTTTGTAGTGTTATTACACTGAGATTACCATGGAAATAAAATTACAAGTAATTGAAATTACAAGTAATGGAAATGGGAAAGTATGAAGAGACTTCCCTCCGCATTTGGTTAATCAGAGGCTGACCTATATTAGGTTACTCTCGTGGTTCTTTGGCATGAAGGTTTCCAGATCATCACAATTTACTCGACGGGATGTTAATCATGTCTTTCAACTGGAGCGAATCTGGGTGGCTCCTTTCTTGAGCCTCGTTGGAATTAGTCTCCCTACGAGTCCAGTAATCAAACACCAACAGGATAGCCTCCTGGTGGAGGGACCACACAACATACATTCACATACATCGCGTCTCACCGTATAAAAATGATGACATGTGCGAATAACTAATATCACAGTCAGATATAGTGCGAAGCACTAAGTGCAGTAAGTAAATGCATTCTTATACAATCATTCAAATGTAAATGCAACATCCACACACAAGTAGATATAAGTTTTGAAAAGCTTGAAATAGCGGCTTAAGCCCTCTTACTGGAGTCCCCAGCAGAGTCGCCACCTGTCGACATCGGGCTTTTTATTTGTTCCTTTCTATCCTTTTCTTTTGGAGTTCTCATGTTAGGTGAGATTTATTTGAAAAAACAAGTTTGAAAAGGTCCGACATGTATATGTCGACGAATTGACTGTAAGAGTCGCCAGTTGGTTTTTTTAAATGGTTACACGAACTCAACCGAGAAAGAGTTTGCAGATTGACCAAGTGGTGTGACACTGCTTGACAGGTCTGTGAAATTGAGATTCATTAGGGTCCGGGGGCTTGATTATGCGGAGGGAAGGTGTTAGGCACCCCTCGACATCCGTGTTACCACGGTGATTGCCACTTTTTAATTTAAACTTATATATGAATGTGTGTGTGTGTAGGTCAATGTGCAATTATTTGGAAGTAGTGCTATGCCTCGTTTGCACACATATACAAAGGGTTTGAATTTTGTATAAAAATTCTCTTTTAACACGATATAGAAATGATGTTTTAGAAAAAGAGATTTTTTAAACCCTTTTTCTCAATAGTAATTGAGGCCTTTGATACTTCCATTTTATTATATGTTCGGCTCGATTGCTTTTATTTTCGAGATGCGAAGCATCTTCGAGAAAATAATATACAAAACAGTGTCAAACTCCTTGTGGGGATATAAGTCATCTAAGGAAATTCAAACACCGTGAATAATTTACAAGCTGGTTACAGCTGAAAATGTCCATCACGGGAATCGAATCTAGATTCAGGAGACTGAATCTGTAATCACATGATTCCTAGGCTCACATGATGTAGCAGTTTGTAGGAAAGCTATAAGCGATATATATATATATATATATATATATATATATATATATATATATATATATGAGCGATCGACCTACACGAAATAAACTCCATGTGGAATTGGAAATGTAAATATATATAAAAGCAATAAATATATATATAGGCGATCAACCGCCACTTAAGTAACTCCGGTAGGGACGAAATGTAAATATATATAAAAGCGATATATATATATATATATATATATATATATATATATATATATATATAGACGATCAACCAACACAAAGTAAACTCCAGGCGGGACTGAAATGTAAATATATATATATGTAATAAAAAGCCATGGACCGAAGTCCGGGCATACGCACACACGCGACTCTTAACGTGAATAACTGTGTGTGAAAAGTAGTGGAGAAAGGCTTTAAGAAATGTATGAAGTCTTACAGTGGGCTGCAAGGAAGACTTCAAATGGCTTTAAATGAATGAACACTCGGTTTCCATCGGGAAAATATAGAAAAACCCAAGCTCACAATTGTTTGAAAAGGGAAAACACTAAGTTTATAGTGTGTACATAAGAAAATGGACAGGGCTTCCTCGCCTTTTTTCTTCTTAAAATGGCCACCCCAAGCCCGCTATTTATAGAGGGTGAGCCGTAGGTGTACCTGCGGTTGCCCGGGGCAATGTGGGTCCCGTCGTCTCGAAGTATGTGTAGTCGAACAATGCATTGTTCGTTCAAACCTTTATAACTTTCAATCTGGGAGTCCGATGGAAACATGTCATACCATTCCAGAAAGCTCTTTCTGAGAGATACATAATGACATAGGGTTTGCCCCTTTTGATTCCGGGAAGATGGGTTCATGATTGAAATAGCTTTCCAGGTCTCCATCAGGCAGTCCATTGAGTTATTTTGCGTAGTTTGCGCTCGAAAGTTAAGATATGGTTTTTGTGGGACTTCTTTTGAAGTAATTTGAGTTGAAATGAGTGTATTTCATTTGAGTTGAAGTTGAGTTGACAAAATGACCATTTTGCCACTCTCGGTGTTATCTCCATTTTTTGTGCAGTTGTAGCAGTCTTTTCTTAGGGTTATCTCTGAGGTTGGCCTGCTATTGACTCTAACTATCCTCAGAGTCATCTCTGAGATTGGCTTGACCTCCCGGGGTTAACTCCGGGCTTTGAACTTGATTTCTCGGGGTTATGTCTGGGGTTGGAGACTGATTTCCCAAGGTTATCTTCGGTGTTGGAAACTGAATCTCGTGGGGTTTGAACTGATGTTGTGGTCCTCCAGGGTTATCTATGGTGTTTGAAAAAGACGCTTTTATTCTCCTATATAGTTAGTAACAAAAAAAAGAAATTTCGAGTGTCTACAACAACTTTGGTCAGAGCACAAAAAATCATACCAGGGAAATAAAAGTTGAAAAATTTATGTTAATCTGCCCCTAATATCATCAGTTATCTGAGCCACAAACTTCATTGTAGAAGAGAATATGCTATTTTGATGCCAGTGCAGCCATATCAATTTGCTCCTCATAGTCCTCCCAATGAAGCTTGCAGCTGCCTTCATCAGAGATTTATATGGCGTTGCAAACAAAATCTCAGTTTTGGTTGGCCAGGGAGTAGTGCAGCTGCGCCACTCCCAAGGCTTAACTGCAGCACAGTTGTGCCAAACTGCAGTCCATTCAAGACACTCTTCTAGTAATTAGAAACTAAAAGCATATATGTAAATGCAATCTAAGATGTAATATTAGCATTTATATGAGTCTGATATATTCAAGCATTCAATGAATTGTTTGGGAAAGAATTTGAAAGGAGGTTTGTAATAGTTTTCAAAACAAAAGTATGTACTTTAAAAATATGAAACAAGTTAGTATATTATTGCAACTACGTACGTGTTGTATGAATGGAAAATATGAACTGTATGTGTTCTTTACGACTCAGTATGATTACTTGTTTTATGTGATAACGTGTAATTAAATGTTGAATGGAATATATAGTTAATATGAGGTTATATATGATATGGATATTATAGGATACGTGAAAAGAAGATAAGCATATAAATTATAAGTGTAGCCATAGAGGAGGCAAGTATCCTAATCCTTTTGCAATTATTTTACGCAAATGATCTTTTAAAAAACAAAATTTTCAAAGTTGTCCATCTATTTGAAAATAGTTTGGATTCCAGTTTGAGAATGAACGGTAACTGAATTGGGAAATTTTTGTAATACACTCTGGGAGCGGTGATATGGAACACAAATGTTGTTCGGAACAAGATAGTATTGATCAATACAGAGCATAAATAGGCTGATCACCCACCGTGCCTGTAAGACCAGATGGTTGACAGATAAATTTCTGATAGAACCTTTTCAAGAAATGAGAAAGAATGTTCATGGTCTATTACCTCTCTGTTATTCAAATGTTGATATTTTCTTACAAGAATATGAATGGTTCAAGATTTATTCAAAATTTCTTTACAATTTAGTTTCATTGTAAGAGCATGATTCAAAGAAAATATTTATTTGTTGTCAAGATAATTGTACATGATATTACTTCTTAAGCAATTGAATGGTCATTCTTGCTTTGTTATAATTTTTTTTAGCAAACCAAGATCATACATAAGGATCTGGTAAGGATAAAGGTAGAGGAAAAGTTGTGGAATAGCTGGAATAATATGTATTACATAGTATTTATAATGTAAATATTTAACTATCATGTAATAAGCACTTAAAGGTCATCGTACCTGGGATAGTAAGACTTTGATGTAATATCTTTATGTAAGTTTGGTATCATATGATGCTGAATGTTAGTTATCGTGAAGCACCGAATACGGGTTTCAAGTACCAAAATTTGGGGGCGTCACAGATTAACCCCATTATACCCTATAGTATGCATAATACTCCAACATAGCGCACAGGGTCAGATGTTTGACAATAAATTTTCGTTGTTATAAGGGTTGTTCATCTCAGTCTTACATCATAAGTTCGTACCACAACAATATGGTTTGGATTGATTTCAAAGAAATGCTATGATTTTAACATATTTTATCAATATTGATCTAGCTGAATCAAGTGACATAAATCTTCAATAACAACTCAGTTCACAAATAATGGAATATTTCATGCTTTAACAATTTAATATTAGTCTAGCCAAAACAGGTGGCATCGACCTAGTACTTAAACAATGTAGGCATAATTGAATTTTAAAGATTGCTTGGACACTTGTACAAATATAAAAGATTTGTATAAGTTTTAGGATTTATTTAATATAAGATCATTGAACAAATTTAGAATTTTCAAACATCGTGAAACAATTATAAGAATTAAAGACAAATAAATGTAAGAACTTGCATATCATTAAAATTATACGAAAGATAAAAACTTGCACAAGGTGCAATAATCAATAATTATCATAGATGTTAAATAAATGTCAATAATTAATCCACTATCATACTTAAAACATAATAAGTCGAGTTTGGAATTTGCCTCTTTCGCTGATTATCGCTACACAATCTAATTTAACCTCTTATAAAAGACCTATCATTAATAAGATTGATCTTGCAATTAGCAAAATATATCTTAACTCATAATATTATTCCTCTAATAATAAATTATCTAACATTTAGTTACATAATCAAACATTAGATAATATCTTAACTCATTAGTAATATTATAGGTCCTTGATAATAATGATATCATGTAATCATTATCTTAAATTTCATCAATATTATTAATCCTTTAATAATATTTTATTCACTTTCTAATATTATTAATCGCTTAATAATATCTTAATCAATTTCTACTATTATTAATCATTTAATAATATTCTAATCCCTTACTAATATTATTAATCCTTTAATAATATTTTAGTCCTTTACTAATATTATTAATCATTTAATAATATTTTAATAACTTACTAATAATAATTTATTAATATTATTAATCATTTAATAATATCTTAATCTTTTATCACTATTATTAATCATTTAATAATATTTTAATCACTTATTAATATTATTAATTATTTAATAATATTTTATCAATTATTATAATTATTAATCATTTAATAATATTTTAATAATTCAAAATATTATTAATCATTTAATAATATTTTAACCACTTATTAATATTATTAATCATATATTATTATTAATCATTTAATAATATTTAAATTATTTATAAATAATTTAATTTAATTATTTATATCTTACTATTTAAATTTTATTTAACACATGTATCATGTCATTCATATAACATTTTATTAAAATGACCAAATTAACCTCATAAAATCTTAATACATCATATAAAGATAATTAATCAATAAAATCACATATAAAAGTTTTATGACTTAATATAACTTAATTTTTCTCACTTATTCTTAGCTCATTCATAGGCATGAAAAATACCAAATCGACTTATTATTTTTATATCTTATGGGAAAACTTAATATATAATATTTTAGTCACAACATAATTTTCTTGCAATTTTCCAAATTCATTTCCTATTTTATATAGGCCAAAACAGTCCAAAACTACAACATTTATTAAAAATTATCCTTGCATCCAAAAAATCTGAAATATATATAGTAGCCTTATAACATCAAACACTACCTCTAGTAAATATTTCACAATTTTCTGGGATGTACATTTCGAGTTCTGATAGTGTCATTTTAAAATCGCATCTTCTTGCACAGTTCATAACTCCATCTCAGAACATAAAAAATTCTCAATTTTGGACAAGAACTAGTTAACTTGATATATTAACATACCGCAAAAGACCTGAATTTTTAAGGCCTTCTAACTGGCCGAAACAGCCCTCACAAAATATGGACAATATGCTTATTAGGGATTTTCTAGTTTTTTGTTGACAAAACTGTTTTGCTAAAAATCATGCCACGGTTGACTCGTTTAACATTTCTAAGTGATTCTACTTGGGTTCATTAGATAACTCATAGATATAACTCTTGGCTTTGACGGATCTCAAAAATAATTTACAGATTTAAAATGGTAGAGGTCCAAAGTGGACTGAAATTTAGGGTTTTTAAGTGTAAAAATAGTTTTTGTTCTTCTTTGGTTTTCAAGCTTATCAACACATAACATGGTAATATCTAATAGTAAAACATGTAGATTCGGCAGCCCCATCCTCTTCTCTCTCAAATATTTTGCTTTCTCTCTCTCTCTCTCTTGTTCTTTAGACTTAAGAAAATGAAGAGATGAAACAAACATTTGCTAATTAAAGGGAGGGGCTATTTATAGCTAGTAAAATATATACATATAACTTATATATACATAAACAAATCTCTCTATGTCTTAGAAAATCACAAGCTAAATATTTAATTTTATTAAGCTAGGGAGCTAAAGAGACAAAGCCTAGAGATTTTGTAAACAACTTTAGATTTTGGGAAGAAAAAATTAAATGACCATGTGCTCTTTCTCTCCTCTTACTTCCCCGACTCCTTCCCCTTTTTGGTCCATTTTTTGTTTTCTTTTTAATGCTTTAATTGCTTATTTTATCTTCGAGAATTTCTATTTTATTTGGGCTAAGGTTTGGGCTGATTAAATTATTTATTTGGGCTTTTTATTAAATTGTTTGGGCCATTTGAAATATCATATGCCCAAAACATTTATTTTATCTTACCCTAGATATTTAATTATGATTTCTAGTCCACTTACATTGGACTTTAAATAATTACTCATATAGATTTAATTATATAACCTAATTAGACTTGCTTTAATTAGGTTTAAAATAATAATAGGTTAAGATATTAAAATAATTCCTTTAGGCTAGTTTTCAAGTATATAATTTAAATTCTTGGACTCTTCAAATAAATATAATACTTAGGTTATTTAATTTGTATTCCTTTAATATTTATAGTTATGTCACAACGCTTTCATCTCAAGCTTAGTTAGTTAGTAACATATAAATTCAACAAAATAAATTCCTATCTCCTAGCTTTCCTTTTTGTTCCACTAATTCATTAACTTAATTAGCCCTAATTGACTTGATAAATTATTACACATATTTATCCACTTTATATTAGTCATACTAATTAATCACTTAATGATCATAAATCTTTTCATTTACCATACAAGGTCAATATTCAAGCTATTTTAATTTACAACATAAGTTTATCTTGTTTTTCCTTAATCAACTTAAAATAATTAAATTAACTAACTTGCTTAATTCATATCATATAACACATATTCACTCATATGCTTAAGATGATTCCTAAAAAAATTATTCATATATATATATATATATAAATAATCTTTATTGTAGAGCATAAAATTCTCGGTCCTTATATATGTTGTATAGGATACGTGAAGTGCAAATATCTATAAGTGGTTAATCTATTATTGGTAATCAACGATCAAGGCAAGTCTGTCAGTTTCTATTTGCTATATGAACTTGATAATTGATTGATTGAAATCTGTTCTACTATGAGTATGTTGAATTATATATGATGTGTATATGAAATACGAAAGTCAATCTATGACTATGTTGATTGAATTAGTCTCTATACTTGTTATGTGAGATGCAACATGTATGATATATTAGAATGATTATGATTGTATAAAATGAGCATGATATTGTGTGTTATGTGAAGCATGAAAGCTGTTTGATTTGCTGAGTTGTCGAGCTCAAATATGCAAAAATAACCTTTTTGTAGGTTAAAGATACAATGACGTATTATCTGCCACTTGGATGGCAAGGATCAAAAGGTATAAAATAAATTTTCTTTAGCTAGAAATTATTTAGAATTATGCTAAAGGTTTACAATGCTTGTAGTTAACCATTTATGATGTATGAGGTAATGTTAGGTTGTAAATATTGAATTATTCGATAGATAAAGGATATTGTAATGAGACGTGTAAACTTATATAATAAGTCTGTCAACGTGAATCCTAAAATAAATGTTATTCTAAGATATGTAATCGTAAAGGTTGTGATTCAGGGAAATAAAGAAAGAAGACAAAGAAGTTCCGCACTATTATTAATTATATCATCGATTAATGATTTAAAGTTAGAATGTAAATGTATTGCTAATGACCAAAGTCGATAGTGGATTTGTTAAGATTTTGGGGTCTTTATAACAACCCAAAGGCTCAAAGATGAAGAGGCTATGAAAGATGTTATATCTAAGCCTAGTAAGGATAGTGATTCAGCAAAGAAGGCTTGTACGCCGAAAGCACATGAGATTGAGGATGAAATAGTTATCTTGGCTAAAAATCCAAAACAAATTGAAGACAATAAGGAAGAAAGGGCTATGAAGGCTCACTTACCCGAGCTTTAAAAAAACAATAACAACCAGGTTAGGAGATGGCTGATGAGCCAGAACTCCAAGCAAATGGTGAAGATCAAATTATGGAAGTCCAAGTTCCAGATCAAAGGAATCAAAGAAAAGAAAAAGGTCAATAAGAGGTACAAAGAAGGAAGAGAATGAAGAAAATAGAATTCGCATGGAGAAGAAGAAGAAAAAGAAAGTATAGAATAAGAAAAGAAAGAAAGAACTTTGAGGAAAGCAAAAGAGGAGGAAAATAAAAAAAAAGAAAATCGACAAAAAGAAAAGAAGAAAGGTGCAAATCAAGAGAAGAAGAGTCATCGTAAAAAAATCCACCAGAACATCCAGCTATTTAGAGATGGATAGAAGCACCACTCTCTATAATCATAAGAGTGTTCAGTTATTGAACTTTATCCCTATTTTTCGATTGCTAAGAGCCATATATCTGAATGATCAAAGTTTTAAATGATGAAGCCAATCGACGTTTCCCAATCGCAATCTCTTGTTACCCAAAATTTCCCGAAGGTGCTATCATTCGCAACGTTGTTAATCTACAACGAGCCCTTCTATCCAGTGTATCTCAACTCTCTGTTCGTAGAGTCCCAACACTCTACGAACAATAATCAAAACACCATTTTTCCAGTCGTAAAGTTCTAATACTCTACTGACCATGCAAACTTACCCAACTCTCCGATCGTTGAGTTTTAATATATTAAGATTATTGATTAACATACTTCCTCTAGTACGCAAACTCTTGTACCCATTTCCTTTTCATTTCCCACGTCAGATCAAGACTCCAAACCATCTGATCCTTCAGACATCTCTTCTTCGACCTAGAATACAAATGTGCCATAAGACACAATGTAAATCCCTATAGGTTACATCTCCGACCACTACCCACTGAGATTCTTCCTTCAAAACATATCTCATCTTGACATAAATTTGGCCTTCTTTCGTACTTTTGAAGCACAATGACTAATTTTAAAGAATATTCAACAAAAGAGTGAGAACTTCATCGAAGTCATGATAGCTAAAATTCTTAACCTCCGTTCTGCCTTTAAAGATAACTCCAACATGTGACTGTTGTTTCCCTAGATGATATGATAACAAAAAGGGGGAGAAAAATAGTAAGGAATAAGTAGGAGAGTAAGAGTAAGGAGAAAGTTAAAGTTCATAATAATAGGTGAAATGTGTTGGGTAAAATCTAGTTATGTACAACACGCAAGTATACGTGGTCAAAAAGTAATAAAGTGATGAGTAGAGTATCGTTCCCACAGAGACAATTTAGTAAGAAACTTAACTTCACATTTATCAATTTTCTATTAATCCTAATTTGATTAAACTATCCAATTCACTGATTAAAAATTATAGAAACTAAATTAAAAACAAATAAACTACCACAAACTAATCACCAATATCAAAATCTGGAAATTTTAAACAGTTAATGGAGAATTAGACTTATGACTTCACCCTAAGCTTCACTTTGATTTTAACACCTTTATTCTAATTTAATTCACGAACCCAGTTTATTAATCTAGAACACGAACGTAGTATTAACCACCTCTCGATGAACTAATACCGTATTAACGTAAATCCACAATTAAGATAGAAACACGTTAAACACCTTAATCAACTAACTCACTATATCTCTATGTGAATTACAATTAAAGAAGGTTTAAGAATAGGTTCTCTATCCGATTACATGCGATGTCAAGCATATCTCTACCTTAACATTCATCAAGATTCTGCTATTCACAAAATTCATGAACACATGCTATATCAACTAGGTCTAAATTTGCATATCCTCTCTCGATTCCATACTAATCCACAAAGAATTTTTGATTAGGCAATTCATAGATTCAAGCTCAAATCAATATAGATAAACTGGAAATAGCTTATTAAATTGGAAATCAAAGTTTACAAAATCATAGATTCACTCAAAGATCCATCATAAGCCTAAAAAGTGAATTAGTTCATAATAAATGAAATAAACACTGAATAAATCATGGAAATCCATTCTTTCAATTACAAATAATAGCCTAAGATGAAGAATATTGAAAACACCCTTCACGTAGCCTAGAATCACAATCGTCTCGAAAATCTCCTTGAAATACTCCTCCAACGCTTGCTTAGAAAAACTAAGATTAATCTACGTAATTTGCCTTGTGTGTTTTCAATCCATTGTTTGTTGTTAATTATAAACTTCAACATGTATTCTGATTACAATTCCATGCCAATATGAGTCCCAAAATATCACCATCACTTAAGCTCCACATTTGTAGCATTAGAAACCAACTAGGATACCCTTCTATTCACGTACCCAAGCCCCAGATTGGGTCTCTCCTTTGTAATAGCAAGCCCCGACTTGCTAGCAGTCTGCTAATCATCCCAGGACCCAAGCCCTGGCTTTCTTTCAAGGCCAATAAGAGCAATCCCCAGCTTGCTATGCTACTGAAAATCTGATGCACTATCCTCTACTAAAACAATCATAACTTTTAATCCGGGAGGAGCTATGAGACCTGCCACCTATCAAATCGAAGCTATCGACGAGATCTATAACTAGCAGATGAAGGTCAAAATTGGACTGGAAGTAGCTTGTGTGTATGACAAACATAACAACTCTTAGCTTTGTCTTTGTTGATAAAAAGGCAATAATCTCGCATCCGAACTTTTGATTGGAATGATTCAAGACGTTCCTGAAACCTAAGAAAGAGTTCTACAACATAGTCCAAGTTCCACGCTAAGAACATGAAATTAACATGAAGGCCCGAACGATATCCAGAATTGCTTTTCCTTATGTTTTCGTACTAATAGTTGCTCACTCAGCTTCCAAACATATAATCTACAAAATGAAAACAAAATGCATGAAAAGTAACTAAGAAACACGAGATTAAGCAAATAATTCAAGTAATAGATACCGAAAAAGTAGGTATAAAACTTACTTATCAAAATGCGAGAACATGTAAAGAAAAAATATGGGAGCAAGTGCAAAGGAGGTGAAGATATAATATGAGGGTGAGATAAGTAATTAGAAGTAGACAAGACGTTGCAGTAAAGGGGAGATTGATAAGAATATGGAAAAGCGAAGAAGAAAAAAAGGAAGTCAAACAAAGCAAAGCAACCAAAGTAGCAGCAACAAGACAGAAGGAGAAGAAGCTCAATGAGGTAGGAAGAGAAGAAAAGAGTAAGAAATACGAACTTATCTAGAAGAAACAATAAACAAAAGTCACAAACTAGGGGGGAGCAAGATCAGGTCTGATGGAAGATGGCAAAGATAGAGGGAGTAGGAAGACATCAAAAGAAAATAAAGAATCAAAATGCAAAAAGACCAACTAGGAAGCCAGATGCTGGAAGCAAATGAGTAAGTAAGTCATAATTTATCTTTGGATAGGTTATATTATATAATCATTATTATTTAATCAACAAACTCATCATTTCAAGACTATGATACAATACCTTACTTGTATTTTAATTTTAATTGTTTTATTAATTTAATTTAATTAAATATTTATTGAATTATTTAAATATTTAATGGATGTGTTTATAGTTGAATTTGTAATTGTTCAAATTTGATTCGATTTGGTTAATTGTTTGTTAAATAAATAATTAAGGAAATTAATTATTTTGCTAATTTAATTTAATTATTAAGTTAGAGAGTTTTGATTAATTGAATTATTATTCTTTTATTGGAATTTGTAACTTAAAAAGATGTGTTAGTTGAATTAAATAAAGTTATAATTATATAGAAAATTATAATTTTGGTGGTATTGATTTATGTGATGAAGTGATTTAATAAATTGTTATTAAGATTAATTTAATTTGGTAAAGTGTGACAAATAACCTTTTATAAAGGAGTTATTAAAATAACTTAAAAGAATTTTAATTCAGTTTTGCCAAACAAGGCCTAATGCCTATTAAGTCTTTAATCTATTTGTGTTTTACCAAACAAGGCATAAGGATTAATTGATTTTTTTTAGTGGTTAGCCAAACAAGCCTTATGGCTTTTGATTTCAAAACTCAAATAACTGATATCAGTTATGTTTATATTTATATTATATAATTAATATATATTATATCGTATATACGTTATTTGTTAAGACGTAAGGATAGAGGAGAGAGGTAGAGAGAGAAGAAAGAAAACTCAGGAAGAAGAAGAAGAAGAAGAAGAAAAAAGAAGAGAAGAAGAGAGAGAAATTTAGAGATTGGAGAATAGAAATGAATAGCCATATTATCTTCTTCAAAGGTATTCTCCTATTTCTTTTAGTTTTAAAAGTTTTAGCTTTCTCCTATTTCTCTGTAAAATTCTTGTGATAAGATAATTGTTGATTTTATGTGTGTTCATGTGATAAACTAGTGTTGTAAGGTTATTTTCATAGGATATATATGATTATAATCAATGTATTGTGGTTATGTATGTAGTTGTGAAGAAAATCTTTTACTGTAGAGTTTTGTGAATATATATTATTTAGCTTAAAGTAGAAATTGAGGGTTAATTAGTTGTTTAGTTGTTAAATTGACCATTTAATTTGATAGAGTAGTATATATATACTTTGATAAAATGCTTTAAATTAATGGTTTTGGTTGAAAAACAAAATTTACAGTGTTGATTTTCATTGAAATATCAAAAAGTAAGTTTTTAACCAAAAATAGTGAAATTTGGTGTGTTAATTTTGTTGTTTATGTTGTTGTATGGGTAGAAACATGTTAGGAATTCTTGAATTATGTTTACATGAAGTTTTTGTATGAATTGTATATGATTTATTCTGTTAGAAACTAGCTTGTAAGCCAAAATTGGGCTTTTTTCCTGACATCATTCAAATTTGTCAAAAATCATAGAAGCCATTTAATGTTTTGCTGTGTGATGTTGTTAGTGTTAATTTAAGCAGCGCAATGCTATGCCACATACCTGGTTTTTTGTTGTTTTTCCTGCTTTAATTCATAGTTTGTTCCCAGCCATGAAGCGCATACAAAATGTAAATCGTGGCAAGCCATGTGAAGTAAGCGAATGGTCTGACAAAGTGTAATTTTTTATACACGAAATTTTAAGAATTGTTATGTGATAATAGTAGAAATGTAAAATGTTGATTTTAATGTTTCTATACCTAGAATGAACATGTTATTAACAATTAAACGTACTTAGTTATGTTTGTAAAATGGTAATGGCTAACTACGTCATGATGACATATGTTTATAGGATATTGTGATTCGTATTGATTCGGTTTAGCCTACGAGCAAGGCAAGTTTTCTAATCCTTTATCTCGTTGAACTAATTATTGTTTCCAATCCTATTACCTTATAATGATGTAAATTATTCTTGAGCAAGTAATTCTTGTTGTTTAGCATGTGTAACTATATATACTAATGTCGAATATTTCTATCGTTCAAATTGCTATGCATGCTTAGTATTGAATTCTAATTAACCTTGACTTAATATTGTTTAAGCAAGGAGTGTTATAGTTATTCAAATTGTATGCTATTAGATTATTCCTAAAGCATGACTTTAGTTTACTATGATTGATTCAATCACGATTATTCTATAGTGTAATGTTATTGGTGTTATTCAACTAATCCTTAGTTGATGTTCATTGAATTCCAAATTACCTTGAAAGCTTATCCAAACCAAACTTCCTTTGGTGCGGACTTGTACTCTAAATACTGAGATGAACAACCCTATTGTTATGATTAGGGGTTAACTTACGCGTAGCGTTAAAATGTTTGTGCACAATACATTATACGAAGGGCTGATCCCCCTAAGTACGAGGTCCTTATAGTCTTATGACTGTTAAAGTTGGAGTTGAAAGATTACTTGCAACTGTGGACGTAGTTCGTGGTCTTACGACCCTCAATGATGTATATTTTCCATATCTTGGAATTTCAGTTTCTGATTATTGTTGATAGAGTACTATTCATTGTTGATGAGTCTATTTTGGCAGTTATTATTGCTATACTCCTATTGATTTCATATTATATCCAGTGAGCAATTGTTTTGCTCACTCTTGCATATTTATAAACTCATTGCAGCTAAAGAAGAGAAGGTAGATGAACCTTCGACTAGCAAAGGAAAGGGAAAAATGTGCAAGTGATGAAGACTTGTAACTTTTACTTTAGACTTGTATTATGATGATCTTAGACTTGGTTTTAATGAAGTTTATTTAATTTCGCATTTGAATGATTGTATTTTAAGGTTAGATAACCTGGGAGATTTTATTATGTAACCCTTTAATGGGAAAGGTTTTATTTATCCAGTTTTATTGTGATTGGGTAGTTAGATATGAATGTTTTATTAAGTGAACACCAGATCCTGTGGGAATGAAGTACCTAGATTTGGGGGTGTCATAGGTTGGTATCAAAGCTTTAGGTTATGAACCTTAGGTGGGGGAAAAAGCCTTAGGAAGTAACCTTTGAAAAGATAGTGATGATAAACTCTTATCGAGTTTTAGGAAAGAGAAAGTAATAAAACACTTATGTGCTTATGTGATTACAACTTATGTGCTCATGAGTGTCGAGTAGTAATGATTAGTAATTAAAATTTAAACTTTGGTTGATAGGATGGCTAATGTAGGAGAATCCCGTCAGGATAGAGAGGAGGAGCCTTGAGATATTCAGGTGATTTGGGAACAACTACTGCCACGGGAAACAGTTCCGTCGGTCATAGTAGTTGAGCAGGAGAGAGTCCCTGATGAGGATGATGAGATAGAGACGGATGAGGAGGATCCCGTGGAGTTGCCACAGTCGGAGGATGAGGAGGACGAGGAGGAAGAGCTTCCACTTGATTCGATAGCTGCTCGTATGTACGACGAGGTGTATGATCGCAATGTGGAACTTCAAGATACTGTCGAGGAGTTACGAGAGATAGTAGCTGAACAACAGACTTCGATGGCACAGAAAGACGATGAGATCCAGGATCGAGAAGAACGACTGAACAACGTTGAAGAGAAGCTGGTCCACATTGAAGGAGAGAATGAGCGAATGATGGAGAAGATTGCAGAACTGGAGAATAAGCTGAAAGAAGAATCTACAAAAAGGCAAGAGCCGAAGACGCGTACAGTGAAGCTTATCAACGAGCCGGAATAGTAGAGAGTGATGCACAAGCCAAGAGGAGGAAGATGGAAGAAATGAGCAACGTATTCAACACCGTGGTCAATCGAGCTCAAGATCGAGTCATGAGTTATCCGATTCAATTCGAGACGCTACCATCATACGTATTGGATCGCCGAACAATGTTTCAAATTATGGAGGAAGAGCGTCGTAAGGCTACGCAGTATCTTAGTAGGACATTGTAGAGATTGTAATTGATAGGTGATTTTGAAAATAAACGAAATGTAAATCCCGGGTATGATAACCAATGGGATAGATGATGATGATGATATCCTGAAACTGTTATAGTTCAGGAAAGTAATGTAAATAGCAGTGATGCTATTGTCTTGATGTTTTAGATGATGAATGAATAAAAATTATTATTTTATTCAAAGTGTTAAGTGTTATGTGTTACATGATAAACTTTTATGATTGAATAACATTTGATGGGTTTATTTTAACAGAAAATGGCTTCAAGACGTCAACCATCACGACGGAGAACCACTGAGGAAAACAACAACAATAATGTGGAAGGAAACCCGGTTCAGCAGCTAGTGACGTTACTGACGGGTGCTTTGCAGAATCAACCTCAGAATCAAGGTACTACGTTTAAGGACTTCAAGGCGGTTGGACCACCAAAATTCCGAGGGTCCATGAATCCAGTTGAAGCACAAACTTGGATTATGGAAATTGAGAAGGTTTTTGATGTGGCTAGGGTAGAGGAGAATCAGAAGACTGCTTTTGCAACGTTTATGTTGAAAGAGGAGGCTAGCTATTGGTGGCAGGCCAACAAAACTCGGGAAGGACCAGGAGTAATGACCTGGGATAGGTTTAAGGAGTTGTTTTTCGAGACCTATTTCCCAGAGAGTTCAAAGAGTCAGTTGGAAGTACAGTTTTTAAAACTGAAGCAGGGAACAATGTCGGTGTTAGAGTATGCCACGAAATTCAACGAGTTGGCGAGATTTGTGCCATATCAGGTCAAGACAGACGAGCGCAAGGCGAAAGAGGTTTTGAAAGAGGACTGAAACCCCGGTTGTCTAAATAGGGTCTCCTGTTCCAATTGAAGACATTTGCAAAGTAGATGATGGAGAAGGCGATTCTCATTTGAAAGTGGAGGCGAGGCGATAACAAAGCATAATCAAAAGAGAGAAAGAAGAAAAGTGAAGGTGAAGCTAAGAGTGGGGTAATGTAGTAGTAATGGCAACAACCTCAAGAGAAAGTGGAATGGGAATGGAGGAGCTGGAAATCAAGAAAGAAACCAACAAAATAAGAAGTTGAAGCATGTGCTACGTGCGAAAAGTTTCATAAGGGAGTGTGTTTCTTTGGGGAAGCGAGTATGCTTAATTATGGCCAAGAGGGTCACATCGCCCCAAATTGCACTCAAGCTAAGAAGAATGTGTGCTTCACATGCGGATCCAAGGATCACTTTGCTCGTGAATGCCCTAAGAAGAAATTTGGTGAGACAAATGGGAGCAAGGAAATGCTAGTGGAGGTGCGTTGGCTATTCTTTGGACCAACAACAACAAATAAGCCCACAAACGGAACCTTCAACATGAATGTGCAAGATGTTGTGCAATCAAAGGATGTGGTGTGTGTGTATTATCCGATCAATGATATTGATGCTTATGTATTATTTGATTCAAAGGGTGCTACTTGCTCATTTATATCGATGAATTTGCTATAAGATTAGAATTACCTAGTGAAGAATTGAAATTTCCTTTAAATATAGAAATTGCGAATAAGGAAGTAGTTCATGTTAGGTTCGTATACAAGAACTGTAGGGTGAATATTAAGGGAAATATTTTGATGGTAGATTTGATTCCAATTAGGCTAGGAGAGTTTGATGTTATTTTGGGAATGGATTGGTTATTCAATTATGGAGCGATAATTGACTGCCAAAAGAAAGTGTAAACCTTATGACTCGTCAAAGGTAGTATTCAATGGTAGCAAATCGCCTAGACAAATGAGATGTTAACGAGCGATTATGCAAGCCAAGAAGTTGTTAAGTAAAAGGTTGTGTGGGTTATTTAGCTTACATAGTTGATACTCGGAAGAAGAGTGTGAAATTGGAAGAAATACCAAGAGTAGTTAGGGAGTTTGTGGACGTGTTTCGAGAGGATTTTCAGAGACTTCCACCGACGACAGAGAAATCGAGTTCGTGATCGACTTAGCGCTGTGAACCGCTCCGATATCGAAGGCCCCATCTGAGAATGGCTCTCGGTGGAGATGAAAGAACTAATGGAACAACTACAAGAATTCATTGGACAAGAAATATATTCAACGAGTGTGTGTCACCAGGGAGAACCGGTGTTATTTGTGAAGAAGAAGGATGGGTCAATGCATCTTTGCATTAATTATAGGGAGTTAAACAAAGTCACTATTAAGAATAAGTATCCATTGTTGAGAATAGATGACTTGTTTGATCAATTGAAGGGCGCTAGATATTTCTCAAAAATAGATTTGAGAAGTTGGTATCATCAACTAAAAGTAAGGAAGGAGGATGTACCGAAGATGGCATTCCGAACTCGGTATGGACATTACGAATTTTTGGTGATGTCTTTTGGTTTGACAAACGCCCCTGCAGCATTCATGGATTTAATGAATAGGGTGTTTAAACCATTGTTAGACAAGTTTGTGGTGCTGTTTATTGATGATATTCTGGTGTACTCTGGAACTTAAGAAGAACATGTGGAACACTTACGTCTAATGCTGGAGACGCTAAGGAAGGAAAAGTTGTATGCAAAATTCTCTAAATGTGAATTTTGGTTGGAACGTGTACAATTTCTTGGGCACGTAATTGATAAGGATGGAATTTCAGTGGATCCATCAAAGGTTGAAGCTGTGATAAATTGGGAACAACCAAGAACTCCATCGAAGTGAGAAGTTTCTTGGGATTAGCGAGGGTATTATAGAAGGTTTATTCAGATTTTCCAAGATTGCTACTTCGTTGATAAATTTGACGAGAAAATCATAAAATTTGTTTGGACGAAGAAATGTGAAGAAAGTTTTAAGAATTAAAAAAGAAGCTAAGTATGGCACCTATGTTATCATTACCGGATAATCTGAGAAATTTTGTGGTTTATAGTGATGCTTCACACAAGGGATTAGGATGTGTCCTTATACAGAACGGGAAAGTCATCGCGTATGCATCAAGGAAGTTGAAGGACTATGAAAAAAGGGTATCCGACTCATGATTTAGAGTTGGTGGCGGTTGTGTTCAGACTAAAGATATGGAGACACTATCTCTACGGGAGAAAAATGTGAGATCTACACGGACCATAAAAGTCAAAGTACATTTTCACTCAAAAGGACTGAACATGTGTCAAAGAAGATGGATGGAATGATAAAAGATTATGATTGTGAGATCTTTTATCATCCGGGAAAAGCTAATGTGGTTCTGAGATGCCTTGAGTAGAAAAGGCAGAGAGAGAAGTTGATGATGTTAAGCGATAAGGAGGAGCTTATTACAAAGAATGTTAAGGTTAGAGTTGGAAATCAAATTTCCAAAAGAATCAGATGAAAAATTGTTCCAGATGGAAGCCGGTCAAACTTTGGTGGACAAAGTGAAGAACGCTCAACTGCAGGATGAGGAATGCAAGAAAAAATAAGAGAAAGTGTGGTCGAGGGAAAAGAAACAAAGTACAAAGTTGATACTGAGGAGATCTTTAAGATTTGAAGGGACGAATATGGGTTCAGTGATTCAGAGATTAAAGAAGACATCTTGATGAAGCCCATAACTCGAGATATTGATTCATCCGAGAAGTACAAAGATGTATCAAGATTTGCGATGACATTTTGGTGGCTCAAATATGAAAAGAGACGTTTCTGAGAATGCGTTGCAAAGTGCTTGACATGTCGAGAAAGTGAAGGCCAGAACATCAAAGACCAAGAGGATTACTTCAACCGTTGGAGATACCGGAATGGAAATGGGAACATATCACAATGGATTTTGTGGTAGGTCTTCCAACAACTCGAAAGGATACGATGCGATTTGGGTGATAGGAGATAGATTGACAAAATCGCACACTTTTGCCAATAAAGATTAGATTTAATCTTGATCGGTGGAAAGGTTATATGTTAAAGAGATCGTTGCAAGACATGGAGTTCCAATATCAATAGTGTCGGATAGAGATCCGAGGTTCACATCAAATTTTGGAAGAGACTACAAGAATGTATGGGAACACGATTGAAGAATGAGCATACGACATATCATCCGAAGCAGATGATGGGCAAAGCGAAAGAACGATTCGGACATTGGAAGATATGTTGAGAGCGTGCATCATGGATTTCAAAGGAAGTGGGATGAACAATTATCGTTAGTGGAATTTTTCTACAATAATGAGTTACCACTACAAGCATTCGGCATATGCTTATTTACGAAGCATTATATCTGGCAGGAAGTGCAGAACTCCCCTTTGTCTTTGGGATGAAGTTGGTGAATGTCAACTATTAGGACCAGAACTGGTACAACAAATTGCTGAGGTTGTCAAACTCATCAGAACAAGATTGATAGCTGCTCAAGACAAACAAAAGAAATATGCTGATCAACACAGATAAGATCGTGCATTTGATGTAGGGAATTACGTATTCCTAAAAGTTTCTCCTTGGAAGGGGAAGATTCGTTTTGGTAAAAAGGGAAAACTAAGTCTGAGGTTTATTGGACCCTTTAAAGTGGTGAGGAAAGTTGGAGAGGTAGCTTACGAGGTAGCTATACCTCCAGAATTACAAAATAATTATAATATTTTTCACGTTTCGGTGTTACGACCACATAAACCTGATTACAAGCACGTGATCGAGTAAGAACCATTGCATTTTGAGAAAGACTTGTCCTATAAATAGGTTCATATGCAGATAGTCGACAGGAAAGAACAAGTGCTCAGGAATAAGGTGATACCTTCTGTAAAGGTAGTATGGAGGAACCACAATGTCGAAGAGGCCACGTGGGAACTTGAAGCTGAAATGATGAAGAATTACCCTGAGTTGTTTGTTTAATCCGTGTCTTCGATTCTGGGGACATAATCTTTGTAAGTAGGGGAGAATGTGACGAATGAATTGTTTGAATTGTGATTCGGGGACATAATACTTGTAAGGAGGAATGATGTAACATTCCGTAATTTTAATTATTTTATTAAATATTTATTGAATTATTTAAATATTTAATGGATGTGTTTATGGTTGAATTTGTAATTGTTCAAATTTGATTCGATTTGGTTAATTGTTTGTTAAATAAATAATTAAGGAAATTAATTATTTTGCTAATTTAATTTAATTATTAAGTTAGAGAGTTTTGATTAATTGAATTACTATTCTTTTATTTGAATTTGTAACTAAAAAGATGTGTTAGTTGAATTAAATAAAGTTATAATTATATAGAAAATTATAATTTTGGTGGTATTGATTTATGTGATGAAGTGATTTAATAAATTATTATTAAGATTAATTTAATTTGGTAAAGTGTGACAAATAACCTTTTATAAAGAAGTTATTTAAATAACTTAAAAGAATTTTAATTCAGTTTTGCCAAACAAGGCCTAATGCCTATTAAGTCTTTAATCTATTTGTGTTTTACCAAACAAGGCATAAGGATTAATTGATTTTTTTTAGTAGTTAGCCAAACAAGCCTTATGGCTTTTGATTTCAAAACTCAAATAACTGATATCATTTATGTTTATATTTATATTATATAATTAATATATATTATATTCTATATACGTTATTTGTTAAGACGTAAGAATAGAGGAGAGAGGTAAAAGAGAAGAAAGAAAACTCAGAGGAAGAAGAAGAGAAGAAGAAGAAGAGAAGAAGAAGAGAAGAAGAAAAGAAGAGAGGAAGAATGGCTAGAGATTGGAGAATAGAAAGGAATAGCCATATCATCTTCTTCAAGGTATTCTCCTATTTCTTTTAGTTTTAAAAGTTTTAGCTTTCTCCTATTTCTTTGTAAAATTCTTGTGATAAGATAATTGTTGATTTTATGTGTGTTCATGTGATAAACTAGTGTTGTAAGGTTATTTTCATAGGATATATATGATTATAATCAATGTATTGTGGTTATGTATGTAGTTGTGAAGAAAACCTTTTTACAGAGAGTTTTTGTGAATATATATTGTTTAGCTTAAAGTAGAAATTGAGGGTTAATTAGTTGTTTAGTTGTTAAATTGACCATTTAATTTGATAGAGTATGTATATACTTTGATAAAATGCTTTAAATTAATGGTTTTGGTTGAAAAACAAAATTTACCGTGTTGATTTTCATTGAAATATCAAAAAGTAAGTTTTTAACCAAAAATAGTGAAATTTGGTGTGTTAATTTTGTTGTTTATGTTGTTGTATGGGTAGAAACATGTTAGAATTCTTGAATTATGTTTACATGAAGTTTTTTATATGAATTGTATGTGATTTAGTCCGTTAGAAACTGAGCTTGTAGGCAAAATTGGCTTTTTTCACCTTTATTAGATGGTGTCGGTCAGCTAACGAAATTTAGCCATGTATGCAATACGCTGACCAAAGAATGTAGTTTTTGTGTCGGCCAAGACACACGACCATACCACAACAGCGGATTTGTAGTTTTGTTCCCCATGCATACACGCCGTTTCACGCCACGCATCGACCACCCAAAGTGTAAATCGTGGCGCATGGCAATCATGAGTTAGCGAGAATGGTCTGACAAGTGTACTTTTTAATACGAAATTTTAAAATTGTTATGTGATAATAGTAGAGAAATGTAAAATGTTGATTTTAATGTTTCTATACCTAGAATGAACATGTTATTAACAATTAAATTGTTTTGTAACTTGATTATGTGATTAAAATCCAATTTTAAATGATGAACGTACTTAGTTATGTTTGTAAAATGGTAATGGCTAACTATGTCATGATGACATATGTTTATAGGATATTGTGATTCAGATTGATTCGGTTTATCCTACGAGCAATGCAAGAAAGTTTTCTAATCCTTTATCTCGTTGAACTAATTATTGTTTCCAATCCGATTACCTTATAATGATGTAAATTATTCTTGAGCAAGTTATTCTTGTTGTTTTGTTTAGCATATGCAACTATATATACTAATGTCGAACATTTCTATCGTTCAAATTGCAATGCATGCGTAGTATTCAATTCTATTTAACCTTGGCTTAGTATTGTTTAAGCAAGGAGTGTTATAGTTATTCAAATTGTATACTATTAGATTATTCCTAAAGCATGACTTTAGTTTACTATGATTGATTCAATCACGATTATTCTATAGTGTAATGTTATTGGTGTTATTCAACTAATCCTTAGTTGATGTTCGTTGAATTCCAAATTACCTTGAAAGCTTATCCAAACCAAACTTCCTTTGGTGCGGACTTGTACTCTAAATACTGAGATGAACAACCCTATTGTTATGATTAGGGGTTAACTTATGCGTAGCGTTAAAATGTTTGTGCAAAATACATTGTACGAAGGGCTGATCCCCCTAAGTACGAGGTCCTTATAGTCTCATGACTGTTAAAGTTGGAGTTGAAAGATTATTTTCAACTGTGGATGTAGTTCGTGGTCTTACGACCCTTAGTGATGTATATTTTCCATATCTTGGAATTTCAGTTTCTAATTATTGTTGATAGAGTACTATTCATTGTTGATGAGTCTATTTTGGCAGTTATTTTTGCTATACTCCTATTGATGTCATATTATATCCAGTGAGCAATTGTTTTACTCACTCTTGTATATTTATAAACGCATTGCAGCTAAAGAAGAGAAGGTAGATGAACCTTCGATTAGCAAAGGAAAGGGAAAAAATGTGCAAGTGATGAAGACTTGTAACTTTTACTTTAGACTTGTATTATGTTGATCTTAGACTTGGTTTTAATGAAGTTTATTTAATTTCAAGGATTATAGAAGCAATACTTACCATAGTAAGTTTAGATTTAAGAATTTGAAAAGAATTAACATACGAAAACTGCAAATGGATTTTCACCTCTCATACAGTACGTAATCCGCGTGAGGCAAAGTTATTCCATATTTACCAAAGGATGAATACTGAAAAATAGTATTCTTTATGAATATGAAAGGAATAATACCCCTTACCTTAGTAGAAAGCTGGATACTGCAAAAGTGAAGCAGCAGAATACTCTTCTTCTTGCTCTCTATAGTTTCTCTTGTGAATCTCAGTGAATTGATGAGAATGAAAGAAGAATTAAGCTTTTATTTATAGGAGAATGGACTAAATAGTAACTAATTCACGAACGGTCCAGATTGGTTCACTATTAGAATGGATGGTCCATATTGATTACTATTAAAACCATAACCGACGGTCCAGATTGATTTACTTTTACAACCACCACCGACGGTCTAGATTGATTTACTTTTAAAACTACCACCGACAGTCCAGATTGATTTACTTTTAAAACCACCACTGACGGACCATATTGATTTACTTTTTAAAACCACCATCAATGGTCCAGATTGATTTACTATTAAAACCACCATCAATGGCCCAGATTGATTTACTATTAAAATAACCATCAATGGTCCAAATTGAATTACTATTTAAACCACCACCAATGGTCCAGATTAATTTAACTTATTACACTTTAGTACCCCTAAAGTTTACCAAGTTTGCATTATTTCCCTCTAACTTTTGTAATTCACTTATCTTCAATAAACACATTCTTAATACTTCAACAATTATTCATCATTAATATTATAACTCACAATATTTAATAATCTGATCGTTCCTAGGAAAGAGGGGGCTTTCTAATAAGGATTTCTCCCTATTGGCGCGCAATTAGGTGACCAATCCTCTCCTCGATAGAACTTTCTAGACATTGTCAATATTACAAATAATAAAATGAATAACTTTGTTGTCTCAATTATTGAATTAATAATATAAAATATTATGCAGATGATAATGTGACAATAATTAAATCAAATAATGTGAGATTCTATGCAACAATTACTGTAGCAATAATTGAGTACAACTGAGTGACTTCTCACGTAAGCATCAATAATTAATACCGTGTGCTACTATGCAACCATGCGTATTACTGTACTTTTACCACCGGGTAGTTCAATAGTTTAACGGTAAAACTTCTGCCGTTATTTTTATAAAAAGATATATCTGTCATTTTCTAACTACGACAATACTTCTGTTGTGGGTTCCACCAATGATTGTGTCGTCGTACAAATATTCGCTGTTAAAATGAATATTCCCTAACCAATCGAATATTCACTGACTTAACGAATATTTTATTTCATCTTACTTACTTTGCAAAATTTTCCAAATATTACCCACAACTATAACATTATATCATATCCACACCATAATATATTTCGAGAAAAATTATTCTTTATTCAAAAAAAAAGTAGGGGTCTTACAACCTCCCCTTCTTATGAAATTTCATCCTCGAAATTAGGGTACGTACCTGATATGTCAAAGAGGTGAGGATACCTTGATTTTATTTCAGATTCTAACTCCAAGGTCATTTCCTCCACATAGTGGTTTCTCCACAAAACTTTGACTTGAGGTATAACCTTGGAGCGTAGAATATGATCCTTCTTATCCAAGATTTTAAAAGCTACCTCTTCATACGTTAAATCTTCTGTTATGTCGTCCAGTTCTAATTCAATAACGTGGTTCGGGTCTTTCACATATTTACGTAACATAGATATGTGAAAAATGTTATGAACACGAGACATACTTGGCGGTAAGGCGAGTCTATAGGCCACAGTTCCTACTCGATCAAGGATTACAAATGGGCCAATGAATCGAGGATTGAGCTTTCCTCTCTTTCCAAATCTCGTAATTCCTTTCCATGGAGAAACACGTAACAACACATGATCTCTAATATTGAATTCCACGTCCTTTCGATGAAGATCAACATAACTCTTTTATTGATCTTGTGAGGTTTTTATACGTTATCGGATCGTTTGAATCTTTTTCATAGTCCTAAGTACCAACTCCAGTCCCAACAATGTTGCTTCACCTACCTCATCCCAGCATACTGGAGAAGGACACTTTCTTCTATACAACGCCTCAAATGGAGCCATGCCAATACTTGCTTGATAATTGTTGTTGTAGGAAAACTCCACCAATGGTAATAACTTGTCCCAAATTCCTTTGTAGTCAAGGACACAAAGTCTTAATAAATCCTCAAGAGTTTGAATAGTCCTCTTTGATTGTCCATCCGTTTGAGGATGATACGCCGAACTAAATCGTAAATTCGTGCCCATAGCTTTTTACAAACTAACCCAAAATCTCAAAGTGAATCTTGGGTCTTGATCAGAAACTATGGATACTGGCATACCATGCATACTTACAATCTCGTTTATGTACATACGAGCATGACGTTCAAGTGAATAAGTTTCTCGTATCGTTATGAAATGAGCAGACTTGGTCAATCTATCAACAATGACCCAAATTGCATCTATGCCTTGAGAAACCTTGGGAAGACCGAGAACGAAATCCATGGTAATGTGCTCCCACTTCCATTCCGGAATTTCAAGTGGTTGCAATGGACCTTTTGGCACTTGATGTCGTCTTGACTACGTTGACAAGTTAGACACCTTGAGATAAACCCGCTATCTCTCTCTTCATATTGCTCCACCAAAATGTATGTCAAAGATCACGATACATTTTGGTACTCCCAGGATGGATTGCAAATGGTGTGTTATGCGTCTCCATCATAATTTTATACTTCAAGTCAGAATCGTTAGGAACAAAAAGTCTAGAGTTGACTCGAAGTATTCCTTCTTAATCGATTCTTGCTTCCGGAATAGCACCTTCTTGCACTTTCTTCTTTATACGCATTAGTTCCAGGTCTGTAGCTTGAGCAGCTTTAACTTTATCAATTAAAGTCAGTTCTACTCGTATATTCGCCATCATCACATGAGTCCCTGGAGTCTTTAACTCTATCTCCATCCTTTGTAAGTCATACAAAATGGGCCTTTGCATTGACAATATCGCACTCGTACCCGCATATGATCTTTTACTCAATGCATCAGCTACTAAGTTCGCTTTTTTAGGATGGTACTGAATGGTATGATCATAATCTTTCAATAGCTCAAGCCATCGTCTTTGCCGTATGTTGAGTTCCTTTTGAGTGAAGAAATATTTGAGGCTTTTATGATCCGTATAAATCTCCACTTTCTCTCCATATAGGTAATGCCTCCAAATCTTAAGTGCAAAAACGACAGCTGCCAACTCTAGATCATGAGTAGGATAATTTCTCTCATATTCTTTGAGTTATTGTGAGGCATAGGCTATGACTTTCCCATGTTGCATTAGAACATATCCTAAACCTTTGCCTGAAGCATCACTATAGATGACAAATCCCTCTGAACCAGATGGTATTGTCAGAATAGGTGCTGAAATGAGTCTCCTCTTGAGTTCCTGAAAACTCTTCTCACATTATTCACTCTAACCGAATTTTGTATCTTTTTGAGTCAGCTAAGTTAATGGAGTAGCGATTCGAGAAAACCCTTCTATGAATCTTCGATAATAACCAGCTAAGCCGAGAAAGCTACGTACTTCGGTCACTAACTTAGGTTGCTCCCAGCTTTGAATTGCTTTAATCTTTGTCGGGTCAACAGATATTTCATTATTCGATATCACGTGCCTAAGGAATGCTACTTCCTCAAGCCAGAACTCGCATTTCTTTAACTTGGTATATAACATGTTCTCACAAAGCTTTTGTAGTATCAGTCTCAAGTGTTGCTCATGATCTTCACGACTTTTGGAGTAAATAAGGATGTCATCAATAAAGACAACCACAAAGTGATGCAAATATTCCTTGAATACTCGGTTCATCATATCCATGAAGGCAGCAGGAGCATTAGTCAATCCAAAAGACATGACTAGGAATTCGTAATGCCCGTACCGAGTTCTGAAAATAGTCTTTGGGATGTCATCAGTTTTAATCTTTAACTGATGATATCCGGAACGAAGATCGATCTTTGAAAAGAATTTGGCCCCTTGCAACTGGTCAAACAGGTCATCAATACGAGGTAATGGGTACCTATTTTTGATGGTGACATGATTCAACTCCCGATAATCAATACAAAGTCGCATAATTCCATCTTTATTCTTTATGAATAGAACAAAAGCACCCTAAGGAGATGTACTAGGACGAATGAAACTGATGTCTAATAATTCCTGTTGTTGGGTTTTTAACTCCTGAAGTTCAATAGGAGTCATTCAATATGGGGCTTTGGAAATGGGTTTTGTCCAGTATTCAAGGTCGATACAAAATTCAATTTCACGCCTAGGGGTAGGCTGTAGAAGTTCTTGAGGGGAATACGTCGGAAATTTATTAACAATAGCAATATCATTCAAGACTGACGTATTTTTGTTTAAATCTGTGACATGAGCTAAGAAAGCTTGACATCCGTTTTCAATAAACGAATAGCTTTATGGCTTGAGATGACAATGATTGACTTGAATGGTTTAGTTGCTTGAATTCGCATAATAGGTTGGTTAGGAATATAAAAGCTAACAACCTTACGAAAATAATCAATTTTAGCATGATGAGTAGTTAACTAGTTAATTCTTAAAATCACATCGAATGCAACTATTTTTAAAGAAATAAGATCGACAGGTAATGTGCGGTTACCGATTTGAATCAAACAAGACTTATAAACAGTGGATGTAATGAAGGTTTCTCCCAATGGAGTTTTAATAGATAAATCAAAGTCTAATTTCTTTGGAGTCAAATTTAAATGTTGAGCGCAAGTAGGAGAAATAAAAGAATGGGTAGAACCGGTATCAAATAAGGTATAAGCTTTGTAAGAATTTATGATTAGCTTACCCGTGATCACCTCTTTCGGATTCCTCGCTTTTTTGGGAGGTTACGACAAACGCTCTCCCTTGAACTACCGATTTTGTCTTGTCTGGGACGGCCTTTGATGCCTCCATCCCAGCTGGACTTGACTTTGGTGCATAAAAAAATCGGGCTAGGTGACCTTCTCTTCCATAATTGTAACATGCTTTGGACTTGTGCGTACAGTTTGGACTGATGTGTCCCTCTCCTCCGCATTTGTAACATACGACCGGTGGTCGTTCTCCTTCCTTAACAACAGGTGCTGGTGTTGATGTCTTTCCATCATGATTGAATCTTCTCTTCTTGAAATTTCCACTTCTATTATCTTGGTCATGATTACCATCGGAGTGGTTACCATTTCTTACATGTTGATTCCCTCCACGTTTGTTGTCACCGCTTCGATAACTGCTACCACTGGTATTATCGACTTGCTGGCTGCACTCTTTTGGTTGGGTTGACTCATTATCGCGCTCCAATAAATGAGCCCTATTTACAACATCTGAATACAAACACAGTTTATGAGAAATGAAGTATTGACGTATATCGGGTCTCAAACCTCGTAGAAACATTCGCGTCATTCTCTCCTCATTATCAACCAAATGGGATGCGAACCAGGACAACTCGGCAAACTTAGCCTCGTACTGCGACACAATCATATTATTTTGCTCCAACTTGATACTCCACCTCCTTCACGTGATGAATACATTCAGGAAAGTACTTGTCATTGAACAGCTGTTGTGTGACGCCCCCAAAATTAGGTATACGTCACCCATCTTGGGTCGCCACTTACATGGTACATAAATTCAAATACAACTTACTAATATAACTGTCGTGTACAATACGACATAAACTGTGAGTTTGAATACAAATATTATCTACTAGATATTATACAAACTCAAAAGGAGTCCTCATTACAACTATTATCACACTATTTCACAGAATAGTGAGGACTACTAATGCTATCCTCTGGACCATTACTCCGTTCCCCGACTCGTCCCAGCTATGTTCTCATTTCCTGAAGAGAACAGTGAAAGAAAGGGTGAGCTCAACTAGCCCAGTAAGAAATATTATGACTAAGATAATGCAGAATAAATTATCATTAGCCTTCAACAGTGTTAAACTGATAAAATACAATAGACAACCAGTTTAACTGCAGCGGAATATGCAATCCATTAAAAAAAATCAAGTAGAGAATAAAGTCTACTATCTTTTAGGTTTTAAAAAGGTTTTCATCAATTTTTATCGCTGAGACTCAGCTTAATAAATAAACCACCACATCTAATCATCCCTGTACCACGGTCAAGGATTTTCATCAAATTATCAATGGTCATGACTATCTTAGAATCACCCCTGGTCATAATCATACCAAATACTATCCATCAATTTGCATTTAGAGCCCTTCGAGGACTTTAGTCACATCATTTATATCAAGTCGTGATTATCACCGAATGATCCTCGGTCATAATCATACTAAGTTCATCTATGCACGTAAAGCGAAGATAACATAATATAACATGAGGATGATGACAATGACATAATAATTCAATAAAACAAGTTCAAGAATTATTTAATCCATGAATTATTAACGTCTAAATTGTCGACATGATGACATTGTTTCGTGAGAGTAAAATTCAAGAATGATCGAGAAGAATATTTCCATGAAAAGATCTTTGGATGAAACACAAATATTTCATGGAGTATAGAAGTCAAAGTTTTAACTTAATTGGGTATAATAAAGAATGGAATAACAAAAGAAATCACCATGCATGCGGTGCCAGATAGGCAGGTTATTCAACATAATAATAATAACGGAACCGGTGGGGTGAAATTACACGCAAGCGGAGGATATTCAACGAGAATAATAAAGATGGAACGGATCAGGTGTAAAACACACAGATAGGATATTCCAACAGAATGATAAAGAAGCGGAACCAGTCCGGTGTAAAACACCTGATGCAGGATGTTCAATGAGAATAATAAAAGCGGAACCGGTGGGTGTAAAACACATGACAGGATGTTCCAACAGAATAATAGAAGAATGTCACCAAGTATAGGGTAAAGCGCGTATCTGAGTTATTCCAATGAATAATAAGCAATGGAATAACATAAGGATTTCACCAAGTATAGGGTATGCAGCGATATCTGAGGTTATGTATAGGGTATGCCACTTTTACGAGTTATTCAACAGAATAATAGTGAATGGAATAACGAAGTTCTCTTCAAGAAGAAAGAATAACACCCTTACTAGTAAAAGAACCTGAATATAGAAGTAGTGAAGTAGCGAATACTCTTCTTCTTCTTTCTATAACTTTCTCTCTATAGCTTTCTCTATAATTTCTCTCTCTAGAGTTTCAATGAATTCGTAAGAAAATAATGAAGGAATGAGCTTTATTTATAGGAAAATGGAATGCATAGTAACTAATCCATGAAGCGGTCCAGATTGATTTACTTTAATCGACGGTCCATATTTAAAGAAAAATCTTTTAAATAAAATATAATATATTCTATTTATATAAAAACATTTTACTATGCAAACCTTTATGCAATACTATGCAAAAACACTATGCAAAAACACTATGCAACACTATGCATAATAAAATATAATATATTCTATTTATAGAATAACTTTAATAAAGTATTCTATTTTATATAAAAGATGTTTTACGTTTTATTACGTTAATAATCTGAATAAAACAAAAGCGTCATTATCATTATAATAATTCATATTATTAATCGGCAATAATGGAATCAAACCTGGTGACTTCTCACATAAGCATCGATAATCAATCTGGTGTGCTACTTATGCAACCACACGTATTCTTGTACTTTTACTACTGAAAGTAGTTCAACGGTAACCACAGTAAAACTTCCGTAGTTATTTCAATAAAATATTTTTGTCGCTTTCTCGATCCGACAATAATTACATTGTGGGGTCCACCAATGATTGAAATTTGTTATCTGAATATTCCACCGCTAAACCGAATATTCCCCACCAATCGAATATAATATAACCACTTGCATACTTTGCAAAATTTATAAATACTACCCACAACTATAATATTATCTTAAATTCACACCATAATATTAAAAAATTATTTCAACAAAATTTAAATCTTTATTGATAAAATCTGGGGTCTCACAATCTCCCTCCTTATGGAATTTAAGCCCTCGAAATTAGGAGTGCGATACTGATATGATAAAGAGGTGAGGATACCTTGAATACCTTTATCGTCGAAAACATTAAATTCATTTTTGCAATCCGGCCGAAGATATTCATTAACAATTCATCTTTGCATTTCTGGGCCAAAGATATACAATTGTAAAACCAATAATCTTTGAGACTCGACTTAATAGTATCACAACCATGAATTATCCATGCACACTTCTTGGCTAAGGATGTTCGTGTTTTCAATTACGGTCATGATTATACCGAATAATCGTGGTCATAATCATACCAAGTCTATCAATGCACTCTGACCCAAAGATGACTTTTACCACATCCATGAATTAATATTTCATTCTTTGAGACTCATTTCAATAATTAATCCATATCATCGAATCATCCACACTTTTCTGGCCGAGGATATTCATTAGTATTACGACCACGAATTATCCATACACTACGGCCGAAGATAATCGTGTATTCATTAGTATCCACGACCACAAATTATCCATGCACTACTGACCAAAGATAATTGTGTATTTATTAGTATCACGACCACAAATTATCCATGCACTACTGACCAAAGATAATTGTGTATTCATTAGTATCACGACCACAAATTATCCATACACTACGACCAAAGATAATTGTGTATTCATTAGTATCACGACCACAAATTATCCATGCACTACGACGAAAGATAATTGTGTATTCATTAATATCACGACCACAAATTATCCATGCACACTACTGACCAAAGATAATTGTGTATTCATTAGTATCACGACCACAAATTATCCATGCACTACTACCAAAGATAATTGTGTATTCATTAGTATCACGACCACAAATTATCCATGCACTACGGCCCGAAGATAATTGTGTATTCATTAGTATCACGACCACAAATTATCCATGCACTACTACGATAAAGATAATTGTGTTTTTTCAATTACTGATTATGATTATCTTAGAAACAATCCACGGTCATAATCATACCAAGTCCATCTATGCACTTCTACAGCCACGAGATGACTTTCAACATAATATAAGCGTGAGGATAATGATATAAAGAATCAATCAAATGAGATAAAGGATAAATATTAAACATTTATAATATAATTTATCCGGATTCAAGAATATCCCCATGTTATCAATCACTTAATAATCTCATAATCTAATAACATTAATATTATAATAATATTTTAATCACTTCTTAAATTTATAAACAATTTATCTCAATTGTTTACGCTTTACCATATAATGCATTTAATCATTTCAAAAAATGCCATACTCATAAAATATCATCACCAATTATCAAATCCTCATCAAAATATGCATATATTCTATATAGGATTCTCTAGCCATAAAATCCTATTTTCAACTTTGTTACTTCACATAACATATTTAACTCATATGTTCAGTAACTAAACTATTTTCATGAAAAATACCAAATTAGTCCCAAAAATATTTCTTTTTCTGGGATTTAGCATAATATAGTCCCATAATGAAAATATATTTTTCTCGGAATTTTTAAAATTCATTTACTATTTTCAAAAATCAATTTCTAATTAATTCCTTAAGAAATTAGCTACCTCATGTTTAACTCAAAATTCCCAAATCTTGGCAGGATCTTACACATGTTAACGTGAGCTT
This sequence comes from Panax quinquefolius, assembly GCA_020205615.1. Taxonomy (NCBI): domain Eukaryota; kingdom Viridiplantae; phylum Streptophyta; class Magnoliopsida; order Apiales; family Araliaceae; genus Panax; species Panax quinquefolius. Next base: position 26,519,075 of record CM035159.1, on the reverse strand, counting down.
CTAGTTTAAATTTCATGGTCATGAGTTATAGAACTCCGGTTATAGTGTTTTTAAATCGGAAAAACCTAAATATTGAAATAGTCATAACTTGCTCATTTTAAGTCGAATGAGCTCATTTTTGGACAGGAGGTACTTTATACCATATACTTTCATGTCCAAAAACCCAGAATTTTTCTCATAATTTAAGTGGCCGAAACAGTCCCTTAAAGTTTCTGGGCAGTAGCATTTTCAAAATTTACAGCTTTGGCCTCCTTTGCTAAAATCAGTCCACACAAAATCCACAACACCTTTTCCAGTAATTCCACTTGGATTAGTTAGGTAACTCGTAGATCTAACTCTAGGACTTGACCACATTCAAAAATTCAAAATATAATAAGAGATATGGTCAATTGAATTTCATGTTACGTTTTTCACCAAAATCTGATTTTCAACTCTTTGTGATTTCTAAGAAACTTTCATGTTTTTACATACTAACCAACATAACTCATCATAAAACTTACTAATACCACGAATACCCATGATTTTCATTATTCCAATGCTTTTATTATGACCACGTAAACTGTTCATTTTAGTTGAAGAAATATTTGAGGGTTTAAGAAATGAGTTTTGTAATGGGGTCAATACAAAATTCGATTTCACGCTCTAAGTAGGCTAAGAAGTCTTCAAGAATACGCCAGGAAATTTATTAATAATAGAAATATCATTCAATACTGTGACTCTTATCCAAGACTTGGATAGTACGTCACATTGATACCAACTGTGACTTCTATCCCTTAACCTAGATAGTACCTCACAATGATACCTATAACCTTGCCATCTTCATTCACGATGTCGCCTACAAAAAGTCTGGCTTTGGTGCATTCCACACAAGGAAGTCAACAATGAAAGGTTCGGGGCTCTTTACTTATGGCTTGATATAACAGTGATTAACTTTAGGGTTTGGTTACTTTGAATTAAGTATAACAAGGTTGGTATAAATATAAAAGCTAACAACCTTACGAAAAGAATAATGAGTAGTTAATCAATCATTTTCGAAAATTACCTCAAAGGCAAGTATTTTCAAAGAGACAATATCGACAGGTAACGTGAAAGTGTTTATTTGAAACAACAAGATTAATAAACAATGGAGGTAACGAAGGTTCCTACTAACGAAGTTTCAACCAATAAGTCAAAGTTTAACTTCTTGGAATCAAATTTAAGCGTTGAACACAACTAGGTGAATAAAAAAGTGGGTAGAACTTGTATTGAATAAAGTATAGACTTCGCATTAATTTATAATTAACTTACGTAATAACCCGTTCGGGTTTCTCGATAAACGCTCTCGCTTAAATTATCGAGTTTGACTTTCTTTATAGGGTACATTCCACCCTTAAGTGCTTCTTCACATTCACGATCCATGATTTGAATCATTATTCTCCGATCCATATCGAATTCGGGTTGACCGCTATGCATAGGGTAATTAGAATTCGATGTTAATTCTCCCAATTGCTTTCCAAAAAGCAAAGTCCATTTCATCTATTTTGGCTTTATTGGATCGGACGTCTTTTCTACACTATCAACGCGTTATGCGACTTTTTACCCATGCATCGTCTATTCTCCTTCGTTCACTTGTTTCTTCTTTCAAATTGATCCTTGATTTTTAAATTCTCAGATTCCAACTTTAATATCTTACACCCTGCCAAAGCGTGATTTTGTTCGAGCATCACATATCGGGTAACCCAATTTTGAATTGTTGTATCCCTTTGTTCCACGACCGTTTGCCGTTCTTCAACTTTGTTCTTCTAGCTCACGAACACGATTTTGTAATTCTAAGTTTTGATCATAAATTTCTTCTAACCAATTCTCCTCGGGTTCCTCTTCTTCCTCTTCTTCCTATTCTTCCTCACTTTCACCGCCCTCTTGAACTAGCTCAAAGTGCAACAATTAGTTCTTCATTCACTACGTGGATATCTCTAATTTGTTCATCGTCGAACCTTGCATTAACACGATTAGTGATTAAAGGTGTCAAGCGGTCACATTCACTCCATTGTGAATATTTTCAATTTGCCATTTTCAAACACCGCCACAACACAAGGGTTAATTAATATATCAAATATTATCCCTATACTCGGACCGACCAATTAAATACCAAATAAACTTAGGTAGGTCATACTAGCGAAGAATTTCCTGCTCTCTCCCTCCAAGTTCTTATCTCACATCTTAGCCGGGGATCATATCCTAAGCTCGATACCAACCGCAGCGCCCCCCAAAATTAGGTATCGTCACCCATCTTGGGTCGCCACTTACATGGTACATAAATTCAAATACAACTTACTAATATAAGCTATGCGTGTACAATCGACATAAAGCGTGAGTTTGAATACAAATATTATCTACTAGATATTATACAAACTCAAAAGGAGTCCTCATTACAACTATTATCACACTATTTCACGAGAATAGTGAGGACTACTAATGCTATCCTACGGACCATTACTCCGTTCCCCGACTCGTCCCGACTATGTTCTCATTTCACGAGAGAACGGTGAAAGAAAGGGTGAGCTCAACTAGCCCAAGAAGAAATATTATGACTAAGATAATGCGAATAAATTATCATTAGCCTTCAACAGATGTTAAAGCGATAAAATACAATAGACAACCGGTTTAAGCTGCGGTGGAATATGCAATCCATTAAAAAAAATCAAGTAGAGAATAAAGTCTACTATCTTTTAGGTTTTAAAAGGTTTTCATCAATTTTTATCATTTGAGACTCAAATTTTAATAAATAAACCACCACATCTAATCATCCATGTACTGCCTGCGATCAAGGATTTTAATCAAATTATCAATGGTCATGACTATACCGAATCACCCTGGTCATAATCATACCAAAACTATCCATCAATTGCATTACGAGGCCCTTCGAGGACTTTTGTCACATCATTTATATCAAGTCATGATTATACTGAATGATCCCTGGTCATAATCATACTAAGTTCATCTATGCACGTAAGCCAAAGATAACATAATATAACATGAGGATGATGACAATGACATAATAATTCAATAAAACAAGTTCAAGAATTATTTAATCCATGAATTATTAACGTCCAAATTGTCAACACGATAATCTTTGTTTTCGTGAGAGTAAAATTCAAGAATGATCGAGAAGAATATTTCCATGAAAAGATCTTTGGATGAAACACAAATATCAAGGATATTCTACTAATTTCATGGTGTATAGAAGTCAAAGTTTTAACCATTTGGGTATAATAAAGAATGGAATAACAAAAGAAATCACCATGCATGCGGTGCCGCGCATAGGCGAGTTATTCCACATAATAATAATAACGGAACCGGTCGGGTGAAATTCACACAGATAGGATATTCAACGAGAATAATAAAGATGGAACCGGATCCGGTGTAAAACACTGCAGATAGGTTATTCAGCGAGAATGATAAAAGCGGAACCGGTCAGGTGTAAAACACGAGCAGGATGTTCCAGCAGAATAATAAAAAGCGGAACCAGTCGGTGTAAAAACACACGCATGGGATGTTCAATGAGAATAATAGAAGAATGTCACCAAGTATAGGGTAAACCGCGTATCTGAGTTATTCAGCGAGAATAATAAGCAATGGAATAACATAAGGATTTCACCAAGTATAGGGTATGTCTGGCGTATCTGAGTTATGTATATAGGTATGCCACTTTTACGAGTTATTCAATGCAGAATAATAGTGAATGGAATAATGAAGTTCTCTTGAAGAAAGAATAACACCCCTTACCTAGTAAAAAGAGGCTGAATATAGAAGTAGTGAAGTAGCGAGAATACTCTTCTTCTTTCTATAACTTTCTCTCTATAGCTTCTCTCTATAATTTTCTCTCTCAGAGTTTCAATGAATTCGTAAGAAAATAATGAAGGAATGAGCTTCTATTTATTGGAATGCATAGTAACTAATCCATGAGCAGTCAGATTGATTTACTTTAATCTGACGGTCCATATTTAAAGAAAAATCTTTTAAATAAAATATAATATATTCTATTTATATAAAAACATTTTACTATGCAAACACTATGCAATACTATGCAAAACCTTTATGCAAAACACTACGCAACACTATGCATAATAAAATATAATATATTCTATTTATAGAATAACTTTAATAAAGTATTCTATTTTATATAAAAGATGTTTACGTTTTATTACGTTAATAATACTGAATAAAACAAAACATCATTATCGCATTATAATAATTCATATTATTAATAAATGATAATGGAATCAAAACCGGTGACTTCTCACATAAGCATCGATAATCAATACTGGTGTATTACTTATGCAACCACACGTATTCTTGCATTTTACTACTAAAGTAGTTCAACGGTAACCACGGTAAAACTTCCGTAGTTATTTCAATAAAATATTTTTGTCGCTTTCTCAATCCCAATAATTACATTTAGGGTCCACCAATGATTGAGTTGTTGTACGAATATTCCTGCTAAACCGAATATTCCCAGACCAATCGAATATAATATAACCACTTGCATACTTTGCAAAATTTATAAATACTACCCACAACTATAATATTATCTTAAATTCACACCATAATATTAAAAAAAATTATTTCAACAAAATTTAAATCTTTATTGATAAAATCTGGGGTCTCACATGTTGGAACTTCTCCCAAGACATTTTGAGTGCTGCAAGCTGGGTACGCTTTACTGATTCCCACCAGTAATCTGCTTCTCCTCTGAACATGAAGGTGGCAAAGGGAACCTTTTGATCCTCAGAGCATCCCAAGACATCAAATATCTTGGTGATCTGCTTTATCTATGTCTCTTCCTTATGTGGTTTTAGCTCTCCCCAAAACTCTAATGGTCCCAACTCCCTGAATTGTTTAGCGGTGACCATCTATGAGTTGGCAGTGTTTTCACCTTCATTTTGAACACGAGCCACTCTCGCTTGATGTTATATGAATTACATGAAGCTTCCGGACGTCCCATCATTCATCATTTGATCGGTGTTGTTGTTTACCTAAGGATTATTGTCTTCCTATTGCACATTATCATGGATATTGATCTTTGGTGACTCAACGGTCTCATGTGCTTTATTACTTATTTCGACATTTTCAGATGTCATTTTCAAACACTGCCATAAAACAAGGGTTAATTGACATGCCACATATTATCCCTATACTCTGACTGACCAATTAAATACCAAATAAACTTAGGTAGGTCATACTAGCAAAGGAATTCCCCGTCTCTCCCCTCCTAGTTCTTGTCTCACATCTTAGCCAGGGATCATATCCCTAAGCTTTGATACCAACTGTGACGCCCCCAAAATAGGTATACATCACCCATCTTGGGTTGCCAAATAAATGGTACAAAATACAAATAAAAGCTTAATTATACAACATGAGCTGAGAGTTTTTACATGAATATTTTCTTCTAGACAATATCCAAACTCAAATGGAGTCCTCACTACATTTATTGTCACACTATTTTATAGAATAGTGAGGACTACTATAAAACCATCTCGTGGCATCACTCCGTTCCCCGACTAGTTCCGGCTACGTTCTCATTTCCTGAAGAGAACAATGGAAGTAAAAGGGTGAGCTCAGCTAGCCCGGTAAGAAATATTATGACTAAGATAATGCAGAATAAGTTATCATTAGCCTTCAACAATTTTAAACTAATAGAATATAATAGACAACAAGTTTAACTGCAGGGGAACAAGAAATCCATTAGAAGAGTCAAGTAGAGCATGATATCTACTATCTTCTATGATTTAAAAAGTTTATCATTAACTTTATCGCTGGGACTCAGCTTAATAAATAAATTAAATCATCGAATCATCCTGGCACTACGGGCCAAGGATATTCACTAGTATCACGTCCACAAATTATTCTTGCACTACGGGCCAAGAATATTCGTGTAATCATCAATGGTCATGACTATACCGAATTATCCCTGGTCATAATCATACCAATCAATAGTCCATCTATACACGTAAGCCAAAGATGACTTTCAACACAATATAAGCATGAGGATGATGACAATGATATAAGAATTCAATTAAAAGAAAGCAAAGGATAAATTTTTAAAGATTTATAATTTAATTTATCCAAAATTCAATAATGTCCAAATTTTCAACATGATACTGCTTTGTGGAGTTAAATTCAAGAATAATATTCATGTATCAAAAATAATTTGGACAGAAAAGAAATAAAATTTTTGGTGAATAGTACCACATGAATAGTACCCTACGAATAGTACCTCGGGAATAGTACCCCGACATGAAAAGTGCCCCAAATACCCGAGTGAACAATATTTAAGTGAATAGTAATCAGGTGAATAGTAACTCATGAATAGTACCCTGGCATTAAAAGTGCCACGAATACCCGAGTGAATAATATTATAATGAATAGTAACCGGGTGAATAGTAACCCGTGAATAGTTCTTCAGGTAAAAATATTGATATTTAATAAGAAAGTTCATATAAATATTCCAATAAAATGATACTGAATGAAGCGCAAAACTCAAGGATATTCAACTAATTTCAAGGATTATAGAAGCAATACTTACCATACTAAGTTTAGATTTAAGAATATGAAAAGAATTAACATACGAAAACTACAAATGAATTTTCACCTCTCATACAGTACGTAATCCGCATAGACAGGTTATTCCGACATACTAAAGGATGAATACAAAAAATAATATTCTTTATGAATATGAAAGAAATAATACCCCTTACCTTAGTAGAAAGCTGGATACTGCAAAAGTGAAGTAGCAAAATACTCTTCTTCTTGCTCTCTATAGTTTCTCTCTCTATAGTGTCTCTTGTGAATCTCAGTGAATTGGTGAGAATGAAAGAAGAATTAAGCTTTTATTTATAGGAGAATGGAATAAATAGTAACTAATTCACAAACGGTCCAGATTGATTCACTATTAGAACAGACAGTCCATATTGATTACTATTAAAACCACAACCGACGGTCCAGATTGATTTACTTTTAAAACAACCACCGACGGTCCAGATTGATTTACTTTTAAAACCACCTTCGACGGTCTATATTGATTTAATTTTAAAACCACCACCGATGGTTCAGATTGATTTACTTTTAAAACAACCATTAATGGTCCAGATTGATTTACTATTAAAACTAGCATCAATGGTCCAGATTTATTTACTATTAAAACCACCATCAATGGTCCAGATTGATTTACTATTAAAACCACCACCAATGGTCCAGATTAATTTAACTTATTATACTTTAGTACCCCAAAAGTTTTCCAAGTTTGCATTATTCCCCTCTAACTTTTGTAATTCACTTATCTTCAATAAACACATTCTTAATACTTCAACAATTATTCATCATTAATATTATAACTAACAATATTTAACAACCAGATCGTTCCCAGGAAAGAGGGGGCTTTCGAATTAGGATTTCTCCCTATTGGCGCGCAATTAGGTGACCAAACCTTTCCTCGACAGAACTTTCTAGACAATGTCAATATTGCAAATAATAATATGAATAACTTTGTTGTCTCAATTATTGATTTAATAATATAAAATATTATGCATATGATAATGTTACAATAATTGAATCAAATAACGTGAGATACTATGCAATAATTACTGTAGCAATAATGGAGTATAACTAGATGACTTCTCACGTAAGCATCAATAATCAATACCGTGTGCTACTATGCAACCACGCGTATTACTATACTTTTACCACCGGGTAGTTCAACAGTTTAACGGCAAAACTTCCGCCGTTATTTTTATAAAAAGATATTTCAGTTGTTTTCTAACTACGACAATACTTTCGTTGTGGGGTCCACCAATGATTGTGTCGTCGTACGAATATTCCCTCTTAAAACGAATATTCCCCGACCAATCGAATATTCACTGACACAATGAATATTTTATATCAACTTACTTACTTTGCAAAATTTTCCAAATATTACCCACAACTATAACATTATATCATATCCACACCATAATATATTTCGAGAAAAATTATTCTTTATTCAAAAAAAAAAGTTGGGGTCTTACATTGTTAGGTTGATCTTATCGTAGAGTTACCGTATATGTTCGTAATATAAGAATTATAAATAGAGTAATCTAAGTATTCAAAGAACAAAATGAATAACATATATTTGTATAAGTAAGTTTTGTAAAGTCCTTGATAATGATTTGATTCTATGTACAAGGACATAGAATAGAAAGATAAAAAATGTTAGGTTAATCTTACAATGATCTGATGTATAGCGGTTAGGCTTAACTGCTCGTTGAGATGTTTTTGACAAGTTAATCGTACAATAGTATCAAGACGACAGTAGAGTAACTCTGCCTATTCATAGAATCATCAATGATCACAAAGTTGACTAATCTTTTTTAGAGCAATAGATTGATGAATCACAGAGCTCTTGCCCCGGTCATAAAATGTAGAAGAATCATAGAACAATGAAATGATCGTACTATGAGGACTGAATGAAGTATCCTAAAGTCTGCTAATAAAGCTCAAGACAAGGACTATTGAGTAAAGAATAACTCATAAAATTATTCCACCTGTTTAAATTATGAAATTTATGTTGCAGAGTAATCTATATGTTCGTAGAGTCATTAGAGTAAAGAAGAGTTTGTGAAGCCATAGAGTTAAAAGTAAAAATGATTGTAAAGCTCTTTCTCATAAGTCATGAAGATAAATTCAAGATCGAGAAAACCAAGGTTGATCGTAAGAGAACTCTAATGATGATGCGTATAATATTACTTATAAAGAATCTCAAGAATAGCTATGAAAAGACTAACACGTAAAGGTACTCTATCATTTATAAAAGTTAAGCCATTTCATAGAGTAATCTAGAGATCGTAGAGTAATCTAGATATCGTAGAGTAACAACTAGTATTATAAGGCTACAAAGAGACTATAAGATCTTAGAGATATCTTCGACATTGTAAAGTTGTTGAAGGATTCGAAGAATGCAAAAGAAGTCTACTAAATCTTCCCAAGCATCATAGAGTACTTATTCATAGAGTTGATAGTAGAGAAGATAGTAAAGCAAAACATCGAGCTCAACACTACGATTCTCATTACTCTTTATAACAACAGATCGTAGAGCAAAGTCATGTCTGATAAGAAGACTAACATGTAACAGTGTTGATAAAGACCCTGAAGAACTCTTCTAGATCCTTGGTAGAAATTGAAGATCGAAAAATTTGTCTACTGGCTAGTTTGCTGAAAGCGACGTCTTAATGGAGTTAATTGAGAAAGAAAATAGACGTGACAGAAAAGTCAAAAAACATTTGACACTTGTGCTTAAACGTCAACATTAAGGATCCCAGATTATCTAAAGCCATTAATGCAGCAATGGAAACATTTTAACGAGAAGATTTCAAAAGGATTATAAAAGACAATATCATTCAAACTGAAGATGATGATGATGATGATGATAGTGCATTAAACGACTAATACAAATAAAAATATCATCATTAGAAAAGAACATTGAGCCGAACTAATGAAAATGTATAGTAAGCTCCACTCTACGATTAAAGATGTGTTCAAGGCTGTTAAGTACGTAAAGAAAAAGATTAAACATCATCTTGGCAGCACAACAAAAGATCATGAGAAGCTGCTAAGCACTATAAGAAGTTAAGCCTAAATGCAACGCTCATTAATAACTCAACAATGGTCACATTAAAAACTTCTAAGCATCAAAAGGAAAATGAGCCTCAATGCAAAGCTTATCAACACCTCTCATCAACAATCAACAACTGTTTGTTTTAGTCTTAGTCACCAAAGAGCTTCCAAGTCTGCTAGGTGATGAGTGGGTTTCATACCTACAAATTGGATGCCTATTCGGACTTAAATGATTGCTAAACCATCTATTTTAGTATTATTTTATGCGTTTCTGTTGTGTTTCTATGCAGGTTCTGTTTGTCTTGGTCAAGGAAAGTGTAAGACCCCAAATTTTATGAAATAAAAATAATAAATTTTCCTATAGTTATTATTATATTTAGTAAATGGTTAAATTGATAAAAGGTTAAAGTAAATGGTGATATTTGAAAATTTTGCAAAGAAAATAAGTTGATATAAAATATTCGTTGTGTCGGGGAATATTCGTTTTAACAGAGAATATTCCTATGATTTACACAATCATTAGTAGAACCTAATAACGGAAGTATTGTCGTATTTATAAAACGCTACGTAATTATCTTTTATAAAAACAACGGCAAAAGTTTTCTGTTAAACTATTGAATACCCTAGTAGTAAAAGTACAATAATACTGTGGTTGTATAATAGTAGCACATGGTATTGATTATTAATGCTTACGTAAGAAGTCACTCGGTTATACTCAATTATTGCAACAAGAATTTGTCGCATCATATCTCTCATATTATTGATTCAATTATTGTCGTGATTATCATCTTCATAATATTTTATATTATTAAATCAATAATTGAGATGACAAAGTTATTCATATTATTATTTGCAATATTGACAATATCTAGAAGTTCTATTAATGAGAGGTATGGTCACCTAATTGCGTGCCAATAAGGAGAAATCCTTATCGAAAATCCCCCTCTTTCCTGGGAACGACCTGGTTGTTAAATATTATGAGTTATAATACTAATGATGAATAAGTTCGTGTTGATTAAAGATGAAATTGATATTTTGAAATTATTAGTGTTGTTGGAAATCGACATCTAATCCAATAATAATTGATGTCTGGAGGTTATATTGACCAATCGGGTAATTAATCGAATAAATGAGCAATTAGGTGCTATTAATTCACATGCTTATAATTATGTGTTCACATGTGTGTACTATTGATTCACATGTATGTACTATTAGGGGAGGTGGAGAAAGATTGATAATACTAGCATGACTAAATTAAAAATGGAGGTATAGATGAAGGTACTATACTGTAATTATTTTTTTTCACATGTATAGAACTATTAAGTCATGTGATGTACTATTAGGGGAGGTGGTGCAAGTTTGATAATACTTGCAGGACTAAATTAAAGATGAAGGAAAAGATGAAGGTATTATACTATAATATTTTAAGCCCCAAAACGTCCAATTATCAAAACTATATTTTCCTATAAATAGAAGCTCATTCTTCCTTCATTCTCACCAATTCACTAAGACTCACAAGAGCAATTATAGAGAGAAAAGCTATAGAGAGAAAGAAGAAGAGAAGTTTGCTACTTCATTATTCCAGTATCCAGTCTTCTACTGAGGTAAAGGGTATTATTTATTTCATATTATGAAGAGATATTATTTTTCCTATTCGTATGATATTATTTTTGTTCAATATTCGTACGGAATATCATATTCGTTCAATATTCGTAGGAATATTATTTTCGTTCAACAGTCGTAAGGGGTATTATTTATTTCATATTCTGAAGAGATATTATATTTCGTATTCGTATGAATATTATTCTCGTTCAATATTCGTAAGGATTGTTACTCCATTCTTTATTATTTCATTTGAATAACGTATGTCATACGCTGGACTACTACCGCATGGTGAAATTCTTCTATTATTCCATTCTTTATTATTCGTTGAATAACTCGCTCGCTGGACTCACCGCATGCATGGTGAAATTCTTCTATTATTCCATTTTTTATTATTCTGTTGGAATAACCTGTCTACGCGGACTACCGCATCCATGGTGAGTGACCATTCATATTTATTCTTTATTAAATTCTGGAAATGATATGTCTACATGGATTATCTCATTGCGAATGAAAATCCATTTGCAATTTCTTATATTTTATTATACTCGTATGAGATATCTTTTCTTTTGTACTCATCATGGAAATCGTTTTCTTTTGTATTTTCCTTTTATGAGTACTATTCATGAATTACTATTCACATGTATTATTCACAAAGTACTATTCATAAAGTACTATTTACGAAGTACTATTCATGAGTACTATTCATAAAGTACTATTCATAGGGTACTATTTTCAAAGTACTATTCATGGGTACTATTCACCTGGGTACTATTCACCCGGAGTACTATTCATGACAAAAATTAATTTCTTTTCGGTCCAAATCATTTTTGATACAATATCATTCTTGAATTTTACTCCACAAAGCAGTATCATGTTGATAATTTGGATATTTTTAAACTCTAGATAAATTTAAAGTCTTTAATATTTATCCTTTATTTCGTTTGATTAATGCTTATATCATTGTCATCATCCTCATGCTTATATTGTGATGAAATTCATCTTTGTCTTATGTTCATAGATGGACTGTTGATTGGTATGATTATGACCAGGGATCATTCGGTATAATCATGACCCGTAATGTTACAAATGATGTGGTAAAAATCCTCATTGGCCCGTAGTGTGTTGATGGACAGTTGTTGGTATGATTATGACTAGGGATTATTCGGTATAATCATGACCATTGATGATTACATGAATATTCTTGGCCCGTAGTGCAGGGATAATTTGATAATGTGGTTTATTTTTTAAGCTGAGTCTCAACGATAAAGTTGATGAAAAACTTTTTTAAATCATAGAAGATAGTACATATCATGCTCTACTTGACTCTTCTAATGGATTGCTTATTTCGCTGCAGTTGTTGATCTGAAACTTGTTGTCTATTGTATTCTATCATTTGTTATACTGTTGAAGGCTAAGGATAATTTATTCTGCATTATCTTAGTCATAATATTTCTTACTGGGCTAGTTGAGCTCACCCTTTTCTTTCACTATTCTCTTCAGCAAATGAGAATATAGCTAGGACTGGTCGGGGAACGGATTGACGGTCCAGATTGTTGGTTTAGTAGTCCTCATTATTATTTGAAATAGTGTGATAATAATTGTAATGAGGACTCCATTGAGAGTGTATATTATCTAGAAGGCAATATTCTTGTTTAAACTCTCAGCTATATTTTGTCGTATATTACTTGACAGTTGTATAATTAAGTTTGTAATTGATTTTTGTACCATGTATTTGGCGACTCAAGATGGGTGATGTATACCTATTTTGGGAGCGTCACAGTTGGTATCAAAGCTTAGGAATACGATCCATGGCTGAGATGTGAGATAAAAACTAGGACGGGAGAGACGAAGAATTCCTTCGCTAGTATGACCTACGTAAGTTTATTTGGTATTTAATTGGTCGGTCAGAGTATAGGGATAATATGTGATATGTCAATTAACCCTTGTTTTTGTGGCAGTGTTTGAAAATGGCAGCTGAAAATGCTAACAATGGAGTGAATGAGACTGTTGAGACATCTTTAATCACCAACCAGGTTAATGTGATGTCAAACGAAGAAGAAATTAGAGATATCTATGTGGTGAGTGAAGAACAAATAGTTGCACCCAAGCTAGTCGCAGAGGTAGCAGCTGAGAGTTAAGAAGAAGAGGAACCTGGGAAGAATTTATTAGAAGAATTTTGTAAGACCCCAACTTATTATAAATAAAATTGAATTTTTTCTATTCATTATTCTAAATTAATAAGGTGTTGATTTGATATAATACTTTGGTTATGGGTGAAATGTGCAAATTTTACAAAATAAGCAAGTGGTTATAAAATATTCCTTTTGTCGGGGAATATTCGTTTGGTCATGGAATATTTTTTCTGTCGGGAATATCCGTACGATGGCACAGTTAATTGTGGGCCGCATAACGGAATAACTGTCGGATGAAGAAAACGACAAAGTTTGAGTTTTATAAATAACGACATAATTGTTACTGTTAAAACTGTTGGAATACCCGGCGGTTAAAAATACAGTAATATGCATGGTTGCACAATAGCATACGGTATTGCACAGTATTTTTGAATTATTGATCCTTACGTAAGAAGGCACTACTCAATAAATGTTACAGTAATTACTGTTCAATATTTTATTTTATTGATTCAATAATTGCTGCGTTGATATTTTATATTATTGTTGTTTCAATAATTATCACTGCATAGTATTTCTCATTATCATATCAATAATTCATATTATTTTAATAATATTATTAGAGAGCATTATTGGCAATGTCTAGAAAGTTACGTCTCGTGGAGAGGTTTGGTCACCTAATCATTGGCGTCGATGAGGAGAAATCCTTATTGAAAGCCCTCTTTCCGGAAATGGCACGGTTGTCATAATTATGATTACGTAATATTATTTGTGAATAATTAATTATTGATTTATATGATAAGGAAATATTTATTTGATCACGGATATAAATGATGGATTTGTTTATTTTATGTGGTTATAATTGAAGGAATTAATGTTGAGGTGTTTTATTAGTATTTTTATCGGAATGGAGGTATTAAAAATCAAATCAGTATTTTTACGATATATTGCCTGAGTTATAATTTTTAATCCGATCATTGGATCGTTGTGATTTTTGGATATGTTATACATATATAAGTTGAGTATATGTCCGTAAATTTTGAACCAGTTAAAATGAAGCGAATGATTTGTTATGAATTTTAAGAGGTGACTAATTCGGAAATTAGGTTTATAAATGATTTTGGTGGAAAATTCTAGAATTGAATGGGCCCCACTTGTGGTTCTTTGAAGAAATGTGCTAAAATTTATTTCAAATGTGGTGGGTGGCAATAGTAAAGGGTAAAGCCATCGTGTAGAAAGTCAAGTCTGCCTTTTGCTAACATTTTCCTATAAATAGAGGGCTAAGTTAGAATTGAAAATCACACCAAAAACATAAGCTTTCTCTCTTTCTCTCTCTATATTATCGAGCGTATTTTGTGAGTATTTAGATACTTTGAGAGTTGTTGTTCAGTACAAGTTTCATTCAACATCACTTCCGACCTTTCATTCCGAAGTACTGTTTCTTTGAGTTAAGGGATGTTATTTTCTTCTTAAATGATATTATTTTCTTCAATATCATTATGCCGAAATATTTGGTTTGAACTTTTTAATCAAATTTGGAACTTTTGTGTCGGGGTTACTATTCACGATATCATAAAGATTATTCACGAATCATTTACACTATTCACCAAAAAATGAAAATTTTCTTTTTTGTCCAAGATGTCTATTATGGTTACTATCTTTGATTGTATCCATGTTTTGATCTTTATTTTTAAATTCTATTTCAAAATTGGTTATTATGAAGTATTAGTGATCTTGGATAAACTGTAACACGAATCCCTAATATTTGTCCTTCTGTCTCACTGGATTCGTTCACTAAAATGTTTTTTATCATCCTCAGTCCTTAATGATGATATTATTGAATATCTTTGGCATGTAGTGCAAAGATGAATGATTAACTGATGAATATCTTTGGCCCGTAGTGCAAAGATGAACAGGTTTTGAGATGAACATGACCAACTGGTGATACAAATGAATATCTTTGACCTGTATTGCAAAGATGAATATTCGATTAAAGATGTATATTGATTGTTGTTACAGGGATAAAATATTGATGATGGACTATTAAATGTTAGAAGATAGTAGAACTCATTCTCTATTTGACTCTTCTAATGGATTCTTTGTTTCACGCTAGCTTTTGATCTAAAACTTGTTGTCTATTATGTTTTATGATTTTTCCCTATCAAGACTAATGATAATTTGTTGTATATTATCTTAGTCATAATATTCTTTACTGGGATAGTTGAGCTCACCCTTTTCCTTTTTGTTCCATTTTTCTTCTCAAGAGGTGAGAACATAGTAGGATCTAGTCGGGTTATGGAGTGATAGTTCTAGAAAGATGTTTTAGCAGTCCTCACTATTTCTGTAAAATAGTGTTTGAATAATTGTAATGAGGACTTATTTGAGTGTGGATATTGTCTAGAAGACAATATTTGTATTTAAACTCACAGTATATGTTGTCATATTTTGCACGACAATTGTATTATTGAAGTTGTAGTTTGCTTTCTGTACCATGTATTTGGCAACTCAGAATGGGTGTTGTATACCTATTTTGGGGGCATCACAGTTTGTATCAAAGCTTAGGGATATGGTCTCTGGCGGAGATCGAGGAATAGAACTAGGAGGGGAGAGATTAGTAAATCCTTCACTAGTGTGTCCTATCTAAGCTTATTTGTTAATCGGTCATAATATATGGATATTATGTGATATGTTAATTTGTTTAATTAACACTTGTTTTATGGCAGTATTTAAGAATGGCTGCTGAGAATGTTAAAAATGGAGTGTATGAAACTGTGGAACAACCTTTAGTCACAAACCAGGAGAGCGTGCAATAGGAAGGCAATATTCCTCTTGTAAACAACACTACCGAGCAAACGATGAACGATGGAATGTTTAGGAGCTTTTTGTAGTTCATGCAAAATCAGACGAGGGAGACTCGTGTACAAAATACGGGTGGAAGTGATAACAACGCACGATCTGTCACAGCTAAGCAGTTCAAGGAGTTGGGACCACTAGATTTCTGGGGATAGCCCGATCCAATTAAGGCGGAAACGTGGGTCAAGCAAATTACCAAGATATTCGATGTATTGGGATGCACGGAGGAACAGAAGGTTCCATTCGCCATATTTATGTTTCGTGGTGAGGCAGATTACTGGTGAGAATCTGTGAAGCGTACCCAGCCAGCAACACTCAACATGTCTTGGGAAAGATTTCAAAAACTGTTCAATGACAAGTACTTTCATAAAAGTATTCGTCAAATGAAGGAGGTAGAGTTTATTAGACTAGAACAGAATAACATTACGGTGTCTCAGTACGAGGCGAAGTTCGCGGAGTTATCCAGGTTTGCACCTCATTTGGTAGAGAATGAGGAACGTATGACGCGGATGTTTCTAAGAGGTCTAAAACCCGAGATTCGTCAATACCTTATCTCTCATAAACTTTCTCTGTATTCAGATGTTCTCAACAAGGCTCAATTATTAGAGCGAGATAATGAGTATACTTAACCGAGGGATCACAACCAGGGTCATACCGGTGACAGCAGTCATCGGAGCGATGATAACCAGCGAGGAGGGAAGAATATGGACAAAAGCGATAACCACTCGGGTGGTAATCGTGGCCATGATAATAGAAGAGGTGAGTTAAGTTGAAATTTCAAAAAGAGAAGATTTAACGATGATGGGAAGACGTCGACAACAGCACCAGCACCAGCAACAAAATCTAGGGGAGGAGAACGACCGCCACTTAGATGCTACAGATGCGGAGAGGAAGGACACATAAGTCCAAACTATTCACCGCCGTCCAAGGTGTGTTTCAATTGTGGAAAAGAAGGTCACATAGCTCAATTTTGTCCTGTACCAAAATCAAGTCCAGCTGGGATGGTGGTGTTAGGTTTGTAATATTCAGGAACGCAATCAAATTGCAAAAATAATGCGAAAACGTGTAAAATCAGAGTTTTAAAATTTTACAAACCATAAACCCGGATCACCCTTTATGCACAATTATTAATTAAACGAAAAGATAAAGAATAAAATCATACCCTTGAAGATCGAGCTTCCTCAGGTACAAGTTCACCTCCAAATCCTTTCACGTTCAACTTGAATCCACCGGGTTTGGTTCCTTCCTTTGATCAACATTAGCCACCCAAGTATTTGGCCTCTAGACGTGATCCACCAAGGAATAATAAAGATTCAAGAAAATGGGTGGTTGGCTAAACCCTAGTTTTTCTATCTCTATAGAAAAAGAGCGTACTCTCCAACTCTTGGAATAATGTATATTTTGATATCTGATATAAGACTTATCTTATTAAGATATCAAGTAAACCTATTAAAATAAGGTATTATTTAATTAAACCCTTTTAATTAAAGGGTTCCCTAATCTTATTAGGGATAATTAATTAAACCCTTTAACAAATTTTCCTTCCTAATCCAATTAGGAATATATGAGAGTACTTATATTAAATTAATTCCTAAACTCTTTAGAAATTAAAATAATAATAATAATTGTAATAATATTAATAAGACTCCTTTTATTAATTTATATTTAATATTTCTAAAATATTAAATAATAATATTAAGCTATTTAATTTATTCTATCACCATAGATTAAATTAAATATACATAACATATATTATTACGATTATGCCATTAACTTTAAATAATTATTCTTCCTTTTATGGTGTGACCCTTTAGGTTCTCCATATTAAACCGGTTGTGAATAAATCAATTAGAACAATTCTAATCTTATTTAAATAAATAAATTAAACAATTAATTAATTTAAATAAATAATATTTATTCTACAATAGGGATAAGTCTCCCTAATGATCAACGACTTTCCGGATAATATAGATTTCAACATTAATCATAAAAGAACCTTTGAGTAAATAGTTACAAGACAATTCAATCCTTCCACCATACAATGTCCCAATTAAATATAAGACATGGAATTATCGTCAAGTCTTATTTTATTTAATTATATGTATTTCGATCCTTAAATGCACAACACCAAATAATGCAAATTAGAAACTCCTTTCTAATTTCATTACTCGCCCGCCAAGGACTCATTGGGTTGTCATTTATCGAATCACATAGACATTTTCTCTTTAATAATAAGTGGTAGATTCTTTATTGATCATACATTATCTCCATGTACAACTTATTATACCCAAGCATACCCTTTGATATACCCTAAGGGTCTTAAGAAATAAGTCAAAGTATAACTCATCATACACAAGATACTATGATGATCTCAAGTCCAAGGATCACTTGTACTACTATCACTACAGGAATTCCTATTGACAGGCAAGTAAAACTCCATTAGGTACTCCTTAACGAGCCACGTTTAGTGAACTTATTCTCCAATAAGAACCTACATACTTGCTTTAGTGTCTCCACACAAATGATCATGAGATCAATCATCCTCATCCAATGAGCAAACAACGTATGTACCAATCTATCCGGATTCACTAATCCCAATTTAGTAATCCAACGATTGGGAACTATTTTAGTTTTAAGCTTTCTAAGAATTTAGATCTCATTAGAATGATCATCATCATTATTCTTAAAGCATTGCTTAAAACTATGGGTTTATCACATATTATAAAACAGCATCATATTGATAATTAATAGCCTTTTGTAAATTAATACTTTTTATTAATAAATGAATAAGATTGTTACAAAGTATATGCTTTATCATCAAACATGATTGGCTTGTGTGCATACTACTTTCAATCTCCCACTTGCACTAAAGTCAATCGTCATGGTATCTCATACTCTTCTTCTTTAAGTGACGATTATCCCACTTTGTTGGATAAGCTTTAGTTAATGGATATGTAATGTTGTTCATGAGATTCCACTATCTCTATAGTGATTTCCCATCTTTCAATGATTCTAATAATCAAATGAAAGTGCCCTGACACATGTTTAGATCCAAGATGAGACTTAGGAACTATTCCTAATTACGTAATGAACTTTTAATCCAAACAATCAACTTGCGGCTTCATTTATAGCTATATACTTTGTCTTTATCACTAAACCAAAGAACTCTTTTCTTTGTTTGGAACCTTTCCAATTCATCGCACTAATTATTCAAGATAATGCTTTACCTTAAAGTGGATTTTTCTCATCATCTTGGTCCGTCTGAAAACTTGAGTCCTGTTAAGCCCTCTAGTTTTAATTTAGACCCACCATGAATATGATCACATCCTTAGTGCTTAGGCCAAGCCCTTTAAGATGTTTTTCATGGACTCATAGTGAACTTCTCCATAAATATGGTGATCAACATCGAGGTCTCGTACATTTCATTGCATACATGATTGTCACTCATGCTACCTCTCTTTTCGAGAGTGCGTGGGGACTATTAAAGAGATACACTCCATAGCTCATCGACATGAGACATCTCTTGAGTTTGCCATGCTAAACGACTTTAGCATCAAATGAATATCGTTCCTTGGGTTAAGTCGAGCATCCTCTTAAATCTATCTATATAGATTTATATCCCCAATTAAGATACTCTTCCAAATCATTCATGGAGGAATGTTTAGACAACTTTATCTTTTCTTGATTGTAGCATTGGTATGTAATTCCTCATCAGTAGTATATCAACATATAATACTAGAAATTTCACGACGCTCCTAATCGACCCTTTTGTACACACTAGAAGTCTTACCTCATCGAATATAATAACTGGATCATCATCTTCTATGATGTGTACCTCATCATCATCATCCATGATGAATCCATACCTCCTAGGTATCTTTGGTACTATTCCGCATTTACGATTCGGTTGTGGTATAATAGGTACATCTATTGTGTTCCTCTTATTTGACTTATAGTATTTTGTGGTTCTTGAACTCTTCAAGATCTATTATCCTCCCACTAGCCCCTTTTAATGATAAACACCTTTATCTTAGAAGGCGGGGTGTGTTTCATAATAAACACCTTTTTGCTATGTAGGATTATAGAACATATGCCCTAAACTTACTTTAGGATGTCCCACAAATCAGATATGTCAAATTTTGTCCCAAGCTTATCCTTTGAAACCTTTTCACATAAGTTGGACAACCCCTTATCTTAACATACTTAAGATTAGGAATCCTCCTGTCCATAACTTTTATGGAATCTGGGGCCGGATTTTGAGGTTCTTCAGAATAACCCCAAAATAGGTTCATTCCATCCAACCCATTCTCGAGTCGCCAAATATATGGTACTAAAAACAACTACAACTTTATTACAACAATTGTCGTGGCAAAATACAACAACACATATGTCGTGAGTTTGGATACCAATATATACCAAATGTAACTCTGGACACCAACTTGGATAACACGTCACCATGACACCTTACATAAAGGTGCAATCAAAAACTGCTTTTAGATATTAGAATCTTTGGGAAGTGCTCAAGGAAACCTTCGATACATGGGAGGCCATGCTTTTAGGTTATGGTAGATATCATATGGCCACGTAATTATCCTTGGTTGACCTAATAAACCCCAAAGAAAACGAGAAGATTACTATCATATTCTTCCCAATGGTGAGTCTTCTCATGACATATCATTATCTCCACTGTCTCTAATTGGGTATTATACTCCAAACAAACACCAAGATTATATAGGTAGTGCTTGTAAATATACTCAAAGAAGTGGATGAAAGCACAACCATGTCTTATGATAACACGAGTTTGTATGTCATTAGACATCTTGTATGATAGTGACAAAACACCCTTCCAAAGTTAAATTCACCTCACCCTCAACATCTATAGTACCACCATTCTATTCCCTCACTATCCCCGCCGACCCAAATTTACACTTTTATTACACCGAAAGGAATTGTGAAACAAAAGGGTGAGCACAACTAGCTCAAGAAAGAATATTATGACTAAAGATAAATAAATTATCAATAGTCTTCATCAAGAATGAATCGTAGATTTAGAACATATGGTAGATGATAAAACTTTTCAACCATAGTTGCAGCGTGAACGAAGCAATCCATTAAAAGAGTCATTGAAGACTATAAAATCTATTATCTCTTCCACGTTAAAAGTCCACCAACAATATTTTATCCTCGTAACATCAATCAATAGTTCCTTTCCACAATCATATGAATAACTCATAATCATAATTGTGATTCTAAAATTCTCTTCTCATCCAGGACGAAGATAATTTTCATCATTGTCTTACCCTCAAAACATCAAAGATCATGGTTATACCAAATCACAGTTCCATTCATAATCATACTAATAAATTCATCTTTGCACCACGGGTCAAAGATATTCATCAACAGTTCATCTTTACACTACAAAAGCAAAGATATTCCACAACAGTCATCTTTGCATTACGAGCCAAAGATATTCATCAATAATTTATCTTTGCACTACAGGCTAAAGATATTCATCAACAGTCATCTTTGCATTACAAGCCAAAGATATTCATCAATAATTCATCTTTGCACTACAGGCTAAAGATATTCATCAACAAGTCATCTTTTGCATTACAAGCCAAAGATATTCATCAATAATTCATTTGCACTACAAAGCTAAAGATATTCATCAACAAGTCATCTTTACATTACAAGCCAAAGATATTCATCAATAATTCATCTTTGCACTACAAATGCTAAAAGATATTCATCAACAAGTCATCTTCTTTGCATTACAAGCCAAAGATATTCATCAATAATTCATATCCATATTTATAACACCTTAATCCAAATGTTATAAATCACTTAGAAATCTCATAATCTAATATTATTAATATTATAATAATATTTTAATCATTTCTTAAACTTATAAACAATTTAATTAAATTGTTTACACTTTACTAATTAATGCATTTAATCATCATAAAATGCCAAACTCATAAAATTTCATCACCAATAACCAAAACCCTCATCAAAAATCAATATATACCTATATATATGATTCTCAAACCATAAAATCATATTTTCTAATTTTCTTACTTCACATAACATATTTAATTCATTTACTCATAACTAGAACATTTTCATGAAAAATACCAAATCGGTTCCAAAAATATTTCTTTTCCGGGATTTAGCATAAAATAGTCCCATATTGAACATATATTTTCTCGAAATTTTAAAAATTCATTTACTATTTTTCATATGGCCAAAACCATAGAATATTTAAACATTTATCATAAATTGTACTTTTATCCAAAAATTTTGAAATTCACAGAAGTATAACTGATATTATACAGATGTACTCTCAATAAAAATTTCATCAATTTTGGAGTTAACCGCAAGGAGTTATAAATAGTTACTTTTAAAATAGTCTTTTTCTCATAAAATTCATAACTCTCAATCTATACATCCAAAAATCGCCATTTTGGACACAATCTATAAAACTCATCAAAATATCATTTCAAATTTTTCCAGAATTTTGAAGGTTCAAAAAAATTTCGAAACTAGAAACATAATAACCCTTAAAATCCCTTACTATTCCTTACCATCCCTTACCATCCCTTACCTCAAAAGAGCAGCACTTCTGACTGGATATCGGATATGACGCTTAAGAAAACTTGCACTGATGAATATCAACTCACCAAGTATCTAAATACTCATAAAATACACTCAATGATCTAGAGAGAGAAAGAGAGAAAACTTGTTTCTGGTGTGATTTTCAATTCTAACTTAGCCCTCTATTTATAGGAAAATTTTAGCAGACTTGACCTGCAACCTGATGGCTTTACCTGCTACTATTCCCACCCACCACATTTGAAATAAAATTCAGCACATTTCTTCACCAACCACAAGTGGGGCCCACTCAATTCTAGAATTTTCCACCAAAAATCATTTATAACTAATTTTCGAATCAGTCACCTCTTAAAATTCATAACAAATCATTCGTTCATTTTAACGGTTCAAAATTTGTGGACATATACTCAACTTATGTATGTATAACATATCCAAAATTTACAACGATCCAACTATGGGATTAAAAATTATAACTCACATAATATATCGTAAAAATCTTGATTTGATTTTAATACCTCCATTCCGACAAAATTATCGATAAAATACCTCAACATTAATTCCTTCATTTATAACCATTTAAATAAATCCATCATTTATATCCACATCAAATAAATATTTCATTGTCATATAAATCAATAATTAATTATTCATAAATAATATTATAGAATCACAATAATAACAAACCAGCGGTTCGGGAAGAAAGGGGCTTTCCAATAAGAATTTCTCTTCTTGCGCAAGCAATTAGGTGACCAAACCTCTCCTTTGTAACTTTCTAGACATTGCCAATAATGTTATCTAATAATATTATTCAAATAATATGAATTATTGATCCGATAATGGAGATATCGTGCAAATGACAATTATTGAACAACAATAATATAAAATATCAACGCATCAATTATTGAATCAATAAAATAAAATATTGAACAGTAATTACTGTAACAATTATTGAGTAGTGCCTTCTTACGTAAGAATCAATAATTCAAAAATACTGTGTAATACCGTGTGCTACTGTGCAACAACGCGTATTACTTTATTTTACCAACCGGGTATTCCAACAGTGTTAACGGTAACGATTACGTCGTTATTTATAAAAACTTAATTTTGTCGCTTTTTTCTTCATCCAAGCTTATTTATTACATTATGGGCCCACAAATAGGCTGCTACTGGTAAATGCATTTAATATTCCTACGTAAAGAATATTCCACGACCAAACGAATATTCCCCGACAATAATGAATACTTTATACCCCCTTGCGTATTTTGAAAAAAATTTTCATATATCACCCTTAACTTTAACTTTTATCAATTTAACCATTTACTGAATAGAAAAATTGAATACTTTTATTTCATAAAATTCGGGGTCTTACAATCTCCCCTCCTTATGAAATTTCGTCCCCGAAATTTACGTACCTGGTATTTCAAAGAGTTGAGAATACCTTGTTTTCATTTCAGATTCTATCTCCCCTGTCATCATGATTTCTCCATTGCTCATCTCCTGTATTTCAGATATCATTCTAGAATACAGCTTCAAAACAAAGGTTAATTGAGCAAATTAACATATCACATAATATCTCGATATTATGGTCGACCAACAAATAAGCTTAGGTAGGACACACTATGAAGGATTTACTCATCTCTCCTCCTAGTTCTATTCCCGATCTCCGCTTGGAGATCATATCCCTAAGCTCTGATACCAAATGTAACAACCCCAAAATAGGTTCATTCCATCCAACCCATTCTGAGTCGCCAAATATATGGTACGAAAAACAACTACAACTTTATTACAACAATTGTCGTGCAAAATACAACAACACATATGTCTTTGTGAGTTTGGATACCAATATATACCAAATGTAACTCTCGACACCAACTTGGATAACACGTCACCATGACACCTTACATAAAGGTATAGTCAAAACCATTTTTAGATATTAGAATCTTTGGGAAGTGCTCAAGGAAACCTTCATACATGGGAGGCCATGCTTTTAGGTTATGGTAGATATCATATGGCCACGTAATTATCCTTGGTTGACCTAATAAACCCCAAAGAAAAACGAGAAGATTACTATCATATTCTTCCCAATGGTGAGTCTTCTCATGACATATCATTATCTCCACTTGTCTCTAATTGGGTATTATACTCCAAACAAACACCAAGATTATATAGGTAGTGCTTGTAAATATACTCAAGCAAGTGGATGAGCACAACCATGTCTTATGATAACACGAAGTTTGTATGTCATTAGACATCTTGTATGATAGTGACAAAACACCCTTCCAAAGTTAAATTCACCTCACCTCAACATCTATAGACCACCATTCTATTCCTCACTATCCCCGCTCGACCCAAAATTACACTTTTATTACACGAAAGGAATTGTGAAACAAAAGGGTGAGCACAACTAGCTCAAGAAAGAATATTATGACTAAAGATAAATAAATTATCAATAGTCTTCATCAAGAATGAATCGTAGATTTAGAACATATGGTAGATGATAAAACTTTTCAACCATAGTTAAAATTGAACGAAAGCAATCCATTAAAAGAGTCAAATAGACTATAAAATCTATTATCTTCTCCACGTTAAAAGTCCACCAACAATATTTTATCCTCGTAACATCAATCAATCAGTTCCTTTCCACAATCATATGAATAACTCATAATCATAATTGTGATTCTAAATTCTCTTCTCATCCAGGACGAAGATAATTTTCATCAATTGTCTTTACCAAACATCAAAGATCATGGTTATACCAAATCACAGTTCCATGCTCATAATCATATTTAATAAATTCATCTTTGCTTTACAGGTCAAAGATATTCATCAACAGTTCATCTTTACACTACGGCTAAAGATATTCAACAACAGTCATCTTTGCATTACGAGCCAAAGATATTCATCAATAATTTATCTTTGCACTACAAAGCAAAGATATTCATCAACAAGTCATCTTTGCATTACAAGCCAAAGATATTCATCAATAATTCATCTTTGCACTCACAAAGCAAAGATATTCATCAACAAGTCATCTTTGCATTACAAGCCAAAGATATTCATCAATAATTCATCTTTTGACTACATGTGCTAAAGATATTCATCAACAAGTCATCTTTCAGACACAAGCCAAAGATATTCATCAATAATTCATCTTTGCACTCTGAAATAAAAAGATATTCATCAACAAGTCATCTTTTCATTTACAAGCCAAAGATATTCATCAATAATTCATATCCATATTTATAACACCTTAATCCAAATGTTATAAATCACTTAGAAATCTCATAATCTAATATTATTAATATTATAATAATATTTTAATCATTTCTTAAACTTATAAACAATTTAATTAAATTATTTACACTTTACTAATTAATGCATTTAATCATTATAAAATGCCAAACTCATAAAATTTCATCACCAATAACCAAAACCCTCATAAAAAATCTGCATATACCTATATATATGATTCTCAAACCATAAAATCATATTTTCTAATTTTCTTACTTCACATAACATATTTAATTCATTTACTCATAACTAGAACATTTTCATGAAAAATACCAAATCAGTTCAAAAATATTTCTTTTCTGGGATTTAGCATAAAATAGTCCCATATTGAACATATATTTTTCTGAACAGAAATTTTAAAATTCATTTACTATTTTTCATATGGCCAAAACCATTGAATATTTAAACATTTATCATAAATTGTACTTTTATCCAAAAATTTTGAAATTCACAGAGTACACTGATATTATACAGATGTACTCTCAATAAAAATTTCATCAATTTTGGAGTTAACCGCAAGGAGTTATAAATAGTTACTTTTAAAATAGTCTTTTCTCATAAAATTCATAACTCTCAATCTATACATCCAAAAATCGCCATTTTTGGACACAATCTACCAAACTCATCAAAATATCATTTCAAATTTTTCCAGAATTTTGAAGGTTTAGAAAAATTTCGAAATTAAAACATAATAACCACTTAAAATCCCTTACTATTCCTTACCATCCCTTACCATCCCTTACCTCAAAAGAGCAAAGACTTTGGATTTGGATATCGAATATATGAATGAAAAAAACTTGCACTGATGAATATCAACTCACCAAGTATCTAAATACTCACAAAATACACTCAATGATCTAGAGAGAGAAAGAGAGAAAACTTGTTTCTGGTGTGATTTTCAATTCTAACTTAGCCCTCTATTTATAGGAAAATTTTAGCAGACTTGACTTGACTCGCAAGACCACGATGGCTTTACCTGCTACTATTCCCACCCACCACATTTGAAATAAAATTCAGCACATTTCTTCACCAACCACAAGTGGGGCCCACTCAATTCTAGAATTTTCCACCAAAATCATTTATAACCTAATTTCTGAATCAGTCACCTCTTAAAATTCATAACAAATCATTCGTTCATTTTAACGGTTCAAAATTTGTGGACATATACTCAACTTATGTATGTATAACATATCCAAAATTTACAACGATCCAACTATTCGGATTAAAAATTATAACTCACGTAATATATCGTAAAAATCTACCGATTTGATTTTTAATACCTCCATTCCGTAAAACAAAATTAACGATAAAATACCTCAACATTAATTCCTTCATTTATAACCACATAAATAAATCCATCATTTATATCCACATCAAATAAATATTTTATTGTCATATAAATCAATAATTAATTATTCATAAATAATATTATAGAATCACAATAATGACAACTGAATAGGTTCCAAGAAAGAGGGGCTTTCAATAAGAATTTCTCTTCTTGGCGCCAAGCAATTAGGTGACCAAACCTCTCCTTCGATGTAACTTTCTAGACATTGCCAATAATGTTATCTAATAATATTATTCAAATAATATGAATTATTGATCTGATAATGGAGATACTGTGCAGTGACAATTATTGAACAACAATAATATAAAATATCAACACATCAATTATTGAATCAATAAAATAAAATATGAACAAGAATTATCTGTAACAATTATTGAGTAGTGCCTTTTACGTAAGAATCAATAATTCAAAAAATCTTTGTGTAATACCGTAGTGCTCTCTGCAACAACGACAGACGTATTACTTTATTTTACCAAGGGTATTCCAACGGTGTTATGATTAATAATTACGATTATCACGTTATTTATAAAACTTAATTTTGTCGTTTTCTTCATCCGACAGTTATTCTGTTATGGGGCCCACAAATAGCTGTGCCGTCGTACGAATATTCCCCGACAGAAAGAATATTCCACGACCAAACGAATATTCCCCGACAATAATGAATACTTTATACCCCCTTGCGTATTTTGAAAAAAAATTTCATATATCACCCTTAACTTTAACTTTTATCAATTTAACCATTTACTGAATAGAAAAATTGAATACTTTTATTTCATAAAATTCGGGGTCTTACTGATTTACCATTTTCGTAGATATGCGTACCATTTCTAGGACATCATCCCGAAGGATTTGGAATGTCGGTCAAAAATCATTATGGACCGCACCATGTCCAACAAGGTACGATTTTTCATTCGAGATACATCAATCAATTATTGCGATCGGGATGTGTCCATTATGAAAAAACCATTTGAGATGATCTAGAAACTTATTGCACAAGTATTTATTCCTTGATCTAATCAAAAAATCTTAATACATTGCCAATTTGTTTCACTTCTGAATTCTTTGAACTTTTCAAATAATTCACACTTCTTGTATTTCAAAGAAATACACACATTCAACTCTTTATGACCATCTCCTTTTCTTATACTAGTTTGTTCAATTTGCAAAATTATTTTCGCAGTAAGTCAAGTATATAAAATCCATTAAGTAATATTCCAGTTCTATACAAAACATTATTATTTTTATAAATAGAACAATAATTGTTCTTAAATATAATACCAAAGATTTCATTGTCTAACAATAAAATGGAAATAATATTTCTAACAAGTACTGGAATACAATAACAACTTATTGACTTAATAGATTTGCCCGTACGGATTGCTAAACTATAAGTTTCTATGGCTAATGTAGCAATCTTTGCTTCATTTCCCACACATAAGATTATTTATCTTTGTTTAGCTTTCTACTTCTGCTTGGTCCCTTCATAAATCTATATTTATGATAACCAAAGTCAGTATCCAATACCCAAGTAGAACCTTGACTTAAAGAAAAATTTATTTCAATCATGAACAAAATCGTATTATGAATCAAACTTCACTAAGCTTCTTTGGTTAGCCTCTGCAAGATGCTTCGCAGCTTTCTTTTTCGGTGTCGAGCTTATTGCGGTGGAAGCAAACTACTTTGCTATCCGTATCGGTTTTGCTCTTATTATCCTTTGTTTACGCCTTTCTATTTACCTTCTTTGAATCGTTCTTATTTTCAGAAGATCCTTTGGCCCCTACCAGTAAGACATGGTCTTTCTTGGTTGGAAAGTGACTCTCATCATTTTTCAATATGTTAAGCAAATCAACGAAGGCGATATCTAGCTTGTTTATATGAAAAATTCACAACAATTGTGAAAGGAGTCCCGGAGTGAGTGCAAGATCAAATCTTGGCTCAACTCTCCATCCATGACAAAACCGGTTGTCCTAATTGATCAATCAAATTGATTATGTTACGAACTTTTGTATGCATTTATAGTGTCATTGGCCATTCTAGATCGGAAGAGCTCCTTAGATATCTCGATATCTATCGCCCTCACTTTCCTCACCATCAACTACTTGATGTGCGGGAATATAGTAGGAGCATCCATAGTTTCGTCTTGTATCAAGCTCGTTACTCATGGATGAGCATGATGCATCGAGTTAATCATTTGTGCATCATCTTGCCACTTTCTAAAAGTAGCAATCTCTTCTTTAGAGGCATTGTCTGCAACCATTGCAGGGATAGGCGTATTAAAGACATAAGATAGCTTTTCAGCTATGAGAACTATTCTCAAATTCCTTAACCAATCCGTTTAATTTGGTTTGGTTAATTTAGCATCTAATATGCTTCGCAGTGATAGTAATTTTAGACATTGTAAAATTCTGTAAATTAATTTGTAATTAACAACATTTTAACATACATTCTTTTATTAATTACCAAAATAATTTAGGTCTTGTTTTAAATTGGTATCTCCTACTATTTTCTTCAAACTATATTACCCTAACTTATATAGTTCTAAGAAAAATCTAATTAAAGATTTGCTAGTGAGAATAAGGATCCCATTTCAAATGTATATAGCCTTGTGGTGACACAACAAACTATATATAAATAAATAGGTATACAACTTTTGTCAATTACATCAACTATGCAACTCCTTTTCTTTTTTGCCTCTTAGATTATTTTGATCAAGTGGTGGCACATCCGAATCAAAATTATCCAAGTTAAGTCCGACCTAGCACTCCATATATTCAAAAAGAAAATATCATCCTTGTGGTGACACAACAAAACAATATTGTTCAATTTTCTTTATAAGCATCAAATGTGATAAATTAACATCTTAAATACTTAATACTTGCCTTGTGGTGACACAACAAACTCATATTAAATATTTAATACTCTATTAATTTTATCATGCTAGAAAGCTTGACGTTCGATATTCCAAATATCTTTGAACGCTTAGGACTTAATATAAAAAATTGAGGGTTTGTTATTAATTTGTCTCATCTTGTTTAGCGCCATGCATGCATATATATATATATATATATATATATATATATATATATATATATAAAATACGTCATATTAATTAACATCTAAACATGTTTGCATAATATATAATATATATAGTATAAGCATGCACATATAGAATACTATATTCTACCCGGATTGATTATGGACTTTTATTCTAGTTTGGTTCACTAGAGCCACCAAGTGAACCAAAAGGTCAAACCCTAGGGGTGCAAGAAATAATATTTAAATATAACAATTACATTTAAACCCGGGCTCCATTACAAACGGGTCTTCAAGCGCTCCTTGCTCCTTGATCTCCAATTCTTCAAAATTAATTCTAACTATTCCTATTACAAAACTATTTAAAATAAATAGAAACCTTGATCAGCAGTCCAGGGGAAGTACATAGGAGGGGAATACAATTTACATTAAGAAAAATTAGAGAAGACGAGGTACGCAGACCCCATTTAATAAAAACCATACATTCATGCATCCAACTAAAATAAAATCCAATCACATTAGTCAATAGTCCATAATCAATCCCATTTATTATCATACACATCATCATATGCATCAATAAATAACATTCATCTTATGAATAATAAACATTTAATATATATATTGATATCATTTAATGGGAAAATTTAGTTAGTATAAAATCTAATTTTGAATCAAAATAAACTCCTTTATTTCAATCCAAATTTAAATCAAAATAAAACTATTTTATTTTAATTTATCCAATTTTGAATAAAATAAACTATTTTATTTTAATCAAAATCTTTAATCAAAATAAAATCCTTTATTTTAATTAATTATGGAATCCAATTCCATGTAAAAAAAATAAACTCCTTTATTAAAGGAAACATGATTCTCTTTCCTATTCATAAATAAACTCCTTTATTTTGAATAATATAAAATCATATTTCATATCTAAATAAACTCCTTTATTTAAGGAAAATATAATCCAATTTTAACTCCAATTAGTTATCATGGAATCCAATTCCAACTCTAATTAGTTAGCATGAAATTCTAGTTTTAAAATTAAAATAAACCTTTTATTTTAATATTAAAATAAACTTTTTATTTTGAAATTAAAATAAACTTTTATTTTAATTATAAAATAATTAATATATATATATATATATATATATATATATTATATTAAGTATAATATATATATATATAATATCCGTACCTTAAAAAAAAAAAAAAGAATTCACGTGGCCATTATTTTCAATCATGAAAAAGTGATTCACTTGACAAGGCTTTTCAAAAAAATTTGGCGGGTTCCTTTTGAAAAAACAATTCATTTGAATAGTAGCTTTGATTACTTTTTAAAATAAAAAAATTACGGGCAACAAGTATTCACGTTATTTAACTTTACATACACCTGTAACCTTTTTTTAACTTTACATGATTAACATTCACATTACAAGCAACAAGTATTCACGTGATTTAAGCGAAATCAAGTATTTCGCGATTTTTTTTTTTATAATTAAATTTTAAACAACAAAATTATGCCCAATTAAATTGTTCTAAACACATATCAATATACATATCAAATTAAAGCAATTAATAATTCGCATAAAGGTTAGGCTCTGATGCCACTATTAGGTTTGTAATATTCAAGAACGCAATCAAATTGCAAAAATAATGCGAAAACGTGTAAAATCAGAGTTTTAAAATTTTACAAACCATAAACCCGGATCACCCTTTATGCACAATTATTAATTAAACGAAAAGATAAAGAATAAAATCATACCCTTGAAGATCGAGCTTCCTCAGGTACAAGTTCACCTCCAAATCCTTTCGCGTTCAACTTGAATCCACCGGGTTTGGTTCCTTCCTTTGATCAACGTTAGCCACCCAATTGTTTGGCCTCTAGAGGTGATCCACCAAGGAATAATAAAGATACAAGAAAATGGGTGGTTGGCTAAACCCTAATTTTTCTATCTCTATAGAAAAAGAGCGTACTCTCCAACTCTTGGAATAACGTATATTTTGATATCTGATATAAGACTCATCTTATTAAGATATCAAGTAACCCTATTAAAATAAGGTATTATTTAATTAAACCCTTTTAATTAAAGGGGCTCCCTAATCTTATTAGGGATAATTAATTAAACTCCTTTAACTAATTTTCCTTCCTAATCCAATTAGGAATATGTGAGAGTACTTATATTAAATTAATTCCTAAACTCTTTTAGAAATTAAAATAATAATAATAATTGTAATATTATTAATAAGACTCTCTTATTAATTTATATTTAATATTTCTAAAATATTAAATAATAAATATTAAGCTATTTAATTTATTCTATCACCATAGATTAAATTAAATATACATAACATATTATTACGATTATGCCATTAACTTCTTAAATAATTATTCTTCCTTTTATGGTGTGACCCTTTAGGTTCTCCATATTAAACAGGTTGTGAATAAATCAATTAGAACAATTCTAATCTTATTTAAATAAATAAATTAAACAATTAATTTATTTAAATAAATAATATTTATTCTATAATAGGATAAGCCTCCTAGCGATCAACAACTTTCCGTATAATATAGATTTCAACATTAATCATAAAAGAACCTTTGAGTAAATAGTTACTGAAACAATTCAATCCTTCCACCATACTGATTTCCCAATTAAATATAAGACATGGAATTATCATCAAGTCTTATTTTATTTAATTATATGTATTTCGATCCTTAAATGCACAACACCAAATAATGCAAATTAGAAACTCCTTTCTAATTTCATTCTCGCCATTGCCAAGGACTCTTTGGGTTGTCATTTATCGAATCACATAGGACATTTCTCTTCTTTTAATAGAAGTGGTAGATTCTTTATTGATCATACATTATCTCTATGTACAACTTATTATACCCAAGCATACCCTTTGATATAGCCTAAGGGTCTTAAGGAATAAGTCAAAATATAACTCATCATACACAAGATACTATGATGATCTCAAGTCCAAGGATCACTAGACTACTATCACTACAAGAATTCCTATTGATGAGCAAGTAAAACTCCATTAGGTATTCTCTTGTAGCCACGTTCGATGAACTTATTCTCCAATAAGCACCTACATACTTGCTTTTAGTGTCTCCACACAAATGATCATGAGATCAATCATCCTCATCCAATGAGCAAGCAACGATGTACCAATCTATCCGGATTCACTAATCCCAATTTATTAATCCAACGATTGGGAACTATTTTAGTTTTAAGCTTTCTAAGAATTTAGATCTCATTAGAATGATCATCATCATTATTTTAAAAGCATTGCTTAAAACTATGGGTTTATCACATATTATAAAACAGCATCATGTAGATAATTAAAAGCCTTTAATAAATTAATACTTTTTATTAATAAATGAATAAGATTGTTACAAAGTATATCCTTTATCATCAAACATGATTGGCTTGTGTGCATACTACTTTCAGGTGGCACCAAAGGTGGATACGGACAAAACAAAGTCGGCAATTTCTAGAAGAGCGTTTGTTGTGAATGCCCAAAATGCGAGGAACCCGAACGAAGGTATCACGGGTTAGTTACTTATAAATTTTTGTGAAGTCTATACCTTATTAGATACCGGTTCTACCCACTCTTTTATTTCTCCTACTTGCGCTCAACGTTTAAACTTGACTTCGGAGAAATTGGAGTTTGACTTATCTGCGGAGACTCCGTTAGGAGAAACTTTTATCATATCCACTGTTTATAAATCTTGTTTGATCCAAGTTGGCACTATCACATTACCTGTTGATCTTATCTCTTTAAAGATACTTGCTTTTGATGTGATTTTAGGAATTGATTGGTTAACCACTCATCATGCCAAAATTGATTGTTTTTGTAAGGTTGTTAATTTTCATATTCCTAACCAACCTGTTATGTGAATTCAAGCAACCAAACCATTGAAGTCAAACACTTTCATATCAAGCCATAAAGCCATTCGTTTATTGAAAAACGGATGTCAAGCTTTCTTAGCCCATTTCATGGATAAGATGAACCGTGTATTCAAGGAATATTTAGATCAGTTCGTTGTTGTCTTTA
Organism: Panax quinquefolius; assembly: GCA_020205615.1. Taxonomy (NCBI): domain Eukaryota; kingdom Viridiplantae; phylum Streptophyta; class Magnoliopsida; order Apiales; family Araliaceae; genus Panax; species Panax quinquefolius. Next base: position 26,484,512 of record CM035159.1, on the reverse strand, counting down.
TTGATGACATCCTCATCTATTCCAAAAGCCGTGAAGATCATGAGCACCATTTGAAGCTGATAGTTGAAAGACTTCGTGAAAACAAGCTATATGCCAAGTCAAGAAATGCGAGTTCGGCTTCGAGAAAGTATCATTCCTAGGGCACGTGGTGTCAAAACATGGAGTATCCGTTGACCCGTGAAGATTGAAGCAATACAAAGTTAGAGCAACCAAGTTTGCGGATCAAGTACGCACTTTCTCGGGCTTAGTGGTTATTATTGGAGATTCGTGGAAGGATTTTCTCGAATCGCTACTCCATTAACTAAGCTGACTCAAAAATTTGTATGGAGCGAGGAATGCGAGAAGATTTTCCAAAAGCTTAAGAGGAGACTCATTTTGGCACCTGTTCTGACCATACCATCTTGGAAAAGCGAACGTGGTAGCTGACGTGTTGAGTAGAAGATCGTACGCGAGTACAAGTGCGATATTGTTGAACACAAAGACCTATTTTGTATGATTTACAAAGGATGGAGATTGAGTTAAAGACTCTAGGGACCCACGTGATGATATATGAGTAGAAATGACTTTAATCGATAACGTTAAAGCCGCTCAAGCTACACACCGGAGCTGATGAATATAAAGAAGAAGGTGCAAGAAGGCATTATTCTTGAAGTAAAAGTCGATGAAGAGAAGAAAGCTCAAACCTTCGATTTATTTGAAATCCTCGATCGAGTAGGAACTGTGGCCTATAAACTCGCCTTAACACTAAGTATGTCGAGTGTTCATAACATTTTTCACGTATCGATGTTACGTAAATATGTGGATGACCCGAACCATATTATTGAGTTAGAACCAGACGAGATAGCCGAAGATTTAACGTACGAGAGGTACCTGTTAAGATCTTGGATAGGAAAGAGCATGTCCTACGCACCAAGGTTATACCACAAGTTAAGGTTTTGTGGAGGAACCATGCTATTATCGAAATGACCAGGAGTTGAATCGGAAATGAAAGGGAGGTACCTCACCTTTTCGATACACCGTGTAATGCGTACGTCAATTGGAGGATGAAATTTTATAAGGAGGGGAGGTTGTAAGACCCCAACTAATTATAAATAAAATTAAATTTTTTCTATTCATTATTCTAAATTAATAAGGTGTTAATTTGATATAATACTTTGGTTATGGGTGAAATGTGCAAATTTTACAAAATAAACAAGTGGTTATAAAATATTCCTTTTGCCGGGGAATATTCGTTTGGTCGTGGAATATTCTTTTTGTCGGGAATATCCGTACGATGGCACAGTCAATTGTGGGCCCCATAACGGAATAACTGCCGGATAAAGAAAGCGACAAAGTTTGAGTTTTATAAATAATAGCATAATTGTTATCGGTAAAACTATTGGAATACCCAGTGGTTAAAAATACAGTAATATGCGTGGTTGCACAATAGCACATGGTATTGCACAGTATTTTTAAATTATTGATCCTTACGTAAGAAGGCACTACTCAATATATGTTACAAAGAATTATTTGCTCAATATTTTTTTATTGATTCAATAATTATTGCGTTGATATTTTATATTATTGTTGTTTCAATAATTCTCACTGCATAGTATTTCTCATTATCATATCAATAATTCATATTATTTTAATAATATTATTAGAGAGCATTATTGGCAATGTCTAGAAAGTTCATCTCGTGAGAGGTTTGGTCACCTAATTGCGCCAAATGAGGAGAAATCCTTATTCGAAAGCCCCCTCTTTCCTGGGAACGACTTGGTTGTCATAATTGTGATTCTATAATATTATTTGTGAATAATTAATTATTGATTTATATGATAAGAAAATATTTATTTGATGCGGATATAAATTATGGATTTATTTATTTTATGTGGTTATAATTGAAGGAATTAATGTTAAGGTGTTTTATCGGTATTTTTTATTGAATGGAGGTATTAAAAATCAATCAAGTATTTTTTACGATATATATCATGTGAGTTATAATTTTTAATCAAATAGTTGGATCGTTGTGATTTTTGGATATGTTATACATATATAAGTTGAGTATATATCCATAAATTTTGAACCGTTAAAAATGAACGAATGATTTGTTATGAATTTTAAGAGGTGCTTGATTTGAAAATTAGGTTTATAAATGATTTTGGTGGAAAATTCTAGAATTTAGTGGGCCCCACTTGTGGTTGCTGAAGAAATGTGCTGAAATTTATTTCAAATATGGTGGGTGTCAATAGTAGCAGATAAAGCCATCATGTAGTAGGTCAAGTCTGCTTCGACGTGCTAACATTTTCCTATAAATAAAGGGCTAAGTTAGAATTGAAAATCACACCAAAAACATAAGCTTTCTCTCTTTCTCTCTCTATATTATCGAGCGTATTTTGTGAGTATTTAGATACTTTGAGAGTTGTTGTTCAAAGACAAGTTTCATTCAGCATCACTTCCGACCTTTCATTCCAAGTACTGTTTCTTTGAGGTAAGGGATGTTATTTTCTTCTTAAATGATATTATTTTATTCAATATCATTATGCCGAAATATTTGTTTGAACTTTTTAATCAAATTTGGAACTTTTGTGTTGGGGTTACTATTCACGTATATGGCACTATTCACGAATACGACACTATTCATCGAAAAATAAAAATTTTCCTTTTTGTCCAAGATGTCTATTATGGTTACTATCTTTGATTGTATCCATGTTTTGATCTTTATTTTTGAATTCTGCTTCAAAATTGGTTATTATGAAGTATTAGTGATCTTGGATAAACCGTAATACTAATCCCTAATATTTATCCTTACATCTCACTTGATTCGTTCTCTAAAATGTTTTCATCATCCTCGGTCCTTAATGATGATATTATTGAATATCTTTGGCCTGTAGTGCAAAGATGAACGATTAACTAATGAATATCTTTTACCCGTAGTGCAAAGATGAACAGGTGTTGAGATGAACATGACCAACTGGTGATACAAATGAATATCTTTGGCCTGTATTGCAAAGATCAATATTCGATTAAAGATGTATATTGATCGTTGTTACAGGGATAAAATATTGATGATGGACTGCTAAATCTTAGAAGATAGTAGAACTCATTCTCTACTTGACTCTTTTAATGGATTGATGTTTCCGCTGCAGTTTTGATCTAAAACTTGTTGTCTATTATGTTTTATCAGATTTTTCCCTGTTGAAGACTAATGATAATTTGTTGTATATTATCTTAGTCATAATATTCTTTACTGGGCTAGTTGAGCTCACCCATTTCCTTTTTGTTCCATTTTTCTTCTCAGGAGGTGAGAACATAACAGGATCTAGTCGGGGTATGGAGTGATGGTTCTAGAAAGATATTTTAGCTGTCCTCACTATTTTTGTAAAATAGTGTTTGAATAATTGTAATGAGGACTTATTTAAGTGTGGATATTGTCTAGAAGACAATATTTGTATTTAAACTCACAGTATGTGTTGTTGTATTTTGCACGACAATTGTATTATTGAAGTTGTAGTTTGCTTTCTGTACCATATATTTAGCGACTCAAAATGAGTGTTGTATACCTATTTTGGGGGCGTCATAAATTTTCTGATCGAAATTTAAAATTACAACATCATATTCATGATTAGAAGAGCAGGCTGAAGAACGGCAGGCGGTCATGGAGCAAAGAGATGCAACAATTCAAAATTGTGTTACCCGATGTGCGATACTTGAACAGAAGCACTCTTTGGCAGAGTATAAGATATTAGAGCTGGAATCTGAGAATGCTATGTTCAAAGTTCTAATGAAAGAAGAAGCAAATGAACGAATGAGAATAGATGATGCATGGATAAAAGTCGCACGACGCGTTGATATTATAGAAAAAGACGTCCGATCCAATAAGGCCAAAATAGATGAAATGTATTTTCCTTTTTGGAGAGCAATTGGGAGAATCAAACATCGAGTTCAGAATTACCCTCTGCAGAGCGGTCAACCCCAATTCGATATGGATCAGAGAGTAATGATTCGAATCATGGATCAGGAATGTGACAAAGCAATTAAGGGTGGAATGTACTCTATAGCAAAGTTAAGTCCAACTAAGATGGTGACGCCAAAGGATGTCCCAGACAAGTCAAATTCGGTAGTTTAAGTGATATCGAGGAACCCGAATGAAGTTAGCACGGGTTAGTTAAATATAAATTCTTGCGAACTCTATACCTTATTAGATACCGGTTCTACCCACTCTTTTATTTCTCCTACTTGCATTAAACGTTTAAATTTAACTCCGGAGAAATTAGACTTTGAATTATCTGTTGAAACTCCGTTAGGAGAAACCTTCAGTACATGTGTTATCCAAGTCTTTGATGAGAGTCACAGTTTTTAAATGATATTTCTATCGTTAATAAATTTCCTGACGTATTCTCTAAAGACTTCCTGGCCTACCCCTAGAGCATAAAATCAAATTTTGTATTGACCCCAGTACAAAACCCATTTCTAAAACCCTTAAATATTTCTTTACCCAAAACAAACGTATAATGCACCAAAGACGTTGGCTCGAGCTGTTTAAGATTATGACCATCCATTCAAGATTATTGTGGAAAAAGCAAATGTGGTAGCTGATGCATTGAGTAGAAGATCGTATGCGTTTGTGAGTGCGATGTTGTTAAAACAAAGACCCTTTTCATATGACTTACGAATGATAAAGATAGAGTTAAAGACTCTAAGGACCCATGTGATGATGTCAAATAATACGAGTAGAATCGACGTTAACTGATGAAGTTAAAATCGCTCAAGCTACACACCCAGAGCTGATGAATGTGAAGGAGAAGGTTCAAGAGGGCATTATTCTAGAAGCAAGAATTGACGAATAGAGTAAATCTCAACCCTCAATTTAATTTGCCCATTTGTAATCCTCGATCGAGTAGGAATTGTGGCCTATAGACTGGTTTAACGCCAAGTATGTCGCGTGTTCATAACATTTTTCACGTATTGATGTTACGTAAATATGTGGACGACCCAAACCACATTATTGAATTTAAACCGGATGAGATAGCGAAAGATTTAATGTATGAAGAGGTACCTGTTAAAATGTTGGATAAGAATGAATATATTCTACGCTCAAAGGTTATACCTCAAGAGTTAGAATCTGATGAGGTATCATCATCCCTTCGACATACCAGGTACGTACGTAAATTTCAAGGGCAAAATTTCATAAGAAGGGGAGATTATAAGACCACGAATTTTATGAAATGAAAATATTCAATTTTCCTATAATTATTATTCTATTTAGTAAATGGTTAAACCGATAAAAGGTTAAAGTAAAGGGTGATATTTGAAAACTTGGCAAAGAAAGCAAGTTGATATAAAATATTCGTTGTGTCGGGGAATATTCATTTTAACAGGAAATATTCATACGATGACACAATCATTGGTGGACCCCACAACGGAAGTATTGTCGTATTTAGAAACCAACAAAAATTATCTTTTTATAAAAATAATGGCGAAAGTTTTTCCGTTAAACTATTGAACTACCTGGTAGTAAAAGTACAGTAATACGCGTGGTTGCATAGTAGAACACGGTATTGATTGTTGATGCTTACGTAAAAGTCACTCAGTTATACTCAATTATTGCTACGATGAATAATTCTTTGATCATATCTCTCATATTATTGATCCAATTATTGTCACAGTATCATCTGCATATTATTTTATATTATTAAATTAATAATTAAGACGACAAAGTTATTCATATTATTATTTTCAATATTGACAATGTCTAGAAGTTCTATCAAGGAGAGGTTGGGTCACCTAATTGCGCGCCAATAAGGAAAAATCCTTATCGAAAAGTCCCCTCTTTCCTGGGAACGACCTGGTTGTTAAATATTGTGAGTTATAATATTAATGATGAATAAGTTCGTGTTGATTAAAGATGAAATTGATATTTCCATTGTGTTGGAATTATTAGTGTTAGTGGAAATCAACAACTATTCCGATAATAATTGATGTCTGGAGGTTATATTGACTAATTGGGTAATTAATCGGATAAATGAGCAATTAATTGCTATTAATTCACATGCTTATAACTATGTGTTCACATGTGTGTACTATTGATTCACATGTATGTACTATAAGGGGAGGTGGTGCTAGATTTATAATACTTGCATGACTAAATTAAAATTGGAGATATAGATGAAGGTACTATATTGTAATTATTTTTTTCACATGTATAAAACTATTGAGTCACATGATTGTACTATTGATTCACATGATGTACTATTAGGGGAGGTGGTGCAAGTTTGATAATACTTGCAGGACTAAATTAAAAATGAAGGAAAAGATGAAGGTATTATACTGTAATATTTCGAGCCCCAAAACGTGCAATTATCGAAACTATATTTTTCTATAAATAGAATCCCATTCTTCCTTTATTCTCACCAATTCACTAAGACTCACAAGAGCAATTATAGAGAGAGAAGCTATAGAGAGGGAAGTTATAGAGAGAAAGAATAAGAGAAGTCTGCTACTTCACTATTCCAGTATCCAGTCTTCTTTTGAGGTAAGGGGTATTATTTATTTCATATTCTGAAGAGATATTATTTTTCGTATTCGTAAGAATATTATTTTCGTTCATATTTGTAAGGAATATCATCTTCGTTCAATATTCGTAGGAATATTATTTTTGTTCAACAGTCGTAAGGGGTATTATTTATTTCATATTCTAAAGAGATATTATTTTTCGTATTCGTATGAATATTATTCTCGTTCAATATTTGTAACGATTGTTACTCCATTCTTTATTATTCTGTTTGAATAACCTGTCTACGCGGACTACCGCATGTATGGTGAAATTCTTCTGTTATTCCATTCTTTATTATTTAGTTGGAATAACTCGCTCACGTGGACTCACCGCATGCGTGGTGAAAATTTTCTATTATTCCATTCTTTATTATTTCATTGAAATAACTTTTCTCACGCGGACTCACCGCATGCATGGTGAAATTCTTACGTTATTCCATTCTTTATTATTCATTTGGAATAACTTGTCTGACGGACTACTACATGCATGGTGAATGACCATTCAGTATTCATTCTTTATTAAATTCTAGAAATGATCTGTCTACGTGGATTACCGCATTACGGATGAAAATCCATTTGCATCTTCGTATATTCTATTATACTCGTATGAGATATCCTTTCTTTTGTACTCATCATGGAATATCATTTTCTTTTGTATTTTCCTTTTATGAGTATTATTCACGAATTACTATTCACATGTACTATTCAAAAAGTACTATTCATGAAGTACTATTCATGGGGTACTATTTTCGAAGTACTATTCACAGGGTATGTGACGCTCCCAAAATAGGTACAATCCATCCAACCTATTCTGAGTCACCAAATACACGGTACAGAAAATAACTACAACTTTATTACTACAATTGTCGTGCAAAATACAACGACACATATACTGTCAGTTTTAATACCAACTGTGACTCATGTCCCAACTATGGACATCACCTTACAGTGATACCTTACATAAAGGTACAATCTAGAACTGTTTTAGAAATTAAAATCTTTGGGAAGTGCTCAAGGAAACCTTCGTACATAGGAGGCCATGAATCTAAGTTATGATAGATATCATATGTCCATAGAATTATCCTTGGTTGATCCAATAGACCTCAAAGAAAAATGAGTAGATTATTATCATGTTCCTTCCAATGGTGAGTCTTCTCTTGACATATAACTATCTCCACCGTTTGCAATTGAAAGTTATGTTTCAACCCAACTCCAAGATCATATAGGTAGTGCTCGTAGATATACTCAGCAAGTGGATGTGCACAACCCTTTCTTATGATAACACGAGATTGTATGTCATTAGACATCTTGTATGATAGTGACAAAACACCCTTCCAAAGTTGGGTTCACCTTACCCTATTCGGTTCACCAAAATTAAATATCAAATAACGTATACAATACGACACATTTATCTAAAGTTCTCAATAAAATTATTTCCATACTATTTAGGGAGAACCTCAACAACTATAGACCACCGTTCCATTCCCCTGTTATCCCCGCTCGACCCGGCAACACTCCTTTTACCTGAAAGGAATTGTGAAGCAAAAGGGTGAGCACAAATAGCCCAGTAAAGAATATCATGACTAATGATAATTAAATTATCAATAGCCTTCATCAGTAATAAATCAGAGATTTAGAACATATGGTAGATGATAAAACTTTTAAACCATAGTTGCAGCGGAATGAGCAATCCACTAGTAGAGTCAAATAGACCATAAAGTCTATTATCATCTCCATGTTAAAAGTCCGCCAACAATGCTTTAACCCTGTAACATTAATCAACAGATCATGTTCACAGTCATGTGAATAACTCATAATCATAATTGTAGTTCTAATTTTCTCTTCTCATCCAAGACGAAGATATTTTCATCACCTGTCTTTACCTGAAATATCAAAGATCATGGTTACATCAAATCACAGTTCATGTTCATAATCATACTAATAAATTCATCTTTGCACTACGGCCCAAAGATATCCATTAACAGTTCATCTTTACACTACAGGCCAAAGATATTCAACAACATGACATCTTTGCACTACGGGACAAAGATATTCAACAACAGGTCATCTTGTCACTTACAGGCCAAAGATATTCATCAATAATTCATCTTTGCACTATGGGCCAAAGATATTCATATCTCAAAGAAATATACAATCATTTCAAAATTTATATAAACCATAATTATAATCATGTTGATCAATTCACCTTTGCACTTAAGCTAAAAATATTCAATTATAAATCCAATGGTCATGATCATACCAGTCAACAATTCATCTTTGCACTACTGGCCAAAGAGAACCCATAGTCACGATCATACCAACAATCTACCCAACTTTACACTTAAGTCAAAGAGAAATTTTATCAATAGAGATTATAAAATATTATATATGATAATATATAAAATAATATGATCAACAACCGCATTTAATTTCAAAAGTAAGATTCATAAATCAAGGATTTAATAACACCTTAATACAAATGTTATAAATCACTTAATAATCTCATAATCTAATATTATTAATATTACCACAATATCTTAATCATTTCTTAAACTTATAAAAATTTATTTTAATTGTTTACACTTTACTAATTAATGCATATAATCATCCTAAAATGCCAAACTCATAAGATTTCATCACCAATAACCAACAACCTCATCAAAAATCTGCATATACCATATATAGGATTCCCAAGCCATAAAATCCTATTTTCCAATTTTATTACTTCACATAACATATTTAATTCATTTACTCATAACTAGTCCATTTTCATGAAAAATATCAAATCCGTTCCAAAAATATTTCTTTTCTGGGATTTAGCAGAATATGGTCCCATATTGAACATATATTTTTCTCGAAATTTTTAAAATTCATTTACTATTTTTCACATGGCCAAAACTGCCGAATATTTAAACATTTATCATAAATTGTACTTTTATCCAAAAATTACGAAATTTACAGAGTATACTTCTGTTATATACTTGTACTCCCAATAAAAATTTCACCAATTTTGGAGTTAACGACAAGGAGTTATAAGGGTTTACTTTTAAAATAGTCTTTTCTCATAAAATTCATAACTCCTAATCTATACATCAAAAAATCGCCATTTTTGGACACAATCGATAAAACTCATCAAAATATCATTTCAAATTTTTTCAGAATTTTTGAAGGTAAGAAAAATTACGAAACTGAAGAAACATAATAACCCTTAAAATCCCTTAAAATCCCTTACCTCGAAAGAGCAGTATTTCTGACCGGAATGGAAAGTCGAAGGAACCTTGCACTGAATAACAACTCTCAAAGTATCTAAATACTCAAAAAATATGTTTGATAATATAGAGAGAGAAAGAGAGAAAGAGTGAAAGCTTATGTTTCTAGTGTGATTTTCAATTCTAACTTCGCCCTCTATTTATAGGAAAATGTTAGCACGCCTAAGCAGACTTGACCTACTACCTGATGGCTTTACCTGCTACTATTGTCACCCACCACATTTGAATTAGAATTTTAGCACATTTCTTCACCAACCATAGGTGGGGCCCACGCATTCTAGAATTTTCCACCAAAATGATAAATTCCGAAACTTCAACAATTTTTGAACCAGTCACCTCTTAAAATTCATAACAATTTATACGTTTATTTTTAACGGTTCAAAATTTGTGGACATATACTCAACTTATATATGTGTAACATATCCAAAAATCACTACGATCCAACGGTCGGATTAAAAATTATAACTCTCGCAATAAAGCTTTAAGAACACCGATTTAAGTTTTTAATACCTCCTATCCGACAAAATACTGTTAAAACACCTCAACATTAATTCCTTCATTTATAACCAAATAAATAAATCCATCATTTATATCCACATCGAATAAATATTTTGTTATCATATAAATTAATAATTAATTATTCACAAATAATATTACAGAATCACAATTATGACAACTAGGCCGTTCCCAGGAAAGAGGGGGCTTTCCAATAAGCTTTTCTCCTTAATGGCGCGCAATTAGGTGACCAAACATCTCCTTGGCAGAACTTTCCAGACATTGCCAATAATGCTATCTAATAATATTATTCAAATAATATGAATTATTAATCTGATAATGGGAAATACTGTGTCGTGATAATTATTGAAACAACAATAATATAAAATATCAACGCAGCAATTATTGAATCAATAAAATAAAATATTGAACAATAATTACTGTAACAATTATTGAGTAGTGCCTTCTTACGTAAGAATCAATAATTCAAAAATACTACGCTATACCGTGTGCTACTGTGCAACCACGCATATTACTGTATTTTAACCACCAGGTATTCCAACAGTGTTAACGGTAACAATTACGCCGTTATTTATAAAAACTCAAACTTGTCGTTTTCTTCATCCGACAATTATTTTGTTATGGGGCCCACAACTGGTTGCGCCGTCGTACGTATATTCCCGACAAAAAGAAAATTCCACGACCAAACGAATATTCCTCGACAACAATGAGTATTTTATAACCACTTGCGTATTTTGAAAATTTTATATATATCACCGTTAACTTTAAACTTTTATCAATTTAACCATTTACTGAATAATAATTATAAGAAAAATTGAATACTTTTATTTCATAAAATTTGGGGTCTTAAAGGGTACTATTCACCCGGAGTACTATTAATAACAAAAATTGATTTCTTTTCGGTCCAAATTATTTTTGATACAATATCATTCTTGAAAATTATTTTTGATACAATATCATTCTTGAATTTTACTCCACAAAGCAGTATCATGTTGACAATTTGGATATTTTTAAACTCTGGATAAATTTAAAGTCTTTAATATTTATCATTGATTTCGTTTGATTAATGCTTATATCATTGTCATCATCCTCATGCTTATATTGTGATGAAAGTCATCTTTGGCTTACGTGCATAGATGGACTGTTGATTTGTATGATTATGACTAGAGATCATTCGATATAATCATGACCCGTAATGTTACAAATGATGTGGTTTAAGTCCTCATTGGCCCGTAGTGCATTGATGGATAGTTGTTGGTATGATTATGACCAGGGATTGTTCGGTATAATCATGACTATTGATGATTACATGAATATCCTTGGCCCGTAGTTCATGGATGATTCGATGATGTGGTTTATTTATTAAGCTGAGTCTCAGCGATAAAGTTGATGAAAAACTTTTTTAAATCATAGAAGATAGTAGATATCATACTCTAATTGACTCTTCTAATGGATTGCTTATTCCGCTGCAGTTGTTGATCTAAAACTTGTTATCTATTGTATTCTATCAATTGTTATACTTTTGAAGGCTAAGGATAATTTATTCTGCATTATCTTAGTCATAATATTTCTTATCGGGCTAGTTGAGCTCACCCTTTCTTTCAATTTCATTCTCTTGAGAAAATGAGAATATATTTGGACCTGGTCGGGGAACGGATTATTGATTACAGATGGTTGTTTTAGTAGTCCTTATTATTCTGTGAAATAGTGTGATAATAATTGTAATGAGGACTCCATTGAGAGTGGATATTGTCTAGAAGACAATATTCTTGTTTAAACTCTCAGCTATATTTTGTCGTATATTACCCGACAGTTGTATAATTATGTTTGTAATTGATTTTTGTACCATGTATTTGGAGACTCAAGATGGGTGATGTATACCTATTTTGGGGCGTCACAGAAAGGGTTGGTGGCATGGTGGCAAGAAAGGCAAGCAAAGTGACAAAAAGAAGTGAAGTGCAAATGATACCTCGCTGGGATGGGCATTTATACAACAAAGTACCCTGTTAGGGCGGGGTACATATCATCAGAAATTGTGATAGCCCGCCGGGGTGGGAGTAAAGATGAAGGAATAGCCCGTTGGGGCGGCAGTGTACGACAGAGAATGAGTTCTGATGCAATTATACTTCTGTTATGGCGTGGCTTTGTGGACTTTGGACGCGATTGGGACTAGAGAAACAAAGTATTCAGTTACAAAAATTGAGACTTCATTAACTCTAATCATTGATTCAACATTCAATCATCATCAACAACTTTTAAGCCTTAGATTTTGATGAATTTGGAGGAATTGGAGCAAGGAGCGTGGAACACGAAGATTGCAGATTGTATTGACGCGATTGGGACTAGAGAAACAAAGTATTCAATTACAAAAATTGAGACTTCATTAACTCTAATCATTGATTCAACATTCAATCATCATCAACAACTTTTAAGCCTTAGATTTTGATGAATTTGGAGGAATTGGAGTAAGGAGCGTGGAACACGAAGATTGCAGATTGTATTGAAGAAAAGGGTGGTTCTATTTTCTATTTTTCATTCTTTAATTTCAGTTCTATAATTGGGATGTTTATTTCTTTGTTCTATTCTGTATTTATTTCATTAGTCATGAACTAAATTATCTTATTAAGCCTATAATGGATCTTTATATGTAATGAGGATTATTATGCTTCAAGTTTAATTCAATGATTCTATTTTCAATTCATCTATAATGATTTGTGCGTAATCTATGAGTTGCTTGATCACCAATTCTTTGTGAACCTGTATGAACTCGAGAGATGAAATATGGGTTTAGACTTAGTCATAATAGCAAGTGTTTGGAATTCATAATTTATGTTTAGGATAGAGATATACCTATGTATGGCATGTAATCGTATGAGAACTTGGGATTAAATCTTCTTTAATTGTAATTCACATAGAGATATAATGAATTAGTTAATTACGGTGTTTAGCTTAATTCTATCATCTGTGGATTTAAGTTGATATGGGTATAATGCATCGAGAGATGGTTATATCTACTTTCGTGTTCTTGGTTAATGAACTAGAATAGTTAAATTGAATTAAAAGAAGTGTGATAATCTGTGTGAAGCATAAAGTGAAGTTATAGGTTTAATTCTCCATTATCTGATTAAACTTTGTTGTAGTTAGTTGTTTTTTATTTTGTTTATTAGTTTTTTCACTAATTTCATCATTAAATCATTTAGTTTAATAAAAATGAAATAATACAAAGCTGGTAATTATTAGATTAAAATTGATTTCTGTCTCCGTGGGAATGATACTTAACTTATCATTATATTACTTGTTGATCACGTATACTTGCGTGCCGTGCTTAATTAGATTACACCCAACAAGTTTAATTTTGGCGCCGTTGCCGGGGACACATTATTGATTTTATTACTTTCAATATCAGTTTAATTAAATCAGATTTAGTTAAACATTTTGTTGTTGTATTTTATTTCTTATTTCAGGTTTTCTTAATTAGTGCATGCAAACTCGGTCAAAGAAACCACAATTACTTCCTTACGAGGACGACATCAAAAGAAGGTTTCACAGGTTGACTAAGTGGATTAAAGAAACTAGGGAGAACTTTGAGAAGCAAGAAACTATGGTTTTAGAGGATCAGAAAGCACTTAGGGACTATGCCACACCCAGGGCCTGCTATTACTGCTAACAATTTTTGAGATAAAGCCTGGCACAATTTTGATGATACAGAATTTAGTACAGTTTGGGGGATTGGCTAATGATGATCCAAATGAGCATCTGGTGAGCTTTTTGGAGATATGTGATACCTTCAAGTACAATGGGGTATCTAATGATGTAGTGCAACTTCGTTTGTTCCTATTCAAATTGCGAGATATGGCAAAGAGCAGGTTATATTCAATACCATCAGGATCAATCACTACGTGGGATGGCCTAGCTCAAAAGTTTCTGGCAAAATTCTTCCCACCGGTGAAGACTGTGAAGATGAGGAATGAGATTGCAACATTTGAACAGCAGCATGAGAAGTCTCTTTATGAAGCTTGGGAAAGATATAAAGAATTTTTGAGAAAGTGTCCACATCATGGATTGCCCAAGTGGTTTCAGAAGAATAATTTCTATAATGGACTGAATAGTAATCTTTGGACTAGTATAAATGCAGCGCCGGGAGGAGCTTTTATTGCTAGGAGGTTTGAGGAGGCTTATGACTTGATTGAGACAATGGCACCTAACAACTACCAGTGGCCAACAACAAGAATAACACAACCTAAAGTAGTTGGAGTGTTAGAGGTAGATGGAGTTACGGCTTTAGCAGCTCAGATTTTAGCACTATAGAAGAAAATGGATGCCCTCACAAGAGTACAGGTTCAACAGGTGGCTTATGCGTGTGAATTGTGTGCGGGGGAACCTCCGATAGAGCAGTGTGCTATCAATCCGACATCAGTTCTGTTTGTAGGTAGCTATAATAGACCTCCTAATCTATCAGAATACCTAAAATCCAGGGGCAAGGAAAAATCCAAACTTTTCATGGAGTAACAATCAAAATCAATAGCAAGCTCCACGACCATCTTATCCTCCTGGTTTCCAAAATCAGCATCAACAATCAGCTTCGCATCATGAGAAAAAGTGAGATTTGGAGGAGCTATTGTTGAAGTATATATTAGGTAATGAGGCGGATATGAAAACGCAAGCGACAGTGATTAAGAACATGGAAAATCAGATGGGACAACTTGCTATGACATTGAATAACAAACCTCAAGCGACTTTACCGAGTGACACTAAGAAGAATCCAAGGGGAAATCAAGAATAGTATCAAGCTATCACGTTACGAAGCGGAAAACATCTAGAGAGGCTAAATGAAGAAAATTTGCCATGAAAAGATGTTAAAAAAAGTGGTGGAAGAGAAAAAGGGTGAATAAAGATAAGTGGATAAAGAACATGTTGATGTGGTACCAGTTGTCTATCCTCCACCACCATTTCAGCAGAGGGTTCAAAAGATGAAGCAATACAAATAGTTCTTTAAGTTTTTAAAAATCTTCAAAAAGCTACAGATAAATATTTCATTTGCAGAAGCCCTAGAACAGATGTCGAGCTATGAAAAGATTATGAAGGGTATTTTGTCAAGGAAAAAGAAGTCAAAAGATTATGAGATTATTGCATTGATGGAGGAATGTAGTGCGATATTACATAGGAAGTTGCCTCCGAAGTTGAAGGATTGGAAACATGTCCTTCAGCAAATGTTTTTGTAATTTGGGTGTGAGTGTTAATCTCATGCCGTTATCTGTGTACACTTAGTTAGGTTTGTCGGCACCAAAACCAACAAATATATCACTACAGTTGGCAGTTGGCAGATAGATCAATTAATTATTTGAGGGGAATTGTTGAAGATATATTGGTAAAGGTGGATAAGTTTATATTTCCAGTAGATTTAATCATCCTTGATTATGAAGAGGACAAGAACATCCCAATTATCTTGGGGACACCATTCTTAGAAACTGGGAGAACTCTCATTGATGTACAAATAGGAGAGTTAACGATGAGTGTACAAGACCAAGATGTGAAGTTCAATGTTTTCAAAGCTATAAAATTCCCTACAGATGATGAAGAGTGTTTCAGGATGGATGTAATTAAAAAAATGGTTAGTGAAGACTTGATTCGAGGTTAGGACAGGTATCCGTTAGAAAATACGCTTATGGGAGATGTCGACTTGGACGATCCAAAGTTTGTGGATTATTTACATATAGTGGATGCATTGCCTAGAGTGACTAGATTAAATGTTCCATTCGAGCCATTACATACGAAAGAAAAAGCATCGGCACGGATGAAACCCTCACTTGAGGAACCACCCACTCTTGAATTAAAGCCTCTTCCTAAACACCCCAGGTGTGCATTTTTGGGTAATTTAGAACCTTTACCTGTTATTATTTAATCTTCACTTAACAAATTGCAGGAAAGTAAGTTACTAAGGGTTCTTCGAGAGTATAAATCTGTGATAGGATGGACAATTGCTAATATTAATGGAATAAGCCATTCATTATGTATGCACAAGATACTCTTGGAAGATGAGGCAAAACCAACAGTGGAACAGCAAAGAAGGCTCAACCCAATTATGAAATAAGTAGTGAAGAAAGAGATTCTGAAATGGTTGGATGCTGGAATAATCTACCCTATCACAGATAGTTCATGGGTGAGCCCAGTGCAGTATGTGCTAAAGAAAGGTGGGATGACGGTCGTGACTAATGAAGAAAATGAAAATGAATTGATACAGACTAGCACAGTGACTGTCTAGAGGGTATGCATGGATTATAGGAAGCTCAATAAGGTAACCCAAAATGATCACTTCCTCTTACCTTTCATCGATCAAATGTTGGACCGATTAGCTGGACATGAGTACTATGGCTTGTTGGATGGGTATTCAGGTTATAATCAGATTATCATTACACCATTAGATTAAGAGAAAACGACGTTCACGTGGCCATATTGAAAGTAGTATGCAAACAAGCCAATTATGTATGATAATAAAGAATATACTTCGTAATCAATCTTATTTATTTATTAATAAATTTTTTTTTATTAAAGGCAATTATTATCTACATGGTGTTGTTTTTATAATATGTGATAAACCCATAGTTTTAAGCAATGTTTTTATAATCATGATGAGATCATGCTAATGAGATCTAAATTCTTAGATAACTTAAAACTAAAATGTTCTCAACCAATGGATTACTAAAAAGGGGATTAGTGAATCCAGATAGATTGATACATACGTTACTTGTTCATTGGATGAGAATGATTGATCTCATGATCGTTTTTCTGAAGACACTAAAGCAAGTATGTAGGTGCTTATTAAAGAACATTTTCACTGCACGTGACTCGCTAAGGAATACCTATTGGAATTTTACTTGCCTATCAATAGGAATTCCTATAGTGATAGTAGTACAAATGATCCTTAAACTTGAGATCATCATATTATCTTATATATAATGAATTACACTTTGACTTATTACTTAAAACTCTTAGGGTATATCAAAGGGTATGTTTGGGTGTAATAAGTTATATATGGAGATAATGAATGATCAATAAAGAATCTATCACTTCTAGTAAAAGAAAAGAAATGTCATATGTGATTCGATAAATGACAACCCAGGAATCCTTGGCCAATGTGGAATAAAATTAAAAATTAGTTTCTAATTTTCATTCATTTGGAGTTATGCATTTGGGAATCGAAATAGATTTAATTAAATAAAATAAGACTTGCTAGTAATTCCATGTCTTATATTTAATTGGGACATTATTTGGTGAAAGGATTGAATTGTACGATAACTATTTACTCAAAGATTCTTTTATGATTAATGTTGAAATCTATATTATCTGGAAAGTCATTAATCGCTAGGAAGGCTTATCCCTATTATAGAATAAATATTATTTATTTAAATAAATTAATAGTTTAATTTATTTATTTAAATTAGATTAGAATTGTTCTAATTAATTTATTCACAATCGGTTTAAAATGGAGAACCTAAAGGATCACACCATAAAAAAAAGAATAATTATTTAAGAAGTTAATGGTATAATCGTAATAATATGTTAAGTGTATTTAATTTAATCTATGGTGATAGAGTAAATTGAATAGCTTAATATTTATTATTTAATATTTTGGAAATATTAAATATAAATGAATAAAAGGAGTCTTATTAATATTATTATAATTATAATTATATTAATTTCTAAAAGAGTTTAGGAATTAATTTTAGTATAAGTACCCTCATTTATTCCTAATAGGATTAAGAGACAAATTAATTAAATGAGTTTAATTAATTATCCCAAATAAGATTAGGGAGCCTAATTAATTAAAGGAGTTTAATTAATTAAATAATACCCAAATAAGGGTTAACTGATATCTTTATAAGAGGAGTCTCATATCAGATATCATATATACGTGATTTAAATAGTTGGAGAGTACGCTCATTTTTCTACAGAGATAAAAAAGTAGGGTTTTAGCCAATACACCCTTTTTCTTGAATATTCTTCTTCCTTGGTGGATCACCTATAGAGGAAATACACTTGGGTGGCTAACATTGATCAGAGGAAAGGAATCTAACTCGGAGATTCAAGGAGATCGTGGAGAAGTATGAGTTAAACTCATAACTATGGAAGCTCGTATCTACAAGGGTATGATTCCATAACTCCTTGTTCTTTGATTTAATTAATAATATGCATAAAGGATGATCCGGGTAATTGGTTTATGAAAATTTTTAAATCTAATTTTTCTTTGCATCTGCTAATTTTTGTAATTTGATTGCGTCTTTGATTCATAATACCTAACAGTGGTATCAAAGACAAACCTTTATGCTGTTATTAACTGCATAGATTTGATATATATGATTGATATATGTTTTATACAAAGTTTATGGGCTTAATTGTTAGCATATAATTGAGTTTTTGGAGAAAAATTACGAATTCATGAATCGGAAAACAATTTTCATGATGGCGCTTCTGACGCCAATTTAATTAACAAACGACTTATTATATGACTGGTCGATTTTCAAAACGAAGTCAACCCATGATAAGTAGCTGATTTCGTAGTATTCACCTAGTGTTGTAGTGCCAGGACTGGGTTTCTGAAAAATGAGCTGATCCAGCGCTGCAAAGCCCAAATCCAGTTCATTTGGGGCGCCGCAGCGTGGATAGCCAGAGAGGAATAAAAGATTGTTTTATTCATAAAATCTAGTTTCTAATTAAAATAAAAGGTTTATTTAAATTAAAAATTGGATTTCATGTTTTTCCATAAATTCTAAATTAGAATAAATTTGTTTATTTTGTTTCTAAAATATAATTTCATATTTATTAAATAAATGTGTTTATTTTAAATCAAAATTGAAATTGATGCTAATTAAATTTGCCCATTAAATCGATATCAATATATATTAAATGATTTTTATTCATAAGATGAATATTTTATTTATTGATACATATAGTGATATGTATGATAATAAATGGGGTTGATTATGGACTATTGACCATTGTGATTATTTTTGTTAGATGCGTGAATGAATGGGTTTTATTAAATGGGGTCTGCGTACCTCGTCTTATCTAGTTTTATTCTTGATGTAAATTATATCTCTCTCCTATGTACTTTCCATTGACTGTTGATCAAGGTTTGTATTTAAATTAAATAGTTTATGTAATATGATTAGTTAGAATTTTTCGAAGAACCGGAGATCAAGGAGCAAGGAGCGCTTGAAGACCCTTTTGTAATGGAGCTCGGGTTTAAATGTAATAGTTATATTTAAATGTTAATTCTTGCACCCTAGGGTTTTACCTTTTGGTTCATTTGGTGGCTCTAGTAAACCAAACTAGAATTAAAATTCATAATCAATCCAGGTATAATATAGTATTCTATATGTGCATGCTAGTATTATATATATATATATATATATATATATATTATATTATGCAAACATGCTTCGTATGTTTAATAATATGATGCCTATTTTATATATATATATATATATATATATATATATATATATATATATCTTGCGCTAAATATGATGAGACTAATAATAAAAAACCCTTCAATGAAATTATATTAAGTTGTAACGTTCAAAGATATTTGGAATATCGAACGTCGCCTTCTAGCATGATAAAAACAATATAGCATTGAATATTTAATATGAGTTTGTTGTGCACACACAAGGCAAGTATTAAATATTTGAGATGTTATTTTTATTACATGTGACAATCAGAAAAATCGGATTGTCCATAATTTAAGTTTAAAGAATTAGTTATTAATAAAATGACTTCTTATTAATACTATTCTATGCTATGTGTTTATTAATCGTTCTAGAACCAAAGATGATTATTAATCGGGTGGATTCTGTCTATGAGCTAGACTGAACGAGTAAGAATTTTTAAGAAAAAATAAAAAAAAATTGGGAAAAAGACGAAATAGGCACTATTCACCCGATGAAACCCAAAGGGTTAGGGTTTAAATAACCTAAGCCTTTTCGAGAGCTTGGTATGTCGAAATGACATTCCGTCGAAAGATTTGACGACAATATATCATGAAAAGTTAAGTACATGTAATGGAAGCCATAGATTACAGAAAAAGCAGTTATGTTGGACTCCCACTGTATACTAGTAGCTATGTGAAAAAAGATTCTCATGTAATCATATTACAGCAAGAGCCACACGGATTCCGGCGCAAATTATAATAATATATATATATAAATCGTCCTTTTTAAAAAAAAAAAATTTAGTGCAACAAGATCAGCCATGCGAATCACGCCAGTACGCCACCAAATAAGAAATCAGGATCACGCCTCTTTTTTTTTTTTTAAATAAATTTTATATAACAAAATTATGCCCAATTAAATTGTTCTAAACACATATCAATATACATATCAAATTAAAACAATTAATAATTCGCATAAAGGTTTGACTGATGATGCCCTTTATTAGGTTTGTAATATTCAAGAACACAATCAAATTGCAAAAATAAGCTAAAGCGATGTAAAAATCAGAGTTTTAAAATTTTACAAACCATATACCCGGATCACCCTTTATGCACAATTATTAATTAAATGAAAAGATAAAGAATAAAATCATATCCTTGAAGATCGAGCTTCCTCAGGTACAAGTTCACCTCCAATCTTTTTCGCGTTCAACTTGAATCCACCGGGTTCGGTTCCTTCCTTTGATCAACGTTAGCCACCCAAGTGTTTGGCCTCTAGAGGTGATCCACCAAGGAAGAAGAAGAATTCAAGAAGATGGGTGTTTGGCTAAACCCTAGTTTTCTATCTCTATAGAAAAGGCGTACTCTCCAACCATTGGAATTAACGTAGTCTTGATATCTAATATAAGACTCCTCTTATAAAGATATCAAGTAACCTATTAAAATAAGGTATTATTTAATTAAACTCTTTTAATTAAATGGGCTCCCTAATCTTATTAGGGATAATTAATTAAACTCCTTTAATTAATTTTCCTTCCTAATCCAATTAGGAATAAATGAGAGTACTTATATTAAATTAATTCCTAAACTCTTTTAGAAATTAAAATAATAAAAATTGTAATAATATTAATAAGACTCCTCTTATTAATTTATATTTAATATTTCTAAAATATTAAATAATAAATATTAAGCTATTTAATTTATTCTATCACCATAGATTAAATTAAATATACATAATTTATATTATTACTATTATGCCATTAACTTCTTAAATAATTATTCTTCCTTTTATGGTGTGACCCTTTAGGTTCTCCATATTAAACCTAGGTTATGAATAAATCAATTAAAACAATTCTAATCTTATTTAAATAAATAAATTAAACAATTAATTTATTTAAATAAATAATATTTATTCTACAATAGGGATAAGCCTCCTAGCGATCAACAACTTTCCAGATAATATAGATTTCAACATTAATCATTAAAGAGCCTTTGAGTAAATAGTGACCGTACAATTCAATCCTTCCACTATACAATGTCCCAATTAAATATAAGACATGGAATTACTGTCAAGTCTTATTTTATTTAATTATATGTATTTCGATCCTTAAATACACAACTCAAATAATGCAAATTAGAAAATCCTTTCTAATTTCATTACGCCTTGCCAAGGACTCTTTGGGTTGTCATTTATCGAATCACATAGGACATTTCTCTTCTTTTAATAGAAGTGGTAGATTCTTTATTGATCATACATTATCTCCATGTACAACCTATTATACCCAAGCATACCCTTTGATATACCCTAAGGGTCTTAAGGAATAAGTCAAAGTATAACTCATCATACACAAGATACTATGATGATCTCAAGTCCAAGGATCACTTGTACTACTATCACTACAGAAATTTCTATTGACAGGCAAGTAAAACTCCATTAGGTATTCCTTAGCGAGCCACGTTCAGTGAACTTATTCTCTAACAAGCACCTACATACTTGCTTTAGTGTCTCCACACAAAAAATCATGAGATCAATCATCCTCATCCAATGAGCAAGCAACGATGTACCAATCTATCCCGGATTCACTAATCCCCAATTTAGTAATCCAATGATTGGGAACTATTTTAGTTTTAAGCTTTCTAAGAATTTAGATCTCATTAGAATGATCATCATCATTATTCTAAAAGCATTGCTTAAAACTATGGGTTTATCACATATTATAAAACAGCATCATGTAGATAATTAAATAAATTAATACTTTTTATTAATAAATGAATAAGATTGTTACAAAGTATATGCTTTATCATCAAACATGATTGGCTTGTGTGCATACTACTTTCAATCTCCCACTTGCACTAAAGCCAATCGTCATGGTAACTCATACTCTTCTTCTCTAAGTGACGATTATCCTTTTATTGGATAAACTTTAGTTAATGGATATGTAATGTTGTTCATGAGAGTCCACTATCTCTATAGTGATTTCCCATCTTTCAATGATTCTAATAATCAAATGAAAGTGCCACAACATATGTTTAGATCCAAGATGAGACTTAGGAACTATTCCTAGTTACGTAATGAACTTTTAATCCAAACAATCAACTTGCGACTTCATTTATAGCTATTTACTTTGTCTTTATCACTAAACCGGCAACTCTTTCTTTGTTTGGAACCTTTTCAATTCAACCGCACCTTTATTCAAGATAACGCTTTACCTTAAAGTGTATTTTTTTTCGTCATCTTGTCTGCATTCGAAAAACTTGAGTCCATTAGCCCTCTAGTTTTAATTTAGACCCACCATGAATATGATCACATCTTTAGTGCTTGGGTTAAGCACTTTAAGATGTTTTCAACGACTCATAGTGAACTTCTCCATAATATGAGTGATCAACATTAGGTCTCGTATATTTCATTGCATACATGATTTTCACTCATGCGACATCTCTTTTCAGGAGTCTTTGGGGACTATTAAGAGAGATACACTCCATAGCTCATCGACATGAGACATCTCTTGGAGTTTGCCATGCTAAACGACTTTAGCATCAAATGAATATACGTTCCTTGGGTTAAGTTGAACATCCTCTTAAATCTATCTATATAGATTTATATCCCCAATTAAGATACTCTTCCAAATCATTCATGGAGGAATGTTTAGACAACTTTATCTTCTTGATTGTAGCATTGGTATGTCATTCCTTATCCGTAGTATATCAACATATAGTACTAGGAATGTCACGATGCTCCCAATTCGACCCTTTTGTACACACTAGGTTCATTCTTATTTTTGATAAAATCAAACTCTTTTGATTGCCTCATCAAAACGAATGTTCCATATTTGAGAAACTTGCTTCAATCCATTTTTACGGAGTGTCTACAACACTTACCTCATCGTATGTAACTGGATCATCATCTTCTATGATGCGTACCTCATCATCATCATCTATGATGAATCCATACCTCCCAGGTATCTTCGGTACTATTCTAGAATTACGATTCAGTTGTGGTATAATAGGTCTATCTACAGGTTCCTCTTATTTGATTTATAGTGTTTTGTGGTTCTTGAACTCTCCAAGATCTATTATCCTCCCACTAGCCCCTTCAATGATAAACACCTTTATCTTAGAAGGCAGCGTGTTTCGCGACAAACACCTTTTGCTAAGTAGGATTATAGAACATATACCCTAAACTTACTTTAGGATGTCCCACAAATCGACACTTATAAAATCTTGTCCCAAGCTTATCCTTTGAAACCTTTTCACATAAGTTGGACAACCCCTTATCTTAACATACTTAAGATTAAGAATCCTCCCTATCCATAACTTTTATGGAGTCTTGGGGCCAGATTTTGAGGTTACCATTTTACGTGAGATATGCGACCATTTCTAGGACATTATCGAGAAGGATCTTTGGAATGTCGATAAAATCATTATGGACCGCACCATGTCCAACAAGGTACGATTTTTCATTCAGATACATCAATCAATTATTGCGTATCAGGATGTGTCCATTATGAGAAAACCATTTGAGATGATCTAGAAACTTATTGCACAAGTATTTATTCCTTGATCTAATCAAAGAATCTTAATACATTGCCAATTTGTTTCACTTCTGAATTCTTTGAACCTTTCAAATAATTCACACTTGTATTTTAGGAAATACACACATTCAACTCTTTGAATGATCATCTCCTTTTCTTATACTAATTTGTTCAATATGCAAATTATTTTCATGTAAGTCAAGTATACTAAATCTATTAAGTAATATTCTAGTTCTACACAAAACATTATTATTATAAATAGAACAACAATTGTTCTTAAATATAATACCAAAGATTTTATTGTCCAACAATAAAATAGAAATAATGTTTCAACGAGAATTGGAATACAATAACAACTTATTGATTTAATAGATTTGCGGTAAGCGATGCTAAACTATAAGTTCCTATGGTTAATGCTGACAACCTTTGAACCTTTCATAGGATTACTTATCTTTGTTTAGCTTTCTACTTACGCTTGGTCCCTTCATAAATCTATATTTATGATAACCAAAGTCAGTATCCAATACCCAAGTAGAACCTTGACTTAAAGAAAAATTTATTTTAAATTATGAACAAAATTGTATTTATAACTGAAACTTCACTAAGCTTCTTTTGGTTAGCTCTGCAAGATGCTTCTCGCAGTTTCTTTCCAAAGGTTCAGGCTTATTGCGGTGGAAGCAAGCTCCTTTGCTATCCGTGTCGCTTTTGTTCTTATTATCCTTTGTTTATGCCTTTCTATTTACCTTCTTTGAATCGTTCTTCTTTTTCAGAAGATCCTTTGGCCCCTACCAGTAAGACATGGTCTTTCTTGGTTGGAAAGTGAATCTCATCATTTTTCAACATGTTAAGCAAATCAACGAGGCTGATATCTAGCTTGTTCATATGAAAAATTCACAATAATTGTGAAAGGAGTCAGGGAATGAGTGCAAGATCAAATCTTGGCTCAACTCTCCATCCATGACAAAAACTCGTTGTCCTAATTGATCAATCAAATTGATAATGTTAAGGACTTTTATCATCTTTGTAGTGTCACCTGGTCATTCTAGATCGGAAGAGCTCCTTAGATATCGATATCTATCGGTCCTACTTTCCTCACCATCAACTACTTGATGTGCAGGAATATTGTAGGAGCATCCATAGTTTCATGCTGACGCTGAAGCTCGTTACTCATAGATGCGAGCATGATGCATTGAGCCAACTATGCATCATCTTGCCACTTTCTAAAAGTAGCAATGTCTTCCTCAAAGGCATTGTCTGCAACCATTGCAGGGATAGACGTATTAAGGACATAAGATAACTTTTCAGCCATGGGAACTATTCTCAAATTCCTTAACCAATCCGTTTAATACGGTTTGGTTAAATAACATCTAATATGTTTCGCAGTGATAGTAATTTAGACATTGTAAAATTCTGTAAATGAATATGTAATTAACAACATTTTAACATACATTCTTTTATTAATTACCAAAATAATTTAGGTCTTGTTTTAAATTGGTATCTCCCACTATTTTCTTCAAACTATATTACCCTCACTTATATAGTTCGGCAAAATCTAATTAAAGATTTGCTAGTGAGAATAAGGATCCCATTTCAAATGTATATAGCTTTGTGGTGACACAACAAACTATATATAAATAAATAGGTAGACAACTTTTGTCAATTACATCAACTATGCAACTCCTTTTCTTTTGCCTCTTAGATTATTTTGATCAAGTGGTGGCATCCGAATCAAAATTATCCAAGTTAAGTCCGACCTAGCACTCCATATATTCAAAAAGAAAAATATCATCCTTGTGTGACACAACAAAACAATATTGTTCAATTTTCTTTATAAGCATCAAATGTGATAAATTAACATCTTAAATACTTAATACTTGCCTTGTGGTGACACAACAAACTCATATTAAATATTTAATACTCTATTAATTTTATCATGCTAGAAGGCGACGTTCGATATTCCAAATATCTTTAAACGCTTAGGACTTAATATAAAAATTGAGGGGTTTGTTATTAATTTGTCTCATCTTGTTTAGCGTGCATGCACATATATATATATATATATATATATATATATATAAAATCTGGCGTTATATTAATGAACATATCTAAGCATGTTTGCATAATATATAATATATATTGTATAAGCATGCACATATAGAATACTATATTCTCTACGGATTGATTATGGACTTTTATTCTAGTTTGGTTCTACTAGAGCCACCAAGTGAACCAAAAGGTCAAACCCCTAGGGTGCAAAGAATAAACATTTAAATATAACTATTACATTTAAACTCGGGCTCCATTACAAAGCGGGTCTTTTAGTGCTCCTTGCTTCTTGATCCTCGGTTCTTCGAAAAATTCTAACTAGTCCTATTACATAAACTATTTAATTTAAATAGAAACCTTGATCGTGATCGAGGGGAAGTACATAGTAGAGAGATAGAATTTATATCAAGAAGAAAACCAGAAAAGACGAGGTACGCAGACCCCATTTAATAAAACCCATTCATTCAAACATCCAACTAAAATAAATCCAATCACATTGGTCAATTGTCCATAATCAATCCCATTTATTATCATATACATCACCATGTGCATCAATAAATAACATTCATCTCGATGAATAATAAACATTCAATATATATATTGATATCATTTAATGGGCAAATTTAGTTAGTATAAAATCTAATTTTGAATCAAAATAAACTCCTTTATTTTAATCCAAATTTAAATCAAAATAAAACTATTTTATTTTAATTTATCCAATTTTGAATAAAATAAACTATTTTATTTTAATCAAAATTTTAATCAAAATAAACTCCTTTATTTTAATTAATTATGGAATCCAATTCCATATATAAAAAAAAAATTATTAAAGGAAACACGAATTCTTTTCCTATTCACAAATAAACTCCTTTATTTTGAATAATATGAAATCTATTTCATATCTAAATAAACTCCTTTATTTAAGGAAAGGATGATTTTTTTCCTATTCACAAATAAACCTTTTATTTTGAATAATATGAAATCTAATTTCATATCAAAATAAACTCCTTTATTTAAGGAAAAATAGAATCCAATTTCAACTCCAATTAGTTATCTTGAAATCCAATTCCAACTCTAATTAGTTAGCATGAAATTTAATTTTAAAATTAAAATAAACTCTTTTATTTTAATATTAAAATAAATCTTTTATTTTAAAATTAAAATAAATTTTTATTTTAATTATAAAATAAATGAAAATATATATATATAATAATAATAATAACCTAATATTATAATATATATATATATCCTAATGTTTTATATATAATATATAAATATTATAGGTTTATTTATATATATATATATATATATATATATATATTAGTACCACGTGGGTCCCTTTTTAGCATCATACTTAAGCACAGACAAAAATCCATATTCATCTCCAACATACATGTAATGGAAGCCATAGATTACAGAAAAAGCAATTATGTTGGACTCCCATTGTATACTAGTAGCTATGTGAAAAAAGATTCTCATGTAATCATATTACAACAAGAGCCACACAGATTCCGGCGCAAATTATAATAATATATATATAAACCGTCCTTTTAAAAAAAAAAATTTAGTGCAACAAGATCAGCCATGCGAATCACGCCAGTACGCCACCAAATAAGAAATCAGGATCACGCCTCTTTTTTTCTTTTTTTTAAATAAATTTTATATAACAAAATTATTCCCAATTAAATTGTTCTAAACACATATCAATATACATATCAAATTAAAACAATTAATAATTCGCATAAAGGTTTGACTCTGATGCCACTGTTAGGTTTGTAATATTCAAGAACACAATCAAATTGCAAAAATAAGCGGAAACGTGTAAAAATTAGAGTTTTAAAATTTTACAAACCATATACCAGGATCACCCTTTATGCACAATTATTAATTAAACGAAAAGATAAAGAATAAAATCATACCCTTGAAGATCGAGCTTCCTCAGCTACAAGTTCACCTCCAATCTTTTTCGCGTTCAACTTGAATCCACCGGGTTTGGTTCCTTCCTTTGATCAACATTAGCCACCCAAGTGTTTGGCCTCTAGAGGTGATCCACCAAGGAAGAAGAAGAATTCAAAAAGATGGGTGTTTGGCTAAACCCTACTTTTCTATCTCTATAGAAAAGGCGTACTCTCCAACCATTGGAATTAACGTAGTCTTGATATCTGATATAAGACTCCTCTTATAAAGATATCAAGTAACCCTATTAAAATAAGGTATTATTTAATTAAACGCTTTTAATTAAATGGGCTCCCTAATCTTATTAGGGATAATTAATTAAACTCCTTTAATTAATTTTCCTTCCTAATCCAATTAGGAATAAATGAGAGTACTTATATTAAATTAATTCCTAAACTCTTTTAGAAATTAAAATAATAATAATTGTAATAATATTAATAAGACTCCTCTTATTAATTTATATTTAATATTTCTAAAATATTAAATAATAATATTAAGCTATTTAATTTACTCTATCACCATAGATTAAATTAAATATACATAACATATTATTACGATTATGCCATTAACTTCTTAAATAATTATTCTTCCTTTTATGGTGTGACCCTTTAGGTTCTCCATATTAAACCTAGGTTGTGAATAAATCAATTAGAACAATTCTAATCTTATTTAAATAAATAAATTAAACAATTAATTTATGTAAATAAATAATATTTATTCTACAATAGGGATAAGCCTCCTAGCGACCAACGACTTTCCGGATAATATAGATTTCAACATTAATCATTAAAGAACCTTTGAGTAAATAGTTACCGTATCAATTCAATCCTTCCACCATACAATGTCCCAATTAAATATAAGACATGGAATTATTGTCAAGTCTTATTTTATTTAATTATATGTATTTCAATCCTTAAATGCACAACTCAAATAATGCAAATTAGAAACTCCTTTCTAATTTCATTACGCTTGGCAAAGGACTATTTGGGTTGTCATTTATCGAATCACATAGGACATTTCTCTTCTTTTTTAATAGAAGTGGTAGATTCTTTATTGATCATACATTATCTCCATGTACAACTTATTATACCCAAGCATGCCCTTTGATATACCCTAAGGGTCTTAAGGAATAAGTCAAAGTATAACTCATCATACACAAGATACTATGATGATCTCAAGTCCAAGGATCACTTGACTACTATCACTACTGAGAATTTCTATTGACAAAAGCAAGTAAAACTCCATTAGGTATTCCTTAGCGAGCCACGTTCGGTGAACTTATTCTCTAATAAGCACCTACATACTTACTTTAGTGTCTCCACACAAATGATCATGAGATCAATCATCCCCATCCAATGATCAAGCAACGTATGTACCAATCTATCCGGATTCACTAATCCCCAATTTAGTAATCCAATGAATGGGAACTATTTTAGTTTTAAGCTTTCTAAGAATTTAGATCTCATTAGAATGATCATCATCATTATTCTAAAAGCATTGCTTAAAACTATGGGTTTATCACAAATTATAAAACAGCATCATGTAGATAATTAAAAGCCTTTAATAAATTAATACTTTTTATTAATAAATGAATAAGATTGTTACAAAGTATATGCTTTATCATCAAACATGATTGGCTTGTGTGCATACTACTTTCAATAAGAACGAGAATTAGAAAGTTAGTAAATGAACCCGAACGTATAGGGTTTCATAAGAATGTAAGAGAATGTATAAAACGTGAGTCGTGGACTCAAAAACAAACGAATTCTGAGTTCGGATGACCGAATTATGGATGAACGAACGAAGAACATTAAAAATGTAAAACGAACAAAGGGTGAAGATTAAGCCAATTGAATGGCATGTTAACGGATTCAGAACGAAGTTCTATCCATGGGTAATTGAAGTACGTAAGATAAGGGAGAAAATGGCTTTGGAACGATCTCGTTCTAAGTTATAACGAATAAGTTATGGAATCGGGAAGTAAATGTCTTAAGCAATTTCTAAGACTTAGAAAAATTTTCTAGGTTTTGTGCTCGGCGTCGCAAATGATCCAAGCCTGGAAGGTGGCATCAAGAACGAGAGGCAGGGCCATCACTCATCTTTGAGTGGGCTGCATGACGAGAAATAGAGAAGAGAGGTGGTGCAGCTTGCCAAACCTCTAAGATTTGACAACTATGAGTGGAAAGCCGCAATTACGAGGTAAAGAAGAAGGGGCGCAATGACAGCAAAGACCGGTCTTGCAAGTCGCCAAATTGTAAGACCCCAAATTTTTAATAAAGTTGATTTTTCTATAAATATTATTTTTAAATATTATAGAATGAATTTGATATAATGTTATAGTTGTGGGTAATATTTATAAATTTTGCAAAGTACGCAAGTTGTTATAAAATATTCGTTTGGTTGGGGAATATTCTTTATTGTCAGGGAATATTCGTATGACGACACAATCATTGGTAGACCCCACAACGAAATTATTGTCAAAGATAGAAAATGACAAAAATATTTTTATAAAAATAACGACGGAAGTGTTACCGTTAACACTGTTGGAATACCCGGTGGTTAAAATATAGTAACATGCATTGTTGCACAGTAGCACATGGTATTTCACAGTATTTTTTAAATTATTGATTCTTACGTAAGAAGGCACTACTCAATAATTGTTACAGTAATTACTGTTTAATATTTTATTGATTAAATAATTGCTACGTTGATATTTTTGATTAAATAATTGTCATTACACAATATTTCAAATTATTAAATCAATAATTCATTTAAATATATTAAAATATTATATTATAGTAGTATGATGTGATTATATGATAGTATGTTTTTTATATTTTGAATGGTAACATTATTATAGTAAATTCATGGTATAAAAGTAAAATGAGGTGGATGAGAACAATTTGAATTTGAATTATGACGATGTAAGCAATGATGTCATCAGAACGATGAGGTAAGCAATGGTGTCATTTAATCGATGATGTAAGCAATGATGTCATATGATCGATGATGTAAGCGATGATGTTATAAATTATGGCGAAAAGACTATTTTACCCTTACTCTACCAAGCTTATAAATAAAAGCTCATTCCTTCATTATTTTTCACGAATTCACTAAAGCTATAGAGCGAGAAAGAATAGAGAGAATAAGAGAGAAAGAGGAAGATTCTTATGTTACTACAATATTGCAGTATCCAATTTTCTACTAAGGTAAGGGGTATTATTTCTTTCTTATTCATGAAGAGAATTTCATTATTCCATTATTTATTATTACATTGGAATAATCAGATATCTGTGCTGCTACCCTATACTTGGTGAAATTCTTACATTATTCCATTCTTTATCATTATGTTGAAATAACCTGCCTATGTGCAATCGCATACATGGTGAAATTCTTATGTTATTCTATTTTTATTATTCTGTTGGAACATCCTGTCAGTGCGTTACGCATGACCTAGTTCCGTTATTTATTATTTTGTTGGAACATCATGTCTGTTCATTTATGTATGACCTAGTTCCATTATTTATTATTACATTGGAATATCATATACATGCGTTTCTGCGCATGACCGTTCCGCTTATTTATTATTCTGTTGGAATAACCTGTCTGTGCGGTCTATCGCATATTTGTTGATTTCTTTTGTTATCCCATTCTTTATTATACTCAGTTGGTTAAAGTTTTGACTTCTATACTCCATGAAATTAGTGGAATATCTTTGATATTTGCGCTTCATCTAGTATCTTTTCATGGAAATATTCTTCTGAGCATTCTTGAGTTTTACTCTACAAAGAAGTATCATGTTGACAATTTGGATGTTATTAGTTCCTGGATAAATTAATTCTTGAACTTGTTTTATTGAATTCTTATATCATTGTCATCATCCTCATGTTTATATTATGTTGAAAGTCATCTGTGGCCTGTAGTGCATAGATGGACTTGGTATGATTATGACCAGGGATTATTCGGTGTAATCATGATCGTAATGTTACAAATGATGTGGAAAAAGTCCTCATTGGCCCGTAGTGTATTGATGGACAGTTGTTGGCATCATTATGACCATTGATGAATACACGAATATCATTGGTTGTAGTGCATGGATAATTTGTGGTTGTGATACTAATGAATATCATGGTCGTAGTGTAGGGATGATGTGGATTATTTATTGTCGAGTCTCAAATGATAAAAGTGATGAAAACCTTTTAAATCATAAAAGATAGTAGATTTTATTCTCTACTTGACTCTTTTAATGGATTGCTTGTTCCACTGCTGTTAAACTTGATGTTTGTTATATTTTATCAGTTTAACATTGTTGAAGGCTAATGATAATTTATTACGCATTATCTTAGTCATAATATTTCTTCTTTGGGCTAGTTGAGCTCACCTTTCTTTCACCGTTCTTTTCGAGAAATGAGAACGTGGCCGGGACTAGTCAGGGAGCGGAGTGATGGTCCAGATGATAGTATTAGTAGTTCTCACTATTCTGTTAAATAGTGTGAAAATAAATGTAAAGAGGACTCTTTTGAGTGTGGATATTGTTTAGATGACAATATTCTTATTAAACTCTCAGTTTACGTTTTGTCGTATTTTACACGACAGCTGTATTATTAAGTTATATTTGAATTTTGTACCATGTATTTGGCGACTCAAGATGGGTGATGTATACCTATTTTGGGGTCGTCACATGAGTTGGTATCAAAGCTTCAGGAGATATGATCCTCGGCTAAGATGTGAGACAAGAACTAGGAGGGAGAGACGGGAATTTTTCGCTAGTATGACCTACCTTAGTTAAATTGGTATTTAATTAGTCGATGCGTAGTATAGGGATAATATGTGATATGTTAATTAACCCTTGTTTTGTGGCAGTATTTGAAAATGACATCCGAGAATGTTGAGAACATCAATGGAGAACAGGAGACCATTGAGTCTCCATAGATCAATAATCAGGATAATGTGCATCAGGAAGGCAACAATCCTCAGGCAAATAACAACACGAACCAGATGTTTAATGATGGAATGTTCAGAGGCTTTATGCAATTCATGCAACATCAGAAAAGAGCGGCTCCTGTCCAAAATGCAGGTGGAAACACTGGCAACTCTCGGACGGTCATCATAAGCGATTCAAGGAACTGGGACCACCGGAGTTTTTTGGAGAGCCAAAACCACTTAAGGCGGAGACGTGGATAAAGCAGATTAACAAGATATTTGATGTCTTGGGATGCTCCGAGGAGCAAAAGGTTCCCTTTGCCACCTTTATGTTGCGGGCAGAGGCAGATTACTAGTGGGAATATATAAAGCGACTAACCTCGCCGCGATGAAGATGTCTTGGGAGAAGTTCCAAGAAGCTGTTCAACGACAAGTACTTTCCGAAAATATTCGTCACATGAAAGAGGTAGAGTTCATCAAGTCGAGCAAAACAACATGGCCGCGTGTCGTGTAGTCGAAGCCAAGTTTCTTGAGTTATTAGATTCATGTTTCATTTGGTTGATAATGAGGAGAGAATGACACGAATGTTTCTAGGAGGTTTAAAACACGAGATACGTCAATATCTTATCTCTTATAAAGCGTGTTTGTATTCGAGGAAGTTGTTAATAGGGCTCATTTATCGAGGAGCGATAATGAGTCAACCCAACTAAAAGAGAGCGTGGGTAAAATGATAATACCGGTGATAATTGATCATGAAGCGGTGATAATGAGAGTGGAGGGAATCAAGATGCGTAAATGGTAACCACTTGCCAGTAATCATGGCCAAAACAATAAGAATGAACATTTCAAGAAGAGGAGATTCAACAATGATGGAAAGACGTCAGCATCAGCACCTGTCGTTAAGGAAGGAGAACAACCACCTATCATATACTTCAAATGTGGAGGAGAGGGACACATCTGTCTAAACTGTGCGATGTTATCCAAAGCATGTTACAATTGTGGAAGAGAAGGTCACCTGGCCCGATTTTTTCGTGCATCGAAGACAAGTTTAGTTGGGATGGAGGCATCAAAGGCTGACCCAGACAAGACAAAACCGGTAGTTCAAGGGAGAGCGTTTGTCGTGACCTCCCAGAAACGAGGTCATCACGGGTAAGCTTATCATAAACTCTAGCAAAGTATATACCTTATTTAATACTGGTTCTACCCATTCTTTTATTTCTCCTACCTGCGCTGAACGTTTAAATTTTACTCAAGAGAAATTAGACCTTGACTTACCTATTGAAACTCCATTGGGAGAAACCTTCATTACATCCACTATTTATAAGTCTTGTTTGGTTCAAATCGGTACCCACACATTACCTGTCGATCTTATTTCATTGAAAATACTTGCATTTGACGTAATTCTAGGGATTGATTGGTTAACTACTCATCACGCAAAAATTGATTATTTTCGTAAGGTTGTTAGCTTTCATATTCCTAACCAATCTATTATGCGAATTCAAGCAACCAAACCATTAAAATCCATCACTGTCATCTCAAGCCATAAAGCCATTCGTTTATTAAAAAATGGATGTCAAGCTTTCTTAGCTCATGTCACGGATCTAAACAAAAATACGTCAGTTTTGAATGATATTTCTATTGTTAATAAATTTCCTGACGTATTGCCTGTAGCACTTCCTAGCCTACCCCCAGAGTGTGAAATTGAATTTTGTATCGACCTTGAACCTGGTACAAAACCCATTTCCAAAGCCCCATATCGAATGGCTTCTATTGCACTTCAGGAGTTAAAGACCCAACTGTAGGAATTGTTAGACATTGGCTTTATTCGTCCTAGTACTTCTCCTTGGGGTGCTCCTATTCTATTCATGAAAAAGAAAGATGGGAGTATGCGACTTTGT
Organism: Panax quinquefolius; assembly: GCA_020205615.1. Lineage (NCBI taxonomy): Eukaryota > Viridiplantae > Streptophyta > Magnoliopsida > Apiales > Araliaceae > Panax > Panax quinquefolius. The sequence continues at coordinate 26,449,408 of CM035159.1, read as the reverse complement.
ATTGATTATAGAGAGTTGAATCATGTCACCATAAAAAATAGGTACCCATTGGCACGTATTGATGACCTATTTGACCAGTTATAAGGAGCCAAATTCTTTTCAAAGATTGATCTTCGTTCTGGATATCACCAATTGAAGATTAGAACCGATGACATTCCAAAGATGGCTTTCAGAACTCGGTACGTGCATTATGAATTCCTAGTCATGTCTTTTGGATTGACTAATGCTCATGCTGCTTTCATAGATATGATGAACCGAGTATTCAAGGAATATCTGGATCACTTTGTGGTCATCTTTATTGATGACATCCTGATGAGTAGGTTTTATACCTATGAATCCGATATTATTAAACTTAATTATTGCTATCTTTAATTGTTTTTTAGTATCTTTTTATCTGTTTTTGTGTTTATTTTGTGTAGGTTGGAGCTGGAGGGACAAATTGGTCATTTCGGAGAAGAAAAAGGTCAAAAATCATTAAAATTAGAGCTGAGTGGCATTATTGTAATTACGTGGTCTCGTCAAGCGCCTAGCGCTTGAAATGGCCATGTTGAGCGCTAAAGCGCCAGCGTATCTTGTGCAAAAAGGAGGATTTTCTACTTCCAGTGGGTGGTTGAAGCCAAAAAGGAATCGAATGAGAGGGAGACTAATACAAATAGGAGGAGACTTTAGAAAAGACGTATCACTCAATTTTTCAAGGGTTTCACAGAGAGAGAACTACGAAGAAAAAACACGAAGGAAAATTGCAAGGGTCAAGATCAAAGAGAGAGTATTGGAGAAAATTCAGAGTTTCTTCTTCTCTTCTAGTTTTATCTTTTGTAATTATCGGGATGTTTGAATTTTAATTTGGATGATGTTTTTCTTTATTATTATTATGAACTAAATTTTCATTAAGATTGCAACGGAACTTGGTATGTAGTTTAAATTGAACCTTCCCATTGAATGAAAGTTGGTTTTATTGAATTGTTTATTATATCTTTTGCTTATTGATTAATTGTTTGGCCAACAATTATTGTGATAATCTATATAAAATTGGAAGATGGAGTATAGATTAAGATCTGGATATGATAACATCCGTTCATATAATCCGAATAGGGTTAATATGATTAGCATGTAGGATAGGAATATACCTATGTGTCTTTTGTATCCTTTGAAAGAATTTATCGTAAACCCTAATTAACTTGATTCACATAGGAATATAGTGAATTAATTGAGAAGGGTGTTCCTTGTAATTTTGTGTCTTGAGGATCGGAGTTAGGAGGATTTGTTCACGTGTTTTGGAAAAAGTGTGTGAATTTTATAAATCATTCTTGGATAATGATTCAAATTAATTAATTGCTTTAAATGGGAAGTGAAATGATTTAAATGAAATACCAAGGAAGTTGTAATCTTAACTTATTAAATCTGCAGATTATTCTTGTGAAATTTTGATTCTTAATCATTAGTTTTGTTAAGTTTAAATTTCAAATCAAAAACAAAATTTTGTAGTTTAAAATAGGATTAATTGCATTAGAATTAGTAATTGATAAATATTAGTCTATTTCCTCGTGGGAACGATATCCTTGCTTGCTGAATATTATAATTGAACGCGTATACTTGCGTGGTAAAGTGCTATTAGAAATTAGGCAACACATCCTTATTAATTCTAAAAGCCGCGAAGATCATGAGCAACACTTGAGGCTGATACTCCAAAAGCTTCGTGAATATAAACTTTATGCCAAGTTGAAGAAATGTGAGTTCTGGCTTGAGGAAGTAGCATTCCTTGGGCACGTAGTATCAAGCCATGGAATATCTGTTGACCCAGTAAAGATTGACGCTATTCAAAGCTGGGAGCAACCTAAATCAGTGAATAAAGTACGTAGCTTTCTCGGCTTAGTTGGTTATTATCGGAGATTCATAGAAGGGTTTTCTTGAATCGCTACTCCATTAACTAAGCTGACTCAGAAAGATACAAAATTCGGTTGGAACGAGGAATGTGAGAAGAGTTTTCAAGACCTCAAGAGGAGACTCATTTTAGCTTTGCTCGAAAATACCACACGGCTCGGAGGGATTTGTCATCTCTGATGATGCTTGGGCAAAGGGTTAGGATGTGTTCTCATGCAACATGGGAAATTCATAGCCTATGCCTCTCGACAACTCAAAGAATATGAGAGTAATTATCCTACTCATGATCTAGAGTTGGCAGCTGTTGTTTTTGCACTTAAAATTTGGAGGAATTACTTGTATGGGGAGAAAGTGGAGATCTTTACGGATCATAAAAGCCTCAAATATTTCTTCACTCAAAAGGAACTCAATATGCGACAACGACATTGGCTTGAACTGTTGAAAGATTATGATCATACCATCCAATACCATCCTGGAAAAGCAAACTTGGTAGCTGACGCATTGAGCAAAAGATCATATGCGAGTACGAGTGTGATATTGACAACGCAAAGGCCCATTTTGTGTGACTTGCAAAGGATGGAGATAGAGTTAAAAACTCCAGGGACCCATGTGATGATGGAAAATATACGAGTAGAACAAACTTTAATTAATAAAGTTAAAGCTGCTCAAATTACAGATCTGGAGCTGATGCGTATGAGGAAGAAAGTGCAAGAAGGTGTTATGCCGGAAGCAAGAATCGATGAAGAAGGAATACTCCGAGTCAACTCCAGACTTTGTGGTCCTAACGACCTTGATTTAAAGTATAAAATCATGATGGAGGCGCACAACACACTGTTTGCAATCCATCCTGGGAGTACCAAAATGTATCGTGATCTTCGTCATATATTTTGGTGGAGCAATATGAAGAGAGTGATAGCACTGTTTATCTCAAGGTGTCTAACTTGTCAACGAGTCAAAGCGGAGCATCAAGTACCAAAAGGTCCATTGCAACCAGTTGAAATTCCAAAATGGAAGTGGGAGCACATTACCATGGATTTCGTTACTGGTCTTCCCAAGGTTTCTCAAGGCAAAGATGCAATTTGGGTCATTGTTGATAGATTAACCAAGTCTGCTCATTTCTTACCAATACGAGAAACTTATACACTTGAACGTCTTGCTCGTATGTACATAAATGAGATTGTAAGACTGCATGGTATGCCAATATCCATAATTTTTTATCAATACCCAAGATTCACTTCACGATTTTGGGTTAGTTTGCAAAAAGCTATGGGAACGTACTTACGATTTAGTTCGGCATATCATCCTCAAGGGACGGATGGACAATCATAGAAGACTATTCAAACTCTTGAAGATTTATTAAGACTCTATGTCCTTGACTTCAAGGGAAGTTGGGACAAGTTCTTTCCATTGGTGGAGTTTTCATACAACAACAGTTATCAAGCAAGTATTGGCATGGCTCCATTCAAAGCGTTGTATGGAAGAAAGTGTCGTTCTCCAGTATGTTGGGATGAGGTGGGTGAAGCAACGTTGTTGGGACCAGAGTTGGTACGTATCACTACGGAAAAGCTTCAAACGATTTGACAACGTATAAAAACCTCACAAGATCGGCAAAAGAGTTATGTTGATCTTCATCGAAAGGATGTGGAATTTGATATTGGAGATCATGTATTGTTACGTGTTGCTCCATGGAAAAGAGTTACGATATTTGGAAAGAGAGGAAAGCACAATCCTCGATTCATTGGCCCATTTTTAATCCTTGATCGAGTAGGAACTGTGGCGTATTGACTCGCTTTACCGCCAAGTATGTCTCGTGTTCATAACGTTTTTCACATATCCATGTTACGTAAATATGTGGAAGACCCGAACCACATTATTGAGTTAGAATCGGATGAAATAGCGTAAGATTTGACGTATGAAGAGGTTCCTATTCAAATCTTGAATAAGAAGGAACATATTTTACGCTCCAAGGTTATACCTCAAGTCAAAGTTTTGTGGAGAAACCATGATGTTGAGGAAATGACCGGGAGTTAGAATCTGAAATGAAATCAAGATATCCTTACCTTTTCGACATACCGTGTAACGTACCCTAATTTCGAAGGAATTTCATAAGAAGGGAGGTTGTAAGACCCTGACTTTTAAATAAAGATGATTTTTCCATAAATATTATTTTAAATATTATGGAATGAATTTTATATAATGTTATAGTTGTGGGTAATATTTATAAATTTTGCAAAGTCACGCAAGTTGTTATAAAATATTCGCTTTTATTGGGGAATATTCTTTTTGTAGGGGAATATTAAATGCGACGACACAATCATTAGTGGACCCCCAATGTAATGGAATTATTGCCGGAGTTAGAAAATGACAAAAACATTTTATGAAAATAATGGCGGAAGTGTTATCGTTAACATTTGTTGGAATACAGTGGTTAAAATACGTGATACACGCATTGTTTGCACAAGAGCACACAGTATTGTATGATATTTTTGAATTATTGATTCTTACGTAAGAAGGCACTACTCGATAATTGTTATAGTAATTACTATTTAATATTTTATTGATTGATAATTGCTACGTTGATATTTTTGATTCAATAATTGTCATTACACTGATATTTCAAATTATCAAATCAATAATTTATTTAAATATATTATTATAATATTATATTATAGTAGTATGACGTGATTATATGATAGTATATTTTTTTATAATTTGAATGGTAACATTATTATAGTAAATTAATGGTATAAAAGTAAAATGAGGTGGAAGAGAACAATTTGAATTTGAATTCTGATGATGTAAGCGATGATGTCATCAGAACGATGAGGTAGCAATGTTGTCATTTGATCGATGATGTAAGCAATGATGTCATATGATCGATGATGTAAGTGATGATGTCATAAATTATGGCAAAAAAACTATTTTACCCTTACTCTACCAAGCTTATAAATAGAAGCTCATTCCTTCATTATTTTTCACGAATTCACTAAAGCTATAGAGCAAGAAAAATTAAGAGAATAAGAGAGAAAGAGGAAGAATCTTCTGTTACTACAATATTGCGGTATCCAGTTTCCTACTAAGGTAAGGGGTATTATTTCTTTCTTATTCATGGAGAGAACTTCTATTATTCCATTATTTATTATTACGTTGGAATAACTCAGATACGTATCTGTGAACTACCCTATACTTGGTGAAATTCTTACATTATTTTATTCTTTATCATTATGTTGGAATAACTTTCATACATGCAAGTACCGCATACGTGGTGAAATTCTTACATTATTCCATTTTTATTATTACATTTGGAACATCACAGCCGATGCGTTACGCATGACATTTTCGTTATTTATTATTACATTGGAACATCCACAATACGTGCATTTTACGCATGACTGGTTCCATTATTTATTATTACATTGGAATATCACATGCAATGCGTTTACGCGTGACACAGTACAATTATTTATTATTCTATTGGAATAACCTGTCTGGGCGATCTATCGCATGCTTGTTGATTTCTTTTGTTATCCCATTCTTTATTATACTCAGTTGGTTAAAGTATTGACTTCTATACTCCATGAAATTAGTGGAATATCCTTGATATTTGCGCTTCATCCTGTATCTTTTCATGGAAATATTCTTCTAAGCATTCTTGAGTTTTACTCTACAAAGAAGTATCATGTTGACAATTTGGACGTTATTAGTTCCTGGATAAATTAATTCTTGAACTTGCTTTATTGAATTCTTATATCATTGTCATCATCCTCATGTTTATATTATGTTGAAAGTCATCTGTGGCTTTTGTAGTGCATAGATGGACTTGGTGTGATTATGACACAGGATTATTGATTGTAATCATAATAGTAATGTTAAAAATGATGTGGAAAAAGTCCTCATTGGCCCGTAGTGCATTAATGGACAGTTGTTGGCATGATCATGACCATTGATGAATACACAAATATCCTTGGTCGTAGTGCATGGATAATTTGTGGTTGTGATACTAATGAATATCCTTGGCCGTAGTGCAGGGATGATGTGGATTATTTATTAAGCTAGGTCTCAGCGATAAAAGTGATGAAAAACCTTTTAAATCATAAAAGATAGTAGATTTTATTTTCTACTTGACTCTTTTAATGGATTGCTTGTTCCGCAGCAGTTAAACTTGATGTTTGTTATATTTTATCAGTTTAACATTGTTGAAGGCTAATGATAATTTATTCTTTAGTCATAATATTTCTTACTGGGCTAGTTGAGCTCACCCTTTCTTTCACTGCTCTCTTCAGGAAATGAGAACGTAGCTGGGCCTAGTCGGGGAACGGAGTGATGGTCTAGATGATAGTATTAGTAGTCCTCACTATTCTGTTAAATAGTGTGAAAATAAATGTAAAGAGGACTCTTTTGAGTGTGGATATTGTCTAGATGACAATATTCTTATTAAACTCTCAGTTTACGTTTTGTCGTATTTTACACGACAGCTGTATTATTAATTTATATTTTAATTTTGTACCATGTATTTGGCGACTCAAGATGGGTGATGTATACCTATTTTGGGGGCGTCACACCAGTGATGAGCTTTTAACTTCTCAATTACTGGGGGATGTGCAAGAAAGAAATATGAACATGTAGTTCAACCAATGTAACACTTAATTAAGTGTATTAAACCTTTGATGAAGGTTGAACGAAAAGATTAAACGAGATTAAAAGAAAAAGAATGTAAACGCGAGATACGAAACCAATATCCGCGGACCGTAGTCACGATAAACGAACATGATGGATTGCTATGATGGTGAATCCTTAGACGTGGATTGACGAAGGTAATGTATAACATTTCGATGTTATGATATGGTAATGAGAGATGAATGTAAAATGTATAGATGCTGTGAACGCAACGTTGTTGCGATGAACGATCGATCTTAGGATACAACAAATTGTATGGATTTAACATTAGGAAATAATATTGAATATGAGGATCAGATGATAGTAATGAATGAAAGCGATTAAAACCTTAGATAAATGTTGAATGAGAGATTAAGGGATGAACAACGTAAACGTTGAATACGTAAACGATTCTCATGAATCGTATTCTGATAAGTGGATTTTATATACGCGATTCAATATCTATTTCATGCTTATTTGTTGCTAAATTCTCGTGGTCATGTTCATTTTTACTTGTTTTATGTTATTTCATGTGTAGAATGGTGGTTGTAGCATTCAACGTACATTTGGAACTATTTGGTGTGATTTGAAGTCAATTGGAGCAAAAATTGGAATAACTTGTGAAATTGACATGTCGAGGCGCAAGAAGACAGCCACGGGCGCTAATTTGACGACTTATACACCCCCACTGGGGCGGGGGGTCTTCATAATCAGTTGAAAGTAAGGTAGGCATTTGAAGTTGGCATCATTTACTCTTACACCACGCCGAAGTGGGGTCTTCATTCGAAAGCTAGAGCATGAAAAGGAGGCCAGGAGAAGGCCTAATTAGTGCATAAACCCGCTACTGGTAGGTGGGGAAGTGGAAAATCTGGCTATGTCCTATTTTGATTAAACTTCTTATTGGGCATGGTTTCTAGCAACTTGCATGACAATGGAACTCTAATTGAAGAAAATTGTGGTTGGAGCTTGTATGCTAGACATCTATTACTATATCAAAAACAACTTCAACATAACAATAGGACACATTGTGAAGATCTAATCTGAGTTTTTGGAGAGCAAGTGTGGAGGAGTATTTTCGGGAGATTTTCAAGGCGATTGTGATTCTAGTCTACATGAAGGATTTTTTGCAATATTCTTCGTGTTAGATTATTATTTGTAATCAAAAGAATGATATCTATGATTTATTCAGTGTTTATTTCGATTGACATGAACTAATTCACTTTTTAGGCTTATGATGGATCTTTGAGTGAATCGATGATTTTGTAGACTTTAATTTCCAATTTAATAATCTATTTCCAGTTTATCTATATTGAATTGAGCTTGAATCTATGAATTGCCTGATCAACAATTCTTTGTGGAATTGGATGGAATCGAGAGAGGATATTCAAATCTAGACCTAGTTAATATAGCATGTGTTCATGATTTTGTGAATAGCTTAATCTTTATGAATGTTAAAGTAGAGATATGTTTGACATCGCATGTAATCGGTTAGAGAACTTATTCTTAAACCTTCTTCAATTGTAATTCATATAGAGATATAGTGGTTTAGTTAATTAAGGTGTTTAACAGATTTCTATCTTAATTGTGGATTGACGTTAATATGGTATTAGTGCATCGAGAGGTGGTTAATACTACTTTCGTGTTCTTGATTAATAAACTTTGATAGTGCATTGAATTGGAATAAAGGTGTTAAAATCAGAGTGAAGCTTGGGGTTAAAATAATAAGTCTAATTCTCCATTAACTGTTTAAAATTCTATATTTTGATAATTGTTATTTTTGTGGTAGTTTAATTATTCTTTAATTTAGATTCTTTAATTTTAATGATTGAGTTGATTTGTTTAATAAAATTAGGGTTAATAGGAAATCGGTAATTGTAAGTTAAGGTTATTGTTAGTTAGTCTATGTGGGAACGATACTCAACTTATCACTCTATTACTTGTTGACCAAGTATACTTGCGTGTTGTGCGTAATTATATTTTACCCAACAAGTTTTTGGCGCCGTTATCGGGGACTATTTAGTATATATCTAAAAATATCAGTTTAATTAATTCAGTTTTACTTAGACATTTTTATTTTTGTTTTGTGCTTCTTATTTCAGGTGTTAGAAGCAGTTTATGCAAACATGGTCCAAGAATCTAGACTTGCTGCCTTTTGAGGACGACATTGAGAAAAGGTTTCAGAGGTTGAGTAAGTGGATCAAGGAAACGAGGCAAGAATTTGAAACATATGAAAAGGAAGAGGTAATGGCAGCTGAAGATTAGAAAGCGTTAAGGGACTTCGCCACACCCAAGGTGACTGAACTGCAGTCAAGCATCACCAGGCCCGCAATAGATGCTAACACATTTGAAATCAAGCCTGGGACGATTCAAATGATTCAGAATTCATTTCATTTTGGGGGATTGGCAAATGACGATCCGAACGAGCATCTAGTCAGTTTTCTGGAGATTTGCGACACCTTTAGGTACAATGGGGTGTCAGATGATGTGGTGAGACTTCGCTTGTTCCCATTCACTCTACAGGACAAGGCAAAGAGTTGGTTGCATTCTCTACCACCTGGATCGATCACTAAATGGGAGGATTCATCGCAGAAATTCCTAGCCAAATTCTATCCACCAGCGAAGACTGCAAAGATGAGGAACGAGATAACGATGTTTGAGTAGCAACATGGGGAGTCGCTATATGAGGCATGGGAGAGATATAAAGAATTGCTCAGAAAGTGCCCACATCATGGATTCCCCAAGTGGCTGCAGATGAACACATTTTACAACGGACTACATGGGAATCTCAGAACTAATATTAATGTAGTGTCGAGCGGAGCATTTATGGCCAAGAGTTATGAGGAATCATATGACTTGATTGAAACCATGGCGGCTAAAAACTACCAGTGGCCCACAACGAGAATAACACAGGCAGAGGCAGTTGGGTTTTAGAAGTGGATGGTGTGACAACTATACAAGCAAAGATTGCAGCACTTTCGAAGAAGTTGGATGCGGTGACAGCTGCACAAGCACAAGCACAAAAAATACAACAAGTGGCAGTTATATTTGAGTTGTGCGCGGGAGAGCACCCAATGGATCATTGCAATATAAGTCCAACATCTATGCAGTTTGTGGGCAATTATAACAGAATTCCGTAGAACACATACCAGAACACATACAATCAAGGAAATAGGAATCATCCAAATCATACAAACCAGGATTTCAGAACCATCAACAACCAGCCCAACATCAAGAAAGGAAATCAAATTTAGAGGAGTTCGTGACTAAATACATAACTAGCAATGAGGTGGCTATGAAAAATCAAGCAATAGCTATGAAAAATCAAGAGATGGCTATGAAATCACAAGAGACGGCGATCAAGAATCTAGAGAATCAGATGGGACAAATTGCATTGGCATTGAATAATAGACCACAAGGGACGTTACCAAGTGATATCGAGAGAAATCCTAAGGAATCACGAGCAGTGTCAAGCTATTATATTGAGAAGTGGAAAACAACTTGATAGTCAAGCGACAGAAATTTCAGTTACAAAGGAGGTTGAAATAGAGAAAGAAAATACAGAGGGTGAGGTAAAGCAGGGGGACGAAAAAAAAATGAAAAAGAACAAACCAATTGTCTATCCTCCCCCACCATTCCAGCAAAGAGTTTAAAAATGAAAATTAGACAAGCAATTTGCAAAATTTTTGGAAGTTTTCAAGAAACTTCAAATCAACATACCAATTGCAGAGGCCCTAGAACAAATGCCGAGCTGCGCAAAATTTATGAAAGGGATTCTGTCAAGGAAGAAGAAATAGGAAGATTTCGAAACAGTTGCACTAACCGAGGAGTGTAGTGCGGTACTACAACAGAAATTACCACCAAAACTCAAGGACCCGAGGAGCTTCATTATTCCATGCGCAATCGGGAATATGCATTTCACCAAGTGTTTATGTGATTTGGGGGCGAGTGTAAACCTTATGCCATTTTCAGTATACTTAGAGTTAGGGTTGCCCGCGCCAAGGCCTACGAACATTACATTATAATTGGCGGATAGGTCAGTCACATATCCGAGAGGCATAGTAGAGGACATCTTGGTGAAGCTGGATAAGTTTATATTCCCCGTGGACTTTATCATTCTGTACTTTGAGGAGGACAAGAACATCCCAATTATCCTAGGGACACCATTTTTGGCCACAGGTAGGACACTCATAGAGGTACAAAAAGGAGAACTCACTCTGAGGGTCCAAGATCAAGAAGTAAAATTCAATGTGTTTAAGGCCATGAAATTCCCTATGGATGAGGAAGAATGTTTTTGAATGGATTTAATTGAGCAAATCATCAGTGATGATATGAGCAAGAGTTTGGTAAACGATCCATTAGAAACAACATTATTGGGGGATGAAGAGTTCGACGATCCGAAATTGGTGGATTACCTACAAATCCTAGACTCATTTCCACGAGTTTCCAGATTCAGAACACCGTTTGAACCATTGAACACGGAGGAAGTAGCCGCTAAAAAACTAAAACCATCATTTGAAGAGCCACCAAAGTTGGAACTTAAAGCCACTCCCTAAACACCTCAGGTATGCGTATTTAGGCAATTCAAATTCTTTACCTGTTATTATTTCTGCTGCACTTAACGAAATGTAGGAAGAAAAGTTGTTGAGGGTGCTTCGGGAACACAAATCGGCTATTGGGTGGACAATCACAGACATAAAGGGAATCAGTCCTTCATTTTGCATGCACAAGATTTTAATGGAAGATGAGGCAAAACCAACGGTGGAGCAACATCGACGATTTAACCCGATTATGAAAGAAGTTGTGAAGAATGAAATTTTGAAGTGGTAAGATGCCAGTATCATCTACTCAATTTCCGACAGTAAATGGGTTAGTCCAGTTCAGTGTGTACCGAAAAAGGGAAGAATGACGGTGGTGCAGAATGAGGATAACGAGTTAATACCAACCAGAACAGTGACAGGTTGGCGGGTTTACATGGATTACAGAAAATTGAATAAGGCAACCCGAAAAGACCATTTCCCGCTGCCGTTTATTGATCAAATGTTAGATAGATTGACGGGACACCAATATTACTGTTTGTTGGATGGGTACTCGAGCTACAACCAAATAGTCATCGCTTCGGAGGATCAAGAGAAGACCACATTCACATGCCCTTACGGCACATTTGCATTTAGGAGGATGTCGTTTAGGCTATGCAATGCACCGGTAACTTTCCAACGGTGTATGATGGCCATTTTTTCAGATACGGTGGAGAAAAATGTTGAGGTCTTCATGGATGACTTTTTGGTCTATGGGGATAGCTTTGATACTTGCTTACAAAATCTGGTCATGGTGTTACAAAGATGTAAGGACACGAATCTCGTACTAAATTGGGAAAAATGCCACTTCATGGTGGAAGAGGGCATAATTTTGGGCCATAAGGTATCGGCTCAAGGATTGGAAGTTGACAAAGCAAAGCTGGAAACTATTGAAAGACTGCCTCCACCAAACTCAATTAAGGGTATTAGGAGTTTCTTAGGTCACGCTGGGTTCTACCGGGTGTTCATAAAAGACTTCTCTAAAATTGCAAAACCTCTATGCAGTTTGTTAGAGAAGGATGCAACGTTCAGCTTTAATGAAGAATGCAAGACAACTTTTGACTTATTAAAGAGAAAATAGACTACAACCCCCGTTATAGTCACACCGGATTGGAGTATGCCATTTGAACTCATGTGTGATGCAAGCGACTTCGCGGTTGGGGCTGTTTTGGGCCAACATCGAGACAAGATGTTTCACGCCATATACTACGCAAGCAAAACACTTACAGAAACTCAAATGAATTACACAACCCCAAAAAAGGAATTGCTTGCAGTGGTGTATATGTTTGACAAATTTTTGGCTTACCTGATCGGGACTAAGGTGGTAGTTTACACAGACCATGCAGCGATTCGATACTTGATAGTGAAAAAGGATGCTAAACCACTCCTTATCCGGTGGACTCTCCTACTTCAAGAGTTTGACTTAAAAATAAAGGATAGAAAGGGGACGGAGAACCAAGTAGCCGATCACTTGTCTAGGTTGGAAAACCAAGGGAAAGCGAAAGACGACAGATGTGAGATTAATGAGTCATTCCTAGACGAGCAACTATTTGGGATTTCAGCAAAAATTCCATGGTATGGGGATTATGCAAATTTCATTGTGAGCAACAATCTACCACCTGACCTCACAAGACAACAGAAAATGAAATTTCTTCATGACGTGAAATGGTACATGTGGGACGAACCATATTTGTTCAAGTAGTGCACCGACAAAATGATTCGACGGTGCGTTCCCTATAGTGAAGTGGAGAACATTCTGCACGAGTGTCACTCATCGGTTTATGGCGGACACTATGGTACCGAGAGGAAAGCAGCGAAGGTGTTACAAGCAGGTTTTTATTGGCCTATGTTATTCAAAGATGCCCACCATTTTGTCAAGCAATGCGATAGGTGTCAAAGGGTGGGCAACATTTCAAAACGAAATGAGATGCCTCTGCAAACGATTCTTGAAGTGGAAATCTTTGACGTATGTGGTATCGATTTCATGGGGCCATTCCCTTCATCCTTGAACAATCAGTATATTCTACTCGCAGTGGATTATGTATGGAAATGGGTTGAAGCTGCAACATTACCATCAAACGATGCCAAGGTGGTCGTCAAATTCCTATAAAAGAACATCTTCACGAGATTTGGCACACCAAGAGCAATAATCAGTGACAAAGGTAGTCACTTTTGCAATAAGTCCTTTTCTACTCTTTTGTCCAAGTATGGGGTCAATCACAAGGTAGCTACATCGTATTACCCTCAAACCAGTGGACAGGCTGAGGTGTCTAACAGAGAAGTTAAGAAGATACTAGAGAAAGTGGTGAATCCCATCAGGAAAGATTGGTCGCTTAGATTGGGCGATGCATTATGGGCCTACCGGACTGCATACAAGACGCCAATCGGGTTGTCACCATACCAATTACTGTATGGGAAGGCATGTCATTTACCGGTTGAGCTACAATATAAGGCATATTGGGCTGTGCAAAAATATAATTTTGATCAAACAGCTGTATGTGAGAAGAGACTATATCAATTGAATGAACTCGACGAATTTCGCCTTCAAGCATATGAGAATGCCAAATTATACAAAGAAAAGGTCAAAAGATGGCATGACCAGAAAATTATGCATCGAACATTTGAGCCAGGCCAATCAGTACTCTTGTTCAACTCACGACTGCGATTGTTCCCCGGAAAGCTTAAGTCGAGATGGTCGGGACCATTCACGGTCAAGCGGGTATTCTCTCATGAGTGCGATCGAAAAATCTACATCATGAATCCACAAGAAACATTCAAAGTCAATGGACAACCGCCTAAAGCATTATTGGGGTGGAGAAGCTAACACAGACGTGATCGCCATCACATTGACTGACACAACATAAGCAGAAAGTAGTCAGGCTGAATGACTTAAAATCAAGCGCTAATTGGGAGGCAACCCAATTTTTAATTCTTTATCATATTTTATATTCATAATTGCTTAATCATAGTTTTTATTTCATTATTAGGTAGCGAATAAAAAGAAAAATCTAAGTTAATCTCTCCACAATACATCATGCTATAAACAACTCACTAATATTCTTACTTTATGTCATGTAGGTTTGAAAATAGAGCATTAAGTGAGCAAAACTGAAGCACAAATGAACTACAGTGAAGCAAAAGATAGAGCTCGACAATATCATCATACTGAGAAATGCCATTTAGTGTACTATAACCCCCATCGGGGCGGGGGGGTCATCAAACATGTTAGACAGAACACATGTCCATCGGGGCGTGTCATTTTAACACTACAACCCCCGTCGGGGCGGGGGTCCCCGAATCCAGATAACAGAATTGATGCCCATCGGGGCGGGCCATCCTAGTACAATACCCCCCATCGGGGCTGGGATCTTGGAATTCAACAGACTTTGGGTAGTTACAGACTTATTCACTTCCCAATAACTTACCACTTTCCCACTTCCCCACTACTTCATAACTTCATAACCACCACCCACTACCATTACTTCTACCCCACTATTCCCAATACTCCATTACTCCTCTCCACCTCTTCAATCCACCAATGGTAGTCATCCTTCTCCCTCTATAAATATTACTACCCTCATATCAAATCTCTCACACCAATTGACAAAGCAAACATATAGAATACTAGAGAGTTAGAGAGGAGCAAATTGCAAAGTTTAGGGGAAAGTTAAAGCAAGTCACGCACTAGAGCGAGATCATGGCTTCACCATCATCTTCTAAACGACAAAGGGGAGAAAGCTCACGGTCATCTCAACTAACACGCACCTTCGATTACCGAAAATTTGCAAGTGCCGCTGCCGCCGACTGGTATGACTACATGCTCACCAGAGCCCTTACACCGGAGAGGGGGTTGGCACCGGATCCTAACGACGGGGAGCTTATGCCTCAAATTTACCAAAAGGGATGGACCAAATTCACCGAGGAGCTGGAACCAGCTGTCGTTAACATTGTCAAAGAATTGTACGCAAATGTTGAAGACAAAGAACCATTCCACGCATTTTTACGAGGATGGTTGGTTCCATTCAGTGTCGACGCCATTAACACCTTCTACCAACTGAGGGTGCCTCTCCACTGCCAGTATGCTCATCTCCGTAATTCTGACCCGGACTATGATGCTATAATCACGGAGATGACAAAGCCGAGAACATGTTGGATCAAGGGTCAAAAGGGAGGCACCGTGTTTCATAGCAAAGACCTTAGCTGGTATGGTAAAATCTTGTACGTCGTCCTATGTACGAAATTGCTTCCGTCCCAACATACATCAGACGTCACCAAAGAGAAGGCGTTACTATTGTACGCCATTATGTAAGATTTTATAATTGACGTCGGGGCCATAATCTGTTCTTAATCCGCCGGTACTTACATGGGAATTTTTCTGGAGGCTTGCCACACCCATCCCTCATTTGTGGGTTGTGTCACAACGCAGTAGTTAGATGGTCCAATGATGAGCCCATACAATTGCCGCTTGCATTGCTTGATTCTCGAATGATAGTGCGGTATTCTGTATGGGCAGGGGGCGAGTCACATCCGCGTGGTCTGGGTTTTATTTTTCCGTCAGATTCAGATGATGACGTGGATTCTAAGGAGACATCAGGGGAGGATGATGAACCAATGGATGATCAAGGGACTGAACAGGTACCGCAGGCCGAGGCCATATCTAGTTCTCAATTCCTTGTTTTTCAAAATCAATTTAATGCACACAACAACGCAACACGTCGGGAAATGAGGCGATTGGCGATGAGGCAAGATCATATGTTTGATGCTATTAACTCATCTTTCACCTCAATCAACACCACTCTGCAAAGCTTTAACCCAGCAGCCCAATTCGCATATCAACAACATATGCCAATGCCAAGGTTTCCACCAAGCGATTCTGACGAAGAAGAACAACAACCACCTCCTCAGACTTAAGCGATAGCAGGGAAGTCCTCACGTACTTATTTTGACTAATCATCCAATGAGGACATTGTATTACTTAAGTTTGAGGGATTTAAATACATGTTTGCATGCATTTAGCATTTAGGTTGCATTTTGAATTGTTGTCATTTAAATTTCTGTATTGCATTCTAATTTTAGTA